>JARBWK010000002.1:89988768-90552512 GCA_030556195.1 Anolis apletophallus | reverse complement strand
AATTTTCTTTTGAAAAGAATAAAAAACCAGTTTGATTGGAAAAAAAGCAGCCCAAAAAACAAGGGCATTCAGTCCAATTTAAAGGGTTTCTTTAGACAATCATTGGCAAAGGGGTGTCTGATGAATTTTGTTAAAATTCTGAGAGCGATATTATTTTCCTTCACTGATATTGAATATAGTGACTTTTTTATGATTATTTCCCATCCCCTGGCAGGAAATTGTGGGTTTTTGAACTGTGTAGCTGACCCAGGTGATTTCCCCCCTCAGGGGTTGCACATTTCGACAGTCCCAGTTCCTGCAGATTTCAGAATCTTGCATATGTATTATTTATAATTATAAAATTGCAGAAGGGCATTTGCCATCACAGGAAAAATGTTTACCGGGAAGGGCATTAAAATAATAATGAAGAAACAGATGTTGAAAAAATAATGCGTATTTCAACCAACAAAAATTTAAACCTTTATAGATTTGGGAAAACAGCAGGGGCACTGCTTGTCATTTACTTACTGGTGTGTTACTGCAATCATTTTTTTGGTATTTCTCCTAACAGTCCCCTTTTTTAAAAAATTTTCCCCATTTTTTTGCTACAAAAATGAATTATTGGAAGACTTCAACTCATCAGTTTTCAGACACAAAAATGTTATAAACATATACTAAGAACTACATTTAAAAATCTAAAACTAAGTAATAACAGGATGTTATTTTCATTTTAAACATTCAAACTTAGACTTTATGGGCCCAAAGAAGATCCTCATTCCAGTAAATTTGTCACCAAAATGAGTGGATTAAAAATTACAGCCTAAAACAATCTTAAAAATGACAGAAATTTAAACCCAAATATACTTGTTTGAAAACTCTAGTGTTGAAGGTATTTATTTCCGGGACTAAAACAAAGGATGATGTCATGTCACTTATGCCAAGTAACCAAGAGACATGGAAGGTTTGTCTAAAGAACCAAGACAAGTCCCCAAGTAAAAAAAAATTTTTTTTATAAAATTTTCCCTTTTCATCCAATTCCCCACCCTGATGTTAAAATAGCCACACTGAAAGTAGTTAATCTAGTAGAATCTGCGCAACAAAGCTAATATTGAGCATTAGAGTCAATGGGTAGTATAAAAAACCCCGGATAGTCTGCATGAATTATACAAAATAATCTTAACTGTAAGTACTCGGATTTGTGACCTACTACCATAATTACATGCCATCACTTGGTCCCATATTATTATCCAGTTGTGTACCACTAAAGCAAAAAAGGAAACAGGGCAGAAACCAGAACTGGTTTCAAACATTTCTAGAGAGCTCAGAAATTTTTAAAAGGACCTCGCCCTATTGGGATAAAACTGGACATGTTTGAGAGTGTTCTCCTCCTCCCTCCCTCCCTCTCTCTCTCTCTCTTTTTTACGTCTGCCACATTCTGTGATCAATGGGGGAAAGAAAATTTTTAAAGGGGGAGCCCAAAGACAACTGTTCCAAAAACCCCCGGTAACAGATAAGCAGCCTGTTTTTTTCTTCATCTCGATCTCGGACAAAAACATGAGCGATCATCACATGGATAGGATGAAAGGATTGCAGAACTATAGACTATTGCCCACAAAAAAAAGCAATGTGGGGGGAAATGTAAAAAATTAACTAATTTGCAGCATTGCAAAATTTTCGGGAAAAAAAGAACCTTATTAAAAAAAGGTTATGAATAATAATAAATAAAAAAACTTTATTTATCCCTCCCGCCACCATCCCCCCAACAAACTCAGGGCAGCTTACATGAGGTCGCCCAAACAACAAATTGAAATAAAAAAAAAACCAAAAACATAACCAATAACACAGTAAAATACATAAAAATGAATACAATAGGAATATAAAAAATGCAATATCCACAAACACAGTGAAAATTTATTGGTCAGAAAAAGAAAAAAATTACTAAAAATCAGGGGAGATAAGAGAGGAGAAAAATTACGAGGGAGAACTCAAAAAAAGAGAGGTTAAAACAGGCCTTTTATACAAGGGGGGGGGTACTCCAGGGGACAAAACATTGGGGTAGAGAATAGTTTAAAGTTGTGGATTCCCCAAAAGGCCCCAAAGGAGATTCTTTTTTAAAAGGGGTCTAAGGTGGGGCTTTCCTAATCTCCCCCCGGGAATGAGTTCCAGAGTCCGGGGGGAGAGGAGAAGGCCCCTCTCCCTTGTACCCACAAGACGAGCCTGTGAAACTGGCAGGGGTAAAGGAGGGGCCCCCCCCGAAGATCAAGCTCAGGCTGGTTCATGGAGGGGGATACGGTCACAAAGGTAGGTGGTTTCCCAAAAACCCGTTAGGGCTTTGTAGGTGATAACCTGAGTCTTAAATTTGGGGACAAGAAACAGCAGACAAGAAGCCCTTAAACGGGGGGGGTTAATTGCCCCGTGTCGCCCCGTTATTAACTGGTTGCTGACGGGGACAAGTTAATTTCCAGGCCATCTTCAAGGGTACCCCCAAGAGGGATTGCAGTAACCCAGTCTAGAGGTAACTGGCAGAACCAATAAAGTCAGACTTCACGGGTAGGGAGGTAGAAGGAACTACTACTCAAAAAGGGGTTAAAGGTAAGTACCTTTTAAAAAAAAATTATATTATTTCCTTTCTAAATTTCTAGACATACATGGTGTATATAGAATTTACCAATAAATCATAGTGGGGTAACCTACAAACAAATTCAATAAATTGAAAGGATTTTTTGTTGGCCCAAAGGTTTAAACACAGAAATGTAAATCTTTTGTTTTTGTTTTTACACACTTCTAATTTCCTCTAAAAACAAAGGAAACCATTAAACTCATACTGAATGCTATTAAAGTATTATATTACTTTAAAACCAGTCAGAAGGCAAAAGCATTACATGTCGTTAAGAAAGAGCTCTTTTTTGGTTTAGACTAAAGGCCCCCAATCTATTCCCACAGATATGAGGCAGAATTTGAGTTTTGGGACTTTTGATTTTGGGAAACTGGGGGTCTTAATAATGAGAGGGGAAAACTTTTAAATTTTAAATTTAAACACATTTAAAATCAAACCATCTATGTAGCCAGCAACAAAGCTAAAATCAGGTTCCAGGTTGCCACCACATTCCCCCAAAAACATCTGTTTAAATGTGGTAAAAGGAGAACCAAATCAGTGATAAAAAGGAATCAGAAAAAAAAAAGGAGGGGCAAAATTATTTTTCAAGATATTTTCAGTTTAATAATTTTCAGAACCCCCTTTCATGCCACTCATTGTTGCCATCCAATTAATTTCAAATGAACCCAGTTCTTACCCCCCAATTTTTTGGGATTTATATGCCACTTCATATGCCATGTTTTTTACAAAGTTTATAATAAATGAAAATTTTTGATATTCTTTCCAGCATTTTTGAAATACACATATGTCTATCTTTAGAACAGAAAGTTTTTTAAAACCCAATTTGGGTTTCATATTCTAAGTACTATGGGGGAATTAGTGGGCCCCTGCAGACAGAAAACATCAAAAACTAAATACTAGGGAAAAACCCATCAACGGGCATTGTTTTAACAAAATACACTCCCTTTCCCAAAAAAATGATAAAATATTTCAAATCTAAATTTGGGGGATGTTAATACTATGATGCGGGTTTCCAGCCGGGGAAAAATTTCATAGAGCTTTGTGTTCATGAGGGGGGCATTGTTGGAAATCAACAATGGTTTGGGGGATTCCCCTTTGTTCCAATGTTTTCCCAAAAAAAATGTATTTGGGACTTACAGTAAAACATTAGATGTTGGGGGAATGACTGTACTAACGGGGAAGGGAGCAACAGGGGAACCCCAAAAACCAATAAGAACATTACAAATTGAACACATTAAAAAAAGAAAAATAATTGCCCCCAAATGTATATTCAACATCTATGGTAGAAAAGGGGTTCGGGTCCAAAAAATTTTCAGTCCATGGTGTCACATAGGTTTAAAACCATATGCATGTAGAAAAAATTCCAATATCATAATTTTTTTTAAATCCCGCAGGGTTTCCCATCATTCAATATAAAACACCACCCACGGGAAAAATAACAGACAAATTCTAGACCTGCTATCACACCATGCAAGCTGCAGGAGGATGATGGTTTTAAAAACGGAGAAAGCAAGAGATGATCCTGCTCACCCATGTTTTCCCCTGTTTTTCCCCGACTAAAATGATGAAACCGTTCACCACACATTTTCTTAAATCCTTCAACTTCCCTTTTTGATTATAGCCGGTCCCACAAGGGACCAAAGGGGAGTCTGGGACTTCTTTTAAAAAAACATAAAGGGGAATGCCACACTGAAGTGGAGTTTTAAGGTTCCAACATAAATGATTTAGGGTTTCCCTTTCGTTCAAACAATCAGACATTAATAAAAATTAGTCTTTTAAAGTTCCAGCATGTTTCTTGTTCTTGTTTCAAATTGTTATTATCTTTTTTTTTTTGTAATTGATTTGGAATTTTCTGGCTTTTTCCCTGCCCCAACTGAGTCGGGGGGCTCCTTCCAAACAGTTGAATAAAATCATTATCAGCTTTTGTGAACTGGAATATATGACAGTGTGAACTCAGAATATCCCAGTTCAAAAGCAGATAATGGATACTACCTTGATATTCTGGATTATATGGCTATGCGGGGAAGGGCCCAAGGCTTGTAAACAACGAAATAGTAGCAATACATTCAGTCTAATCAGCAGAAACAACATACGCCATTTGGCCTCAGAAATCAACATCTCGGACCAGTTAAAATAAAAATTATCATCTCAGCTATGCACTTCTGTCACCTTTGCAAATTATCTCAGTCTTTCACCATCATAAAAGGCACTTATTAAACAGAGATCCCAAAATCAATTTGAAACTAAATTCAACTGATTTGGGGGTGTGGGAAGAGTGGAACTGATGTCATTTGTTCTAGCCATCTAGTACACATTTCATTATACTTATTATTGTTATTCATAATATTAGGTACTAATTTTTCTATATTTGCAATCATTATCACATTATCACTATTATGCCTGATTACTTATTATAGGTTAGATTGTTTTAAAACATAACCAATGCCTAACATTTATTTCACATGAACACAATACTGATGTATTGCCCATGTTTTACAACACCTTCTGAGAATGGTACAATATAACCTCAACCTAGATAAGAACAAAGTAAGAAAAGTCAAACTCATTCAGAAGTATGTATTTAGCTATCTATATTTTGGAGATGAATGAATGCTAGGCAAAAACTTTAAAATGTCTATATTATGGTATTTGTATCAATTGGGTTTCTCAGATTTTAGGAAACTTGTTTTTGGCCAGTAAACAATAGTGTATATTTTTCCATCTCCACTCATGAGGACATTTTTTTAATAAATAGAAGTAGAAAATGTATTTATTAATGCATTCATTTATTTAAAATATTTTACCCATCTCTATATTTTTGGGTCTCTCTCTCGGCATTACTTCGCGAACGAAGATTCAGGAAGGACTCATCCCACGCTTTTTACAAGCGCGTTGATGACTAAAAAGGCCAATCTGAGATAGGCAAGTTCGGTTGCAGAAAGCGCAGCAGAAAGTCTCCTTGGGTGATGTTTTTCCAAGTTGCGGTTCTTTCTGCGTTGTCGTTTCTCTTCGAGACCCATTCGGCGTGTCTTCTCGAAAGAGGCCGCAGCATTGTGGATAGTGCTTCTCCATGCCGCCCGATGTGAGGCCAGGGTGGACCATTGTTGGTGATCAATCTGGCCAAGCCTGAGATGTTGTTTCAGGGAGTCCTTATATCTCTTTTGAGGGCCTCTCTTGCGCTGACCCGTGGCGGGTTCACCATAGAGTAGTATTTTTGGGAGGCGGTGGTCCTCCATCCTAGAGACTGCCCTGCCCAGTGCGGCTGTGTTCTCAGCTAGCATGGCCTCAATGCTGGTGATCCCTGCTTGCTCAAGGACAGCAACATTCGTCACATAGTCGGTCCAGTGTATATTTAGGATTGTGCGAAGACAGCGCTGATGAAAGCGCTGAGTCGTAGGTGTTGGCGATAGGTGACCCATGTTTCAGACCCATAGAGGAGAATGGACAGTATGATAGCTCTGTACACACTGATTTTGGTGCTTTGTCTCAGGTGCTTGTTGCTCCAGACTCTTTTGTGAAGCCTTCCGAATGCACTATATGCCTTTGATAATCTGTGATCTATCTCTTTGTCAATCTTGGCGTCTGAAGAGATGATGCTTCCCAGGTAGGTGAACTGCTGAACGGACTTAAGCACAGATGTGCCTATGCTGACGTGAGGATGATGGTGTTCTTCCTGTGGTGCGGGCTGGTAGAGGACTTCTGTTTTCTTCAGGCTGACTTCCAGCCCAAACAGCTCTGCAGCTGTTGCAAAGCAGGATGTGAGCGCTGCAGGCTGCTTCTGAATGGGCGACAAGGGCAGCATCGTCAGCAAAAAGTAGCTCACTGACTAGATAGTTTAGAGTCTTTGTGCGAGCCCTCAGACGGCTTAAGTTGAACAAGCTACCATCAGTAGATATCGTATATATATGCCGTCTTCTTCTTGTAGGTCTGCCGTAGCCCTTTGGAGCATCATGCTGAAGAAGATTGTAAATAGGGTTGGTGCAAGAACACAACCTTGTTTCACTCCATTAGTTATGAGAAAGGGCTCCGAGAGAGCATCGCCATATCTAACTTGACCGTGCTGGCCCTCATGTAACAGGACAATCATTTTGAGGAACTTGGGGGGACATCCTAGACGTTCCAGGATCTGCCACAGACCTTTCCTGCTCACAGTGTCGAAGGCTTTGGTGAGGTCGACAAATGTTACATAGAGTCCTTTGTTCTGCTCTCTACATTTCTCTTGCAGTTGTCTAAGGGCAAAAACCATATCTGTGGTGCTCCTATTTGCTCTGTAGCCGCATTGGCTTTCAGGGAAGAAGTTCTGCAATAGCCGGAACTAATCTGTTCAGGAGTATCCTTGCAAGGATTTTCCAGCAATGGAGAGCAGTGTTATACCACAAGAGTTTGAGCAATCGGTTTTTGTTCCTATTTTGTTATTGAGGGCGATGATAACTGCATCGCGGAGATGTGATGGCAGTTCACCTTTTCCCAGCAACTCACAAGGGCTCGTGGAATTTAGCATGCAGTACATGACCTCCCTGTTTCCAAGCTTCAGGTGGGATTCCATCGATCCGGCTGCCTTGCCATTTTCAGCTGCTGTATGGCCTCAATGGTCTCTTCCAGAGTGGGAGCTGTGTCCAGTTCATTTTCATTGGTTGTTGTATCATGTGTTGGATAGCTGAACCTTGGACTACTCGGCTGGCATTAAAGAGACCCTGAAAATGTTCAGCCCATCGGTTCAGGATGGAGGTTTTATCAGTAATTAGTGTTTGACCATCTGTACTGTATAAGGGGCTTTGGACCTGATCGTAGGTCCAAACACTGCTTTGAAGCTTCATAAAAAACTCTGTGATCACCGAGATCTGCACAGCGTTGTGTCTTTTTCTGATAAATCAGTCCACCACTTGTTCTGGATGTCTCTGAGTTTTTGTTGGAGTTTACTACATGCGAGGCGAAAGGCTGCTTTTCTTACATGGCAAGATGGCTGGGCGAGTATGCCTGGTGAGTGGTTCTCTTCTTTGCCAACAGCTCCTGGATCTCTTGGTTGTTTTCATCAAACCAGTCTTGGTTTTTCTTAAGGGAGAATCTAGGGATTCTTCAGCAGACTACAGGATACTGTTTTGATGTGTTGCCAAAGCGCTGTAGGGAGAAGAAACTGTAGGGTGGACTTCAAGTTTTGCTTGCAGATTTGCCTGGAAGTTGTCTCTCACAACAGCCTGTTGAAAATTGTTGACTTGGAGTCTCCTCTTTAGGATGCCACCCCTCTTAGGTTTGAGCTTAAGGTGTAGATTTAGTTTACATCTTACAAGGCGATGGTCTGTTTGACATTCTGCACTGGGCATCACTCGAGTATGACGGACATCACGAATGTTTCTCTGGCGCACTAAAACATAGTCAATGAGGTGCCACTGCTTGGATCGGGGATGCATCCAGGTGGTCTTCAAGCTATCTTTCTGCTGGAAGATGGTGTTTGTAATAGTCAGCTGCTGTTCTGCACAAAACTCTAGCAGAAGGCGCCCATTATCATTACAGTTTCCAACACCGTGCTTGCCTAATACACCTTTCCAGGCTTCAAAGTTTTTTTCCTACTCTGGCATTGAAATCACCAAGGATAATGATTTTATCTTCTGCAGGGACCTTTTGTATGAGGTGACGTAGGTCTGAGTAAATTTGTCTTTCTCCACAGGGTCAGCTTGCATAGTTGGGGCATATATACTGAAGAAGAGAACAGCATGTGGGAGGCATAAGGAGATAATGCGATCAGAGTGACCTGTCGGCAACGTCTCGAGTTTAGAGCGATGGAATTTTTAATCATAAAGCCTACTCCTGAAAGATGTTTCTCAGTTTTGGGGTTTGCCAGACCAGTAGAGTGTGTAGCCGGCACCGTGTTCTTTAAGGCTGCCTTCCTCATGGAGACGAACTTCACTAAGAGCAGCGATGTCAATGTTAAGCCGTGATAGTTCATGGGCTATTAGAGCAGAGCAGCGCTCAGGGCGTCCACTATCTGCAGAATCATGCATGGTTCTGATGTTCCAGCATGCAAGTGTCAGTCTAATTGCACCTTTGCAGACAGGTGTTGGCCTTTGTTTCTTTGTCTTTGTTCGACCGCATCGGAAGATGCCCGTTGGCCTTGACTAGTAGCCAGGTAGGCGGGGATGAGCTTTCGTTAGACCACCTTTTCTAGGCCCCTCTCCATACGGACAAGCAGTGCTCTCCTTAAAAAGGCTGCTTGGTCATTCAGGATGCTGCCGAACAAGACTGTCATCTCCGGGTCAGTCTCGGCGACCAAAGTCCTGAACCGCCTGTATGCAGGGTTGGGTCTGCGGCTTCCAGTGCATCTTTACACCTACCGTTTCGTCCCTCGCCTATCGCTACAGGGCTTTTTCGGAAGTTGGATGTGTCCTTCGAGCCTGTGCAATGGATTTTTCTGGTGGAGCGCAGCGTGCCCTGAACTGGCCTCACCCTTTAAACCAAAGGTTCATCTGCCAGGGCCTAGCAAGCTTGGACAGTGGCAGCGAGGTCCTCAGGTCGTAGGTTTGGTTCGAGTTTCCTTCTCTTAGATGGTTGACCTTACAGGGTTAGACGAGCACCATCTGCCCGGGTCTGACAAAGAGCGTCAACGGGCAGGATGGGCTCTCTAGCCTTTTGGCAACCATCCTAAGAGAAGGAAAACTCTGATTTCAAACCCGGGATATTTTGGGTAATGCAGAAACAAATATAAACCATTAAGCAAGAGATGGAATGAAAATGAAAAGAATGAAAACAAGGGCAAAGCACTGACCTTCACACACTCTGTTTCATTAAAGGGTGGGCAGCTGACGGCTGAAGTTACTAGAACTGGTCCAACTGGTGTGTTTGTGCACTCATATCTGATACAGTTTGAAATCCAAGCACTGCCAGGCTATTTCATTATTTAAAATCGCCATCAGAAATAGAATCATATCAAAATACCATTAGTATTTTCAAGAAGTAAGAAAAATGGATCAAAATAATCTTACTTGTCTATAGTGATTGTTCTGTTATTATCTTCCCTGAAGTCTGAATTAGTAAGATCTGTTTGGAGAAAGGAAGCTTTCATATGCAACCCTAACACTATCATTGCTGCAAGGTAGGTAATTATAGATCTCAAACATAATTATCTTGATGGCTCTAAATTGCAATAGAATTATTTATATTATGAAACCTTAATCCAGAATTCTATTCACATATCAGTCAATAAGATGTCTACATGATGGGGGCAAGTGCAGCACCCTCTTTCCACTCAAGAAATATTCTCAGCATATGTATTTTAAACTCACTTAAATCACAGCTCCAATATGCCCATAGAACAGATTGAGTATCCCCGTATTCAAAATGCTTAGGACCAGATGTGTTTTGGATTGTAGATTTCCCCCTCCCCCCTGGTTTCAGGATACTCTACTTGCATATATGTACTAATAAGATATTTTGGAGATGGGACCCAGGTCCAAACATGGAATTTCTTTATGTGTTATATACTTTTTATACATGTAACCTGAAGATCATTTTAAACACAGTATTTTAAATAATTTGGGGCTTGAAATGAAGTTTGTGTATACTGAACCATCAGAAAACAAGGGTACCACTATCTCAGTCCCCCATGTGAACAGTTTCAGATTTTGGAGTATTTCAGATTTCAAAATCCCATATAATGGAAGCTCAATTATAATATAAATGGAGTGTTTTTGGGCCACATCTCTGAAACCAACACTTCACTGCAACTTATAAACTACCATTTGATCGTTTGTTTCTCCATTGGTTGTCTTCTATGTAGCCAATGTTTTCAATGGGTTTTACAACAGTTACAGTGGGCTCCAAGAATGTCACCTTCTATCTACTAGTGCCATCACTGAGAAATATGCAAATTATTATTTCCCAATTTCTATATTAACTCATACTGTTATTGGTATTTGAAAAGAAATTCATTGCCACTCCTAGACTGCAGAATTCCAATATGAGTTTATTTGTAAGTACAAACTAAACTCAGCACTTGAATTCAGTCAAACAGTTACACCCCCTGTCCATCTACTAAGACAAAAAACAAAGGCATTGATTTACCTTAAAATGTGAAATTGTTCCATTGCTAAAAGTATGGATACAAGATATATTCTTACATATTCCACAGCATGTTGTTAAATCCTTTGGATGTTCATAAACTTGGTTCTGTAAAAGTCAAAATAAAGCATTTCAGTTAATATTGGACAAGGAATCAACATCTCAATGGTTAGCTTTTATATCATGAAACTATGTGAGCTTAGAAAATCTTTGTAACTCTGAATTGCACCCAGCAAAAAACTAGTGAGAAAAGTATGAGTGTATTCTGATAGCATAGCAGTAAGCAATTTGTGGCTGTACAGATACTAGTTGACTGCAACAACCATTATTTATTTAAGACATGTATATTCCGGGGGCGTGGCATGTGCTGGAACTTTGAATAGACGTTCCACGAGAGGGCTCCAGATGAAACTTTTGAAAAAGTGCCGGTGAAACCTTCAATCCCTCACCCCTCCTCTTGAGACTGGGAATATCTGATGGAGGAATTAGTGCTGATCAAAAAGAGGTAAAGATTGGTATCTTTGAAAGAAAAGAGGAGTGGATGGGAGCGGATTTAAAATTAGACTGAGAAAGTCAGGAAGGAGATAAAGATGGCGGACTCGGCAAATGCTCTCGGGGCAAAAATGGACAGCCTGGAAGGGAAAATGGATCACATTCTGGACTTCTTGAAATGTAAATTTGATGAGGTGGATAAGAAACTGGAGGGAGTGGAAAGATGCGTGGGCGAACTCAGTAAAGAAGTGAATGAGGTCAAGAAGGCATCTAAACAGTTGGAAGAGAAAGTAGAAAAAAAATGAAAAAGGAATGCAATCTCAGTTTAAAGCAATGGAGGAGTCGCTACAGAAGCATAGTCTGAGGATGGCCAATCTGGAGGATCGCCAGAGGAGACGGAATGTGCGTCTGAGAGGTTTCGCTCCCGATTTTGGCCAAGCAGGTGGGCTGAAAGAAGCTTTAAGGAGGTGGCTGGCACAGAATGGTGTGGACATCCAGGAGGCACAAATGGAGAGAGCACATTGGATTTTCCCAGGTGGGAGAGCCTTGCCGAGACAAAAGGACATCATTGTGGCGTTCGCAGCAGAGAGCCTGGCAGAGACTGTGTTCAGAAGCCTGAGAAAAATCCCTGATCTTAAGCTTGGTGTGAACAAGATCATTTGTCTCCGTGATTTATCTAAACAAACTTTGGACGACCGTGCTGCTCTGAGGCCGATAACATCTTGTTTACACAAGAATGGAGTGAGATTCATGTGGGTGTTTCCGGCTGCAATTTTGGTATTCAAGGATGGAGAAACTTTGAGAGCGAGAAGTCTGGAGGAGGGGGAGAAGCTCCTCGCCCGGCTTGGAATAAGTGGGGAAGGATCGCAGCAACCGGAAGGAGCAGCAGGTGGCGGAGAGCCAAGGCCCCCCAGCAGGAGTGCGACGCCGGAAGAGCTCGCTCTGCAAGAGGAAATTGAACGGGACCACAGAATGCAGCAACTGCAAGACGAGCTGACCGCCATGAGGCGAGAAAGGAAACGACAGGCCCGGGACGCCAAAAAGAAGTGAAGGAGGAGAACGGAGGAACTGAACTGAAGGGAACTGAACAGCTTTGTTACCTGCATGTTAAAGCAGGGAGAGGAACCGCAGGCTAATCTTTCTTTCCTTCTCTATCTTTTCTTTTTCTTTTTTCTTTTGTCGACTGTAGGTTTGGGATTATGGGGAGGGGGTACCTTCTTTCCTCTTTTCTTTATAGATAATCAGTCCCTTTTATGGGAATAGGGTAAGATTACTCAAGTGGGAGAGGGGGGAGGGGGGGGGAGAAGAAGGGGAAACCTGAGGGAAAAGGGGAAACGGGAGCCAAGCAGTGGGACCGCGCTCACCAGGATGGCCTCCACAAATGGCCGAGCGTGTGGCTGGCCTCTCCACCCTGGCTTGGGGTGGAGACACGGAGGAGGCACAGGGGGTGGCTGGGGGTTGGAGGGTTTGAGGGGAAAGCAATTGGCAAGCAAGTTAGGACAAATACAGGCAATAAGAACAAGAATAAGGAGTAACAATGACTGATCTTACAATTTTAGCTTTGAACTCGAATGGTTTATCTACGGATTTTAAGAGATTTCGGTTAGCTAAATTGACAAGGGAAAATAAGGTGGATATACTGGTTTTGACGGAAACACATAAAGGCAGGGATAGCCAGCAACTAACTAATGATAAGAGTTGGAAATGGGTTTATGAGTCCCGTGGGACACGGAGCGCAAGGGGGACAGCAATTTTGGTGCACGAAAGAGTTCCCCTGGAAAGGGTGGAGTGGAAAAAGGATAAGGAAGGGAGGTGGGTGTTTATGAAAGGGGTGGTACATGGGCAAAAGCTGACAGTGGCAGCCATATATGCCCCCAATGTGCAACAGAAACAGTATATTGTGAATGTTAAGAGTAAATTGGATAACTTTAAAGAGGGGACGACAATTTTTGCGAGATTTCAATATCCAAATGTCATCGGTAGGAGGGAATAATAGAAGATCTCTAAATTTGAATAAATTGAATATGGTGGATCTGCATAGTGGAATAGGAAATAGAAGCACCTACTATTCCGCAAGGCATAATGTCTTTAGTTGTATTGATTATATACTGATGGATAGGTCAGCAAATGCTCAGGTGAGAAGTGCAGAGGTGAGGCCCATGTGGCTCTCCGATCATGCGCCAATATCAGTGAAGTTGAGAATGACACGACGGAGGAACCCAAGAATATGGAGATATAATATGGCCGTAGTAGCCAGGGAGCAGGATAAAAAGAGAATACAGGAGGAAATAAAAGAGTATTATAGGTTAAACGATAGAGGGAACATGTCCAAAGCAGTATTGTGGGACTGCGGCAAAGCGGTCTGGAGAGGCCATCTCATAAGTCTGGAGGTAGAGGTGAATAGGAGATGGAGAAGGGAAAGAGAGAATAAAATCAAGGAAATCGAAAGGATTCAGGATCAATTGAAGCTGACCAAGGCTAGAGAATGGTATAGGTTATTAAAACAGAGAAGGAAAGAATTGCAACAATATGATGAGCTGCATTGGAATAAAATGAGAATGGCAACTAGGCAAAAATTAGTTCTTGGGGGACAAAGTCAGTGAAACAACTGGCAAGGTATTTAAAAAAGAGAAAGGAGAAATCATATATTCGGGCGCTGAGGGATACAAAGGGAGAGCTGAAGGAAGGTAAGGAGGAAATAGAAAGGATCATGAAAGAATTTTATGAGAAACTATACAAACAGGAAGAGGTGAGCGGGATCCCAATAGAGGCCGGGCAAAAGGTAAACGAAGAGGATAAAAACTATCTAAACTCAGAGATCAGGCAGGAAGAGGTGGAGAGGGTTATTAAGCAACTGAAGATGGCAAAGGCGCCGGGCCCAGATGGGTACTCAGGAGAATTTTACAAAACATATGCACAGGATTTGCTACCATTTCTGACAGAACTATTTAATGAGGTCTTGAAGGAGCAGGTCATCCCACAGACATGGAAGTTATCGGAAATTGTAACTATACCGAAAGTAGATCGAGATGAGACGAACCCGGAGTCCTACCGTCCCATAAGCTTAGCAAACCAAGATTATAAGATATTTGTAAAGGTATTGGCGAATAGGCTGGAGGGGATAATTCCAAAAATTATAATGGGGGATCAATTTGGCTTTGTGAAAGGAAGACGGATCAGTGAACCGATTAGGAATGTAATGAATGTGCTACACCATGCTACTGCGGCCAAGAGGAAGTTGGGAATATTAAAACTAGATGTCTATAAGGCATTTGATAAAGTAAACCATAGCTACCTGTACGAGGTGTGTAAGGCATTAAATCTAGGAGAGAGGTTTTGTGAAGTGATTAGGAGTATATATATGGGGAGCCAGGCATACATACGAGTGAATGGGAACAGGACGGAGAATATCAGAATACGGAACGGACTAAGCAGGGATGCCCCTTATCTCCAATGCTTTTCGTAATGGCGATAGAAACACTAGCGAACAAGATCAGGGCAGCCAGCACGTGGGAAGGGTACAGGATAGGGGAGATAGAGGTGAAGGTGAATTTGTTTGCGGACGACGCAATATTATTAACCCAGACGCCATTGAAAATGGTAAAAGCAATGAAGGAAACTCTGCGAGAGTTTGAGGAACAATCGGGGCTTAAGGTGAATATGGAGAAGTCTGAGATGATGTTTATAAATACAGGTCCGAGGGAACAGATAGAGGTAAGGAAAGCGTCAGGGTTAAAACTAGGGGTAAAAAGAATGAAATATCTGGGAGTGTGGATATACAAAAACATAGAGAGAATAACAGAAGCAAACTATGGAAAGGTCTGGAAAAAGTGTTGAAACAGATGAAAGGCTGGAAACAGAAAAGTTTGAGGAGAATGGCAAAAATAAGAGCAATTAAAATGATGATCTTGCCAAAATTTTTATACCTAGCCCAGGCCTTGCCAGGGGTCCTCCCGGGAAAAAAGATAAAAGAATGGGATAGGAAATTGAATTATTGGGTGGAGGGAGGAAAGAAACCAAGGATAAGGAAAAAATGGAGGATAGCAAACGAAACAGAAGGAGGATGGGGAATCCTAGCCTAGAACTATACAGAGACGCCTTTCAAATTGAGAGGCTGATGGAGCTGCAGGAGGACGACAAGAGATGGGTAGCACTGGAAAAAGAAGCGAACGCACTGGGAAGAGAGGAATTGATATTTAGGAGATGGGAAAGAAGGGAGGTGGAGAAATTGATGGGACCAATGAGGGCCATGGTGGAAGTGTGGAGGTCTTGGCAAAGGAAGATAGCGCCGGAGTCTCAAAAGTAGCCTCCCTGGAGATCATGAACCCCGAGGGAGGAAAACCTGAGTAGAACAATAAGGGAACTGAGAGAGAAGGGGGTGACGAGACTGGAGCAACTAGTGGACGAAGGGGGCAGAATCAGGAGAGAGAGGCTGGAGAACTGGTTGGGAGGAAGGAGGTGGCTGCAAATCAGGGCAATATGCAACTACCTTAGGCAGAGGGAGGTGAGAGAGGCCCTGCAAAGAGAGGACACGGAATTTGAGAAGATAATCAGGGAAAAGAAGGAAGGGAAAAGGGTCCAGGTCGGAAGGATCTACAAAATATTAGTAACATCAGGAGGAAGTACGGTAGAAGAGTTAACCACAATGTGGGAGAGGGAGTTGCAGGTCTCAGGAGCAGAGATGGAGAGGATAGTGGGGGAGATTGCTAAGACTAAAAACACAAGAGTCAGGGAGACAAGGAGGAAAATATTGCACAAGTGGCACCGCACTCGGCCCAATTGACCCATCTTTCCCAAAATATGGGTACACGGTGTTGGCACGGATGCCGAGACAAAGGAGTGTATATGCACCTATTATGGGAATGTGAGGCGGTCCAAAATTTTTGAAAAGAGGTAGAAGGGGAGATCAATAGAGTATTGAATATAAATTGGACCATCACAAAAGAGACGACGGTGTTGGTAAAAAGAACAAGATGGGGGAACATCCGGAAATGAAGGTAGCGATGATAGAAAGCGCCCAGGCGGTGGTGGTTCTAGGCTGGAAGGACTCCACGAAATGGACAATTGAGAACTGGCTGCGGTACTTGGTGGAACACATTCAATTTGAAATTATGGAAATGAGGCTTAATCAATTACAGGAGGATAAAGTGCGAGAGCTGTTGGGACGATGGGATCGGGTGAGAGGATATATTGTTTGGAGAACCCGGGATCAAACCATTAGAAATAAGTTGGAGTTGTTGTTTAAGATGTAATGAAATGTAAAATGTCCGGAAAGCTTGCAGAAGAGAAAAGAAGAAAAAGAAGACGCAATCCTCAGCAGGGGTGGAGGGGTGTGGATGTTTGTGGGGGGGAGGGTCACATGCACAGGGAACTGTGTTTTTATGTATATGTTTGTATGGATGGTAAAAATTTTGGAAAATAATAAAATATTATTTTTTTAAAAAATGAATTCATTACAGACATATATAAACATTAAAAACATTTGTCTCAATATTAAATACATTAAAATACATTAAGCCTAGCCTACAAAATGGAGATTTTTGGAGTTTACATCAAGCTATCCAGCCAACATCTATTGAAAAGCAACTATCAACATATTTGAACAATGTCTTGTATGTAGTAATGTTTTCTGAATTATAGTACTCTATTGCTAGAAGTGATATGTATTTCAGAGAATATCTGACCTGGGTTTAAGATTATTGGTCTCAAACTGCTACACATGGTCATCAATACCTCTGCAGTGAAAAAAGCAGTAACAGGGAAATATGTCTCACTAGAAGAAAGGAGCTGGACGCACCACTGTGCAGCGCCTTCTCTCCAGTACCTCAGAACAACCCATTTCTGGCACAGCAATGGTGCCACAACCAAAAATGTGAACTGCAATATTTACAATGTTGCTAAATCTGACATTGTAAATAACTGAATAATATCAGTCATTTCTTTTGAGATATTGAGAGGTTGTCGTCTCAAGTATTATTTAAAATTAACCAAGTTATCCTCTGAGAATCAATTTTTTAAATTTCCAACCAAAAGATTTATTTAGGAAACTATACATTTCTTCTGCTTCTGATGACTCTTGAAACTATTGCATACACAGAATGGTTAATCTCCAACTTTTTAAAATAGCATTAAGGTATAACTTTCCTCCTCATAAGAAGACACTATAAGCCTCATCTGTATAAGCCAAGTTTTCAAAACCTGTTTTAATATTAGAAAATATTTTTGAGATTTAGGTGGGTGAAATAGTATATTGTTTGTATTATGAAGGAAATATCTACTTTGTTATTCCTATCTGTGCTAGTTTACCAATGAAAATACATAGTTTAATGCTGAAATTCTTACAGATTTGCACCTCGCAGTACAATCTACTGTGGAGATATTTATCCGATAGTACTTGGTCGCAGGGTCCATTATACGTGTGCAATAGGAAGTGTGGCAAATGCCATCAGGTGAGTGTTCAACAATGGACTGTCCAGGGAGCAGAACGCCTCTTTCATTGCTCAGGCACACTTTATCTCTTGCTGAAACAAATGTCCAAAAACACAAAATGCACTAAGTTTACTTCAGATAATTTATAGCCATTGTTGTTTCAAGTAAAGAAAGTCAGAAGCTACAAAATTTCTACACCTTCAAAAAAAAACCATGGAACAGTTAATGCATGTAAAAATGTATAGGTTTTATATGGATTCACATAATTGCTGCTTACAACAGTATTGACCCAACAGACTCATACATTTAATGTAGTTGTTCAATTTTACTTGAAAGCATGAACTGCTCAGACCATAAAGTATTTTCTTAGAGGTGATTTACTCAGAATTTAGGAAAAATTGAGTCCAATAGTATTCAGTAAAACTCCCATAAGTGCATTAATAATACCTGTGGTTCCACTGACCTGTATCCCTAGGAATGGTTTCTCTAGGAACTTGCTATGCTCTCCAGAAAATTCTATGGTATATTTCTCATGGAAGTTACTACAGAGTTGTATTGGCTGTATCCTCTCTAGGACTCTAAGTCCCCCCAATGCAATATTATGGTATGCTGGGACCATAAGTGAGGTACCATAACATAATCGTAAGTGAGGTAATTTAATGGGATTTGGTTGTATTCACCAATTCACACAACTGCAGTTTGCATAGCTATTATATTGGCACTGGTTATTTCAAGAAAAATAGACCTGCTTTCATAAAACACTTTATGAAATTCATAAAAGAATTAGCGTAGTATACAAAACTGTTGTGGTTTAATTTGAATAGTTTATCTTTAATAGTTTACATGGTCTTTTTCAGTTTTTGAGATAAATCACTCATAATAGAATAACATTATTTCCCCCCAGTTAGAGCACCTTACACTTACAACACTTGTAGTTAGCGCAGTGACAAACATTTTCTGTGCTGTTCTGGAATTGTTCATCGAGAATAATTTTCTCTCCCTGTGAAAAGATAAAAAGTTCCAACACTATGTCATAAATATTGCACTTCAATGTCAATCTTAATTTCTTCCATTAAATTTGGTCATCAGTAGTAAGGAACACATTTTTTTAAAATCTGTTCTATTTATAATGTTTTATTTCGCTGTTCAGAGAAAAGGTCATTCACAGTGCAATTCACACCACAATCCTTATCAACCGCACATCCTTATTTTATTATAGTTGTTAATAAAAGTAAAGAGAGGTGAAAGTAAAGGTGCCCACCCATCTGTCTTAAATTTCATCAGATCAGATGGAATGGAATCTGGACCAGGACCTTTATCAGATTTAAATAAAGATATGAAACGAAGACTGTATCCAGGAGTTACAGCCTTCCAGCCAGGAGCATCAGAAGGCAGTTGAATAGTATGAATGGAAAAATTATGAAGATCATGGAGAACATCAGAAAAATATTTTCACACACATACGCAAATATATAGCAATTTATAACCATTAGATAGAGCCCCTGTTGCATTCTGCCAAATCTTTTTGCTTTCCTTCAACTGACACAGACTAAAAAGGTAAAGTTTTTACCCTGACATTAAGTTCTAGTTGTGTCTCACTCTGGGAGGTGGTGCTCATCTCCATTTCTAAGCTGAAAAGCCGGCGTTGTCCATAGACACCTCCATGGTCATGTAGCCAGCATGTCTGCATGGAGCATTATTATCTTCCTGCAGAAGGGGTACCTACTCACACTTGCATGATTTCAAACTGCTGCGTTAGCAGCTGGGCCTAACAACGAGAGCTCATCTCACTCCCTGGATTTAAACCGCCAACCTTTCGGTCAGCAAGTTCAGCAGATCAGTGGTTTAATCTGCTGCGCCACCAAGGGGCCCACATTCCTTTTTCCCAATCTGGGAGGAAGATAGGGTACAAATAAAGCTGAAGATCATAATAAGCAGCAGGTAAGCACTTGTCCCATTTCTATGGCAGCTAAAGTACTGTATATCTGCCTTATTCGTTTCCTGAGAATGAAAATATCTCATGGTCAAATCAATTTTAGTTCCTGAGATTATGATAAACTTCTGGTCACTTTGATACCTTTGGATTTCAAAAATGAAAATACATTAATACATTTAGTATAATATATTAACAATTAACATAAAATGAACAAGATGGCCGCGTTGAGCAGAGGCACGAATGCTGTGCTCCGCCAGGCCCTTGGAAATTCTCCCTATGGAACGGGTCCTCTGGTGAGGCCGCTCACCCCAGATAGAGAGGGTGCCCTCCAGAGTTCCAGGACACCTCCCTGGTCTCTGGGGGGACCACTGGCGACCCCCCCGCCTCCGTTGGAGGTCCTGCAGCTTGAGGCGGAGGCCATCCTCGAAGTTGGCTTGGAGTCAACTACAGCGGCCAGGATACGAGCAAGCTCGAGTACTGCTGGCCTGGAGAGGACTGTTTGCGGGACTACCCATGGGATCTGCCCGTCCTGGTCCCCGGTCCCCTGGCCGGGCCTAGGGACGGACTTGGAATTAGGGCGGCCAGCACTGGAGCCTTCCACCCGCCCCGCCATCCAGTGGGTGGATGCCGACCCTCCACCAGACTCCCCACCCGCCACCCAGGGGGTGGCTGCCGACCCCTCACCAGACCCTCCCTCCGACGGAGCCCTGCTTGGTTTACGGAGCTTGCGGGACGCCATACAGCAACTCACCTCCCTCCTCCCTACCCTGGGCCGGTTGGTGGAGCGGCTGGCCACCCGGCTGGAGGTGGGCCTTGAGATGGGCTGTGGAGCGGCGGTGAGTGGGGCGGCAGAGAGAGCGGGGTGCAGCGAGGAGGGGGAGGTCCCCCGCCATCGGACCCCCTCGACTGCTCCTCTGCATGAGCGGCGGGCGAGAGAGCCGGACCCTTGCGACCCTGGAGCTCCGAGGCCCGCCACTCGAGCTGCCTCCCCCCTTGGTCCCGTTGCCGAGTTCGCCGAGGGTGGCCTTTCCCCTGAGACGAGGCCCTCGGCCGAGGCGGCGGTTGAGACCCCAAGGGACGCATGGTGGAGTCCTTGGAGGGCGCTGGGGCGCGACCCCCCCTCCGGCTCGGAGAGGTGGGCGGCGGCCGAGGCCGCCAAGATGGCGCCGGCTCGGCCTGCTCGGCGTCCTCCGCCCCGCCCCTCTCGCTCCCTCCGCCCATCCTGGACACGCCGACCCCGCCTCCCCCACCCCAATGCACCCGTCATCATTGGGCGCCTGGCCGGCGACGCCAGGGGACTTCGACATCTCCCGGGCCTTGGCAAGAGCCCCGGGGGCCCGGGCCCGCCGCCTGGCTTGTCGTCTGTCCCCGGTGCCTCCAAGATCCACACCGGACCCGCCATCTGCCCTGCCACCATCCCGGGACCAGGGTGAGTTTGGTGGTATAGCCCGGGGAGAGACGACCCAAAGGACAACCAGCCCAGAGGACGGCACGGTGAGTGGTCACCTGGAACGGAGGCCACACCGCCGTCGGAGGAGGCGCCGCCGTAGGCCGAAGATCGCCGGCCCCCCTCCTCCCGACTCCCAGGGACTCTCGACGCCGAGGTCGTCGACCCCTCGGACCCCCCAGACCCCTGGTTAACCAGCAGGAAGGGGGGATGCCGCTTGGCCAACGGGAGGAGCGGAGGCCCCCTGGACCCAGGCCTGGGCGAACGTTCCCCTCGAGGACCTTTTGGGGTCCGGGTGCCAACCGCGGCTGCCGGCCACTCCCGAAGCCATTGAATTCTGACTTATTGCGCCCGTCATCTTCGACCAGGCCACCGGGCGGAGGAGGCGGGTCCACACTTTTCTTTCTCGGCCAACGGGGTGCCTCTTTCCGAGCCCCCTTTCGCTCCCCCTTTTGATGGCCTGATGGGTCTAGTATAGGCCCCAGACCACCCGTGTCGTCCGATCCCTGACCCTGTTCCACTTCCCTAATTCCTGTTGTTGTGTATTGTCCAGTTCTGTTTTTTATTCTGTACCTGTTTCTTAACCTTGTAAGCCGCTGCGAGCCGTATGGAGTTAGCGGCATATAAGCCCAAATAAATAAATAAATAAATAAATAATTTCAACATGGTATTTCAGTGTGTGGATGAACCCTTTTTTTGCAAGGACAAGTAAAATGAATTCAATATATGTCAAATGTGCTGTAAATCTATGAAGGAAAGAAAAAAAAACAGCTTACAGATATTTCATTATATTTATTTATTTAAAACTTTTGTATCCTGATCTTCTCACCTCCATTAAAGGTCTCAGACCGTCAGAATGTATATACAGTGTGTGTGTGTGTGTGTGTGTGTGTGTGTATATATATATATATATATATATATATATATATAAATAATAGAATTATATAGAATGACATGTCGGACATATTTAGTAAGGGATATTACTTACCAGTTTACACTGAGGCTTAGGAATCGAGTCACAAGCACACTCTAAAATAATAAAAATGGACATGGTTAGTGTTCAAAAAGTATTCATATAATGAATGCAATGAGACACCAGGCAAAATTATTCCCTTAAATAATATATGAATTTTATATGATCTGTAGATAAATGATGGCTGCTTACCAGTAACCATGTTTCTTCGAGTGGTGATCTGTCAAATTAGCACATGTGATAGTTGATGAACCTGTGCAGCAATCACTGGAAAGCTGACAAGGCTTGTGGCTGCAGTTCCGCCCCTCTTCCCCATGAGGCATATATGCTGTAAGAAGGGCTGTAGGTCCAGTTCCCTGCCGCCGTGCAGCGGCCCGAGAATGGAGGCATGATCACTGGGGAGAAAGGGCGGGGATGTGCTAATTTCACAGATCACCATTCGAAGAAACATGGTTACAGGTAAGCAACCATCATTTCTCCTTTGTGGTGTCTGATGAAATAAGCACATGTGATAGACTAGCAAGCCACAAACCTTGGATGGTGGCAGTCATGCCACTGCCAAGAAGAGAACCACTCTGCCAAATAAAGCGTGTCTCCTTGACTGGACATCCATCTTATAATGGGTGGCGAATGTCAATGGAGTAGTCCAGACTGCCACCCAACAGATGTCGTCCAATGGAACTCCACAAAGGTAAGCTGCCGATGTAGTGACTGCTCTTGTGGAGTGGCCCCTCAGATGTTCTGGCAGATCCTTGCCCACCAACAAGTCTGGTGGTGGAGACTACCCAAGCCAAGAGGCATTGGGGGAAAACAGGCAGACCTTTAGTGTCACTGCGGTATTTCACAAAAAGCCTAGGAGACTGCCTGAAGTCCTTCATCCTGTGAAGGTAGAAGAGTGCTCTGCGGATGTCAAGAAGATGAAGCGCCCACTCAAGCTTTGTTTGTGGAGCTTGAAAGAATGTTGGAAGCACAATGTCTTGAGCCAAATAATATGCCGAAGCGACCTTAGAGGGAAGGCGATGTCGGTTCTAAGAGCCACCTTGCCTTCAGTTGCCACTCCTGGCTCTTCCTTGCCTGCAGCGTGAAAGCCTTGCAGGCAGAACAGGACTTCACCGAAGGTGTCTCCCCTAAGCACAGGAGACACAAAGTATGGATATCTGTATCAGGGAACTTCTCCCCACAAGAAACACATTTCTTAGGAATCACTGTAGAAGCCATAATAAAATTAAGGATTAGACAAAAGGGTAGTCAACAATACCAATCTGAAGTCAGGGTTGGATAGAGTAGAGAAGTCCGTGAAACAGTCCAAGTCAGGGTTGGAGAGAGAAGAGTAATCCAAAAAACAGTCCAAGTCATTGTTACGTTTGTAAAATTCAGAGAGGTTCCTAAATGCTGCTGCTAAGGCAGCTGGAAAAAAGGAACTAGACCTACAGCCCCTCCTACAGCATATATATGCCTCATGGGGAAGAGGGGAGGGGCTGCAGCCACAAGCCTTGTCAGCTTTTCAGAGGTTTCCAATGATTTCTGCATAGGTGCATCAACAATCACATGTGCTTATTTCACCAGACACCACGAAGGAGAAATACTAATAGCATCATTTTGTGCAGACAGGAAATAGCCAGCACTGCCTCAGTAGGCCAGTTACTGTTGGCTGTCCTCGCTTCCACCAATTTCCCACCTAGGCACTCAAAAAAAGGCTTCATCACTCTATAACACACAGAAAAGGACTTGATTTCTTTTTAAAAATAAAAGTATGGTACAGAATTATAGATAGATAAATAGAGATAGAGAAGAAACTATACTCTTATCAGAACAGAGTGGTGAAAGGTGAAAGCCCATGTCCATGGAAGCTAAAAGAAGCACTGACACTATCTACTATCTTAGCACTCTTTTGAGGGGAAGCTACCATTTTCCTGCCCAGTCATATAAAAGGTTAATCCGACACATTGGTGCTACACTCAACAGGATTTTGTCTGACACCCAATAGTTAACTTAATTTGAATTTAATGTTTTCCTTATATTTTGGCCACATTAAATTACTTTTTTTCTTATACAGGCAGTCCCAAAGTTACAAACATCTGACTTGCAAATGACTCATGGTTAAGAATGGAGATGAGACAAATCTACCCTTCAGAAGGGAAATTCACTCCTGAAAGAGTTACCACGTGAAAACGTTATCTCCACTTGAGCTTTCTCGCCAATCTTTGTTTCCATAGCCATCCAAATTTTTCAAAATCCAAATATCAAAGGGACAGAAAGTGAGGTGAAATCTTCTGAACAGGGGCACAGACAGCAAAACAAACACCGCTGTGGTGTTGACTCTTCCCTATGCTATCCAAAGCGCTCGCTGTCCCCCCCTCTACACACACACACACACACACACACACACAAGTACCTGTTCTGCCTATCATACAAATTCAACTTATAAACAAACCTACAGAATCTATATTGTTCATAACTTAAGGACAGATGCTTTTGGCCTACAATTCCCACCAGCCCTAACAAGCCTAGTCAATGCTGAGGGAATGTGCAGGAATATGGCACTGACAGTATGTTGAGGGTCACAGCTGTCCTTTATATATCTAGCAGTAGAATTACGGTTCTGTTCAATCAATAAAGCCTTTCGTTTCTTTTCCTGCTGCAAATCCTTGTGCTTTTCAAGAAAATACTCCTCAGATTTTCAGATCCCCTAAAACATCTGCAAAATAAACTGTTAACTATAAGCTTAATCTGTTAATAACCAAGTCTTTACCCAAAAAAGTATTAACATTTTTATTGCTTAATTATGAACAAAACTTAAGTTGATCAAATTGGATCAAGGTGGAGGCGCTAGCTGTGATAACACTTCAAAACTATTCAGTATTATCTCAATTCTGTTCTTTACAATATAACTACATTACTGATGTCTTTATATTTTACTAAAATGGTATTATTTTTCAATGTTTTATAATCTAGCATTGCTGTTTGCATTATCAGATATCCTGGACTAAGTTGATTAAATGGCAATGAAAAGAAATGCAATTACCGCATGTATGATATGGACAGCACTTTTCTGGGCCCCATACTTCTACCAAGGACATTCCTAAGATACACTTAAATTCAGGACAACGATAGGTTTCACAAGCTGCAAATTAGAAATGCAAGAATTAAATGAACAATGAAATTTATGATCAAAAGCAACAAAAATCTCATGTTTAACAAAATAACAATATATGTATATTCTTAGCAATTATAGAACTCATATAGTAAATTATATGCCAAGATATGGAATTTCTCCCTCTGATGAGTGGGAAATAATCATACCCATGCATTTTACTACTAAGTCCTTCATTGAAGATAACAGGTATGTGTAAAATGATCCAAGGGATGGAGCAGCTCCCTTATGAAATCAGGTTACAACGCCTTGGTCTTTTCAGCCTTGAAAGACGGCGTTTAAGAGGTGACTTGATCGAAGTGTATAAAATCATGCATGGGATAGAAAAGGTGAATAAAGAAAAATATTTTCTCTGTCACACAACACTAGGACTAGGGGGCACTCCCTAAAGCTCCAAGGTAGGAAAGTTAGGACTAATAAAGGGAAATATTTCTTCACCCAGAGGGTCATTGGGTTATGGAACTCACTTCCAGAGGAGGTTGTGACAGCTGTCAGCCTGGACAGCTTCAAGGCAGGATTAGACAGATTCATGGATACCAAGGGAATCAGTAGTTACTGAAATGGACATCCAAGTGCCACCTCTGTGTTGATGGAGGCAGGCAGGATTTTCCCCGGGTACTGGTTGTGGGGGGTCGGGAGCAGGTGAGGGTTTTGCCCTCCTTTCTGCTAGAGATCCCCGTGTACAACTGGTGGGCCACTGTGTGACACAGAATGCTGGACTAGATGGGCTGAGGCCCGATTCAGCATGGCTCTTCTTATGTTCTTATGTTCTTATGTTCTTATTTAAAACTTGGGAAGCTGTAGAATGAAATAATAAACAGAATATCTAGTATAATAAACAGAATCTTTAGGGAAATTGTAAACTTACTACACTGGTAAGCAGGACAACATCTGTCTGTTGTATTGCCATCCACAGTAAGTACTTCTCCTTCTTGACATACTGGAAGTTGATCAGAGCAAATGCCACATGCTGATAAAAAAGAAAATTTTATCTTTCTGAATTTTCTATAACTACACAAAGTATTTGAACTACATATGGTGAAACTACCATTCGGATGGTAAGATGCTAACCAATGTCATTTCAAAAAGTTGATTGTTCAGGATTAAAGAAGAACTTTTATTATGCTATTTGTTCCCATTATTTAAAAATGCTATATTGCTGTACTTCTCTGCAAAATGAACTTTCCTGATAAACCTTTAGTTTTTCTCATCTATCTATCTATCTATCTATCTATCTACGAGGGTGGGCCAATAAGTCTGTAACTTTTTGAATTTCCTGCCTTTTAACTAAAAAGGCAACACTGCTCCTGTCAACAGGTATCTGTCAGTTGACTCCTGTCAAAATTTGAACAAGCTGCATCATTTAGTTTGTGTTTGACAGCCATTGATAGCAGACTACCACGTGATTTGAGGAGAAAATGGAAAAAAGTGAATTTTGTGTGCTCATTAAGCATTAGTTTTTGTGGGAAAAAACCATCACTCAAACCAAGGCTAAGCTTGATAAATACTATGGGGACTCTGCACCATCAATTTCAATGGTAAAGAAGTGGTTTACTGAATTTTGTTGTGGCTGTACAGGCACGGAAGATGGCGAACGTTCTGGATGCCCAGTTGAGGTCTCTACACCCAAAACAATTGAAAAAAAATCATGATATGGTGTTGGCTGATCGGAGATTGAAAGTGCGAGAGATTGTGGAAGCCATAGGCATCTCACATGGCTCAGTGGTTTCAATTTTAAATGATCACTTGGGTATGAGAAACCTTTCTGCAAGATGGGTGCCGCGTTTGCTCACAATCGACCACAAATTCAAGGGTGCACACATGTGCAGTTTCCATGGCAAAAAGCCATTGCTCCCCCATCCGCCCTATTCTCTGGATTTAGCCCTGAGTGACTATTTCTTGTGTCCAAACCTGAAGAAATGGCTCGGCGGAAAGAGATTTGACTCCAACAATGAAATCATCTCACAAACAAATACCTATTTTGATGACCTTGACAAATCTTATTTTTTGGAAGGGATAAAATATTGGAGAAACATTGGACAAAGTGTATAGAGCTCAAAGGAGACTATGTTGAAAAATAAAATGATTTTTTATCCAAAAACCTGTGTTTCATTCAAAAAGTCACGGACTTATTGACCCACCCTCGTATCTATCCCATTTCCTCCTGGTATTAGGGACATACTTTCTAGTATTCCATACATAATCTTAAATCACATCCCCAGCAAGCTTAGGGTTTGACTGTAGAAGATATAATTAATAAATTGCCCTCCCAAGTTTTACAATAGTAAGTAAACATCTATCCTTACCAAACAGCCTTCTCCGTGGTTGCCCCTTCCCTCTGGAACTCCTTCTGAAAATAAATCAGAAAATCCCCTACACTCCTCCTCTTTAAGAGCTAAAAACCCAACTTTACTCACTTGCATACAGGGAGGTGGATGAGTAACATTATTGATTCTCTAAATGGAAGAAGCTTACAAGGACTATTTTATTGTAATTTATTGAAGAGCTATATTTTTATATCTTAGACAGTTTTAATTGTTTGACTGTATTTATATTCCAGCCAAAGTCTTTTAATTTGTTTTATTTTATATGTATAATTCTCTTAATGTTGAGTTGATGGCATTGAATGTTCTGCAATTTTATATTTTATGTTTGGAAGCAGCCCTGAGTTTCTTCTGGGAGAGAGGGTGGGTTAAAAATAAATTATTATTATTACTATTATGGCTGTTTTGTTCTTCCATTAAATTAGAAAGAAACTTGAAACCTGGTTGTGGAACCAAGTAGTCAGAGAATAGCACAGTGCAATAGGCAACTTTGAAGTGACTGAAATTTGATTGGAATGGCTCCTAAATTATAATTGTGGGTCTTTGTATTTTAAACAGTTTATTTAATGTATTAATTGTTATGTTTTTTTTATTTTAATGCCTATTGTACTTATATGTTTGTGCTTATTGTGGCATTGAATTGTTGCCAATTTGGAAGCCGCTCCGAGTCCTCTCAGAGTTGAGAAAGAACAGGGTAAAAATTCAATAAAAATAAATAAACTAAGATATAAAATATAGTAATTGATCAATATAGTACAGCCGCTCTTAAGACAATGCTCTTTTTCTTCCTGTCAATCCTCTTTTTGTACATATTAATTTCAGGCTGTAAATGAAAATAATTAGACATACCACAGATATAGGATACACAGCAAGTGCCTTCCACATGGGCAGCAATCAGGGTTTGATCAGATCGACAGTTGGGAATCTCTTCCATGGACTCACACTTTGCTGGATCACATTCTGAAATAAACAGCATAAC
This sequence comes from Anolis apletophallus, assembly GCA_030556195.1. Lineage (NCBI taxonomy): Eukaryota > Metazoa > Chordata > Lepidosauria > Squamata > Anolidae > Anolis > Anolis apletophallus. The sequence continues at coordinate 90,524,130 of JARBWK010000002.1, read as the reverse complement.
ATTAGAAAATAAACTAATCTCTAGTCAATAATGACAATGATATTAATTCACCCGCAGTGCCTATCACTTCAAAGCAAAATTATGGTCTCCAGCTGCTGCCCTAAATTGTTTGAAGGTGCTCGGATTTGTGCCCTTTACTGTCATGTGAGTTGTCTTTTGTGATTAGTCATAAATTCCATGGTACAAAAGACTGGGAATTGTAGTTCCTTTTATAACCAAAGTAAAAGTATAGGGGGAGCAGAAAAGCACTAAGCAGATATAATTTGTGTGGAGTAATCACAGTATTTAAAAATGCAAAATAGTGTAACTCCAAGGAACTATTAGGGACAACAAAAACAAAAGTAATTTTGCTTCTCCGTTGCTTTTGCATCTCAGTGTGCGATATTACGGACATCAAGCACTTGCCATTACTGTATTTGATGTATTTCATGTTGTAAGGTATGCACGATTTCTCAGTAATTGCCTTTTTATTTGTTGTCCCTAGTAGTTCCTCTTTGGGAGTATTATGTGCTTTAATAGATGGTATTGTTTTGTTATATTTCTATAATTCTGTAGCACCACTCCTTGATTGCTGGAACGCGGTGTATATACTTCCGGATCTTGTCCCCGGTCCCGAGGAAGCCCAGAGGGCGAAACGGTCAAGGGCAGGCACCTGCTTTTCCGTCGACCTTTTGGAGCACCTTTTTGATCATCACTTTATTTTCGAAATCAAGAATATTGTTGAAATTACATATTTGGATTTACGTTTAAAGCAAAGATTTTGTAAACGCTGCATGAACATGGACGCTCTGGGACTACCTGGTTGTGAGTACACACGGAGAGAAATGTTCCTCCAGTAAAAATAGACTGTTTGCATTCCTACTTAGCTGCGTGTAAGTCTCTGATTCAATATGTGTCACGATGCAAGACCTAGGCCGGCCCCTTAATCACACACACAGAGACGATAGTCAGCTAACTACTTTATTGAATGATAAGAAACAGTTGAAAAGGGTAATCGTCCATAAAAATATCAAAAGTAATCCAAAAGGTAAAAGGTATAGTCCAAAAGCAAACTTGGCAGAAAGATCCAAAGACTTGGCAAGGCTCCGCTTAACTAGCGGATCAAAGAACAAAACAAGGTTACAAGATACAAACTCTTCTTGGCAGGCCACTAGCCCCAAACTTAGCTACGTGGTCTTGGCTTCGCTACACATCTGTATAGGACAGACGTGGCCGAAGTACTGAGGATCCGTTCCACGGATCCTATACTTAATCCCTTGCCGAGGCCCCGACGCTCTAGGCTTCTCCTTCCAATCTGTGCTGCGAGCCCTCGGTCGGTCTAGGCTGTGGAACCAACCCTCCTGCTAGCCTCAATGCTCCGTCTCCTATCAAACATTCGACCTTGCCTCCCAGCACCTGGTTCCCTATCTTCGTGAGAGTCGAACTCCCCATCTGCTTCCCGGGCCTCTCCCTCGGTTGTTTCCCACATTCTTTCTTGCGAGCCTCGCCCCCCCGGCCGTTCATAATCTTCACTATCACTGCTTTCGAATTCCGACTGGCCTTCCTGCCTCTCGTAAGGATCAGGCCAGCCATCATCCCAGGCCAGGCTTTCTGTGGGGGAAGAAGGCCCAGCTATCTCAAAATCCCCTTCTTCTAACCCCTCCAAATCCTCTTCAGAATCAGCTGGCTCCAATGCGAGTGGGACCCCAGGTGCTGCCCCCTGCCTTCCAGGCACAAACGAGAACTGGTGTGCTACAATATGTTGTAGATTGATTTATAATGTTGAACATTTGTGGATGAAATTGAGGTGATATTAACCTTAAAGTTACGCCATTTTGCATTTATAAATACTGTGATTACTCCACACAAATTATATCTGCTTAGTGCTTTTCTGCTCCCCCTATACTTTTACATAAATTTTATGCTGAGTTTTTATGTATTTTAATATGTTGTTGTAGTTGTTTTTAAATTGTATAGCATTGAATCTTTGCTGTTATGCCAGTCTGAGTCCCTCGATAGAGGTGAGAAGGCCGGGATACAAAAGTTTTGAATAAATAAATAAATAAATTACATGGTAGCCATTTTGTGTTGGAGGACAAGAAAGTTTTTCAAATTCCCAAACTGCCCACAAGTGCTGAAATCCTTAGTCTAGCACTTACTGGACTCATATATGCTAGGTCAGGAACATGTCATATCTGTAGTTTATTGAATCTATTCTTTTAAAACTTGGTGGCTTAATCTAATCAATCTAATATAGATGCATTTAAAAATGCCCCTTTGCAGTACAAGATTTGTAAGATGCACAAAAAAAGGAGGACACAATTGTGGCAAGTGCTTAGAGCATCACTTGTTGGTATGTGCTTGTTTGGATCTTAAACAAAACTTTGAACCTCTGTGTGCATGGGGTGTTCACAAAGGATTGAGTTCCCTGTAGGGAAAATAAAGGTATACTCATGAATGTGTTCTTAGTTGTTACTAGAAATTTTAACTTTTGTCATCAAATGCAAGCCAATTTGAACTTCACTGAAGTATTTGGTCTAATGTAGGTATAGGCAAACTTCGGCCCTCCAGGTGTTTTGGGCTTCAACTTGCACAATTGCTAACCACCGGTAGGCTAAAGTTTGCCTATGCCTGGTCTAGTCGTACCCACACACATAATCTTAGCCCATATGATAACAATGCTGAAGGTAAAATATTCAATAAGTACAAACTACTTCATCGGATAATTGCATTTCTTCATTCAGTACTTACCACAACTGTAAACAGGACAACAGGAATCATCCTGGTAATAGGTTACCAATTTTTCCAGATCTTTGCATTCAGGAATAGCTGTTTCACACAAGCTCTGATTGCAACCTTTTTAGAAAGGGAAAAGGACACATAACCAAAAACAAGAAAGAATATATTGTTGAATATTGTTATGAAATTATTGCATTTGCTATAAATCACTAAAGATTCCAAAAACCAATCTTCGTATTAATCTTTGATTCAATAAGGTTTAAATCTCATAGTTTCTTGTATTAAATTACACATGTTACTACTTGTGAGAATCTAGTCACCAAACCTATATTGTAGGATGTATAATAAACATCTCTACCTGTTCATGATATCCCAAGTGAACACCAAATAAAATATTTCAAAGCCATAACAGGAAGAAGTGCAAGTAACAAGAGTGCCTAAAGGAAAATATATACTGAAATTTCCAATGCCATCGTTACATTTCAAATAAACCTTTTCCTATATATAGAAAACTATCAATCATGCAGGGGAGGGAATGTTTCTAGGCAAAATGTCTCCCCTGCATGATTGATAGTTTTCTATATAGGAAAAGGTTTATTTGAAAGTAGTTTACTATAAACTACTGGGAAAAAATGCTTTCTTTCTGGGAAAAATTGCTTTCGGTGGTAAAGTGGGTAAATGGCTCTCGATGCAGCCATGCTGGCCACATGACCTTGGAGATATCTACAGACAACTGTGGCTCTTCGGCTTAGAAATGGAGATGAGCAACACCCCTCAGAGTCAGACATGACTAGACTTACTGTCAAGGGGAAACCTTTACCTTTATTTCACCACCACTCATATTATCCATTATCCAGGTTCTACACATTTCCTTCTTCTTTACCTTCTACAAAATAAATTCTTGTCAAAATATTCTAACTTGTAAAAACAAGCACATTGCATTAAAATATATGCAATTGGTTCATTTAGTGTTAATCTGTGTATTTTTAAAAATAAAGAAGTAACTTAAGGCACAAAATAAATCCTGATTCACCTACAAGTTCCAAAATATTGAAACAAATGTAGCAGTAATGACATATATACAAAGAATACTTACTGCAAATTTTCTGGTGACAGCAGGACTGATCATCTGGAATAAGTAAGGCCACTTCCCCAAAGCGCTGGCATTCTAAGTCATAAGTAACAGAACAGTTGTACTCTACAGGAGCAATAGTTTCGCTTTCCACACAGGCCTGCATGCAACATCCACTATGGGAAGTCTTCCAAATCTCGCCCAGGGCACGGGGTACTCCAGAACTATCTGTACAGGCTGAAATTGTTGCCAAAGTGCATTTTAAAATAATGTGAAAGTATTTGTCTGCTTTACTTTATGGAATGATTAATACTTAAAATGTCAAAATGATATATCTGTACATGGTGGAACAAATATCAGACAATTCTCAGGAGATAGGAAAGAAATGTAATCCAAGACCCACTTGTGAATCATGCCGCTTTTTACCCTTTTTTTTCAATACCAGCATATACTTCCTAGCCTTACACTTAAACTATAACTGGAAGCTCTACGGTTCTCAAGACTGCTATGAGCAAGTTGTAGTCATATACTGTATCTGCATACCTATAAAACATTTATATGTGGAATGTATTCCATGCTGTAAGAAGAAACTGAATAGTCGGAATGTTCATCTCATAATTCAGGGCTGCACGTCTGTTTACAATTCACAAGACTGTTAGAGAACTAATATGGGAGTAGTATCAGTTAACATGTAAACATTTTCACAATATCCAATCATTCATTAAAAGGAACTTCTACAGTGTGGTGCAGATCCAGAGATATCTAAGAAGAGCATCAAGTTGTGTATAGAATGCTATACCTAAAGGTCTCCCTGTATATATATACATATATATATATAGAGAGAGAGATTGAGAGGGGGGGGTGGGGCTTATCATGTTTGACAGTGCTTGTCACTTACTGGTGATTTGTTGGAATTAGTTCCCCCTCTGTGCAAGAGAAGGCCATTTTTGCCAACTGCTCAGTGGTGTATGTGTACAGCAGAAATACTGCACATGCTCTCTCAGTTTTTTGGACACTGGGACCTAAATCGTGTTATTAATACTGCCTAGAATAGACCCAATGGATCATGTGATTTACCTATGTGTTGCCTCACCATTCAATAATTGATGAAATGGGTTTCTTCTTCGAGGGCTCTGTGAATGCACACTTATGAAGTTTGCGCGCCAGCGCGGGCTTCCAACGGAAACTTTCCCAGTTTGAAAAGTTTTGGCGGTAGCTCCGCCCAGCCGGCCAGGAGGGCATAAAAGGCGCCTCCATGCGCGCCCACCCCATTCCTTTGTTTTCCGCCACTTGGGCAACATCGGAAATACGGCTGGTTGTGTGAGCATAGTATGTCCACAACCAGCTTCAAAAAGTGTTTATCCTGCGGTGGCAAGATCCCGGACTGCGACGGTCACTCGAAGTGCCTTCGGCATCTCGGAGAGGGACACGTTGTTCCTGTCTGCCGACACTGCCAGGTCTTCTCGTCGCACACCAGAAGAGCGAGAGCCCGGAGGCTTCAGGCCTACCTGACGGAGCGTGCTCTCTGCCCTCCAGAGATGGCGATGGCTGTCCCATCTACCTCCTTGGGGACCGGGGCGGCTGCCTCCATTTACCGTGTCGACTGCTCACCCGGCTGGGAAGAAGCGTCCACGGAAGGAGAAGGGCACGAAGTCTGTCTCATCGAAGACTTCGGCGCCATAGAGGCCCTGCACCGTGACGACGGAGACGGTCCAGCTGCCTCCACCTCGTCGGTCGTCGACGAGCTCAATGGCGTCGGGCCTCTCCCAGAGGTCGACCATTTCAAAGACTCCCTCCAACAGAGCTATGGAAATAGCGTTCCGGGTCGAGCGAGAAGCCCGTAGAGCCCAGACCAGAGGCCTGGTTCCTGTGACTCCGGGCAAGTCTCTGGAGGCCGGAGCCTCGAGACCCCCGTCTCCGAAGAGACACAGGACTCTGACGTCATCATCATCGGTGTCGTGCCCTGACTCCCTGCCTGCCCCTGTTCTCGCTGTGGAGACAGGGGTAGAGCAGCAGGCCATCTCACCGGGAGACTCGGTTCAGACCGTCGTCAGAGTCCCCCCAGCTCAGCCCTCGGTCCGACAACTGTTCGTGACGTCACCCGAGAAAGGCAGGCTAACAACACGGCTTGCCATGGCCCCTGCTGCACAGAAGCCTCCCCCTGCATCGACGGTGGTGACCGCGGTCCCATCCACATCAAGAGCACCACCACCGTCTCAACTTCCGGTTGAACCAGAAGTGGTTCGACCGTTGTCTGAGGACGAGGTCGAGGAAGGCGAGGCTCCGCGATCGGTGATGTCGGGGTCCATCTTGTCGGTCGCCATGGACCGAACACCTTCCCACAGAGGCTGTGAGTTGGAGCCATCCTTGTCGCCGACAGACTCTGCAAGAGCCTTCGGCGACCAAGTGGGTCGAATGGCAAGAGCTCTGGGCATAGAAACATATGTGCCCAGAAGATCCAGCGCCTGCCCCGTCTTCAGCAGAGTGCAGGTCGAGGACGCTGCCCAGCCACATCTTCCCATGCTGGAACCCCTGGAAGAGGTGGTGAAAGCGTCTTGGAAGACCCCGTCGTCCACCCCACCCATGTCAGGGCGCATCGAGGCGTGGTATAAGATCGACGAGAGGGAGAAGGAATGGCTGCACGATCATCGGACACCCAACTCGATGATCGTCACCTCCTCCCAGTCTTCAGGCAGAGAGTCCACAGCCCCTCTGACCAAGAAGGGAATAGATTCGACACGGTCGGTAGGAAAATCTACTGAACCGGGCTCCTGCTAACAAAGATGGCGAATTACGGGGCGTGCATGGGAGCCTACCACCAGATCCTGTGGGAAAGGACTCAACCCTTTTTCCAGGATCTCTCCCAAGAACAACAGACTGCACTGGCCTCCATCTCACAGGAGGCGCAGGCGCTGGCACACCACCAGATCCTGATGTCCCGCCACACGGGGGACACCTCAGGAAAGCTACTGGCCCACGGTGTCGCCATCCGCAGACACGCGTGGCTGAAGTCGTCGGGGTTGTCCTCCAACTCTAAGAAAACGATCGAGGACTTGCCGTTCGATGCCCAGGGACTCTTCTTTGCGGGCAGGGACGACAAGCTAAAGGCCAACCACGACTTCAAGGTCCTGACGGCCAAGTTGGATCGCCCACCGGCGCAGCCCAGGGCCCGGTACTACCAACGGGCAAAGTTCCAGCCCAGGTCGCAGTACCGCCAGTCCCCACGGCCATACTCGGCCCCGCAGCAGCAACAGCAGCAGCAGCCGAGACAGCAGCAGCAGCAGCAGACCAACCGGCCCCGCCAAGGCAACAAGTTGAGGCCGCGTCAAAACAACGGCAATGGACAATCGAAACGCCGTGTTTGACGGGGCGAAGGACGATACCTCGCTAGGTACCGCTGCCACCATCATGCCTCCTCCCAGCCCTCGACCTCCACCATCTCACCCGCCGTTCGGAGACCGCCTGACCCACTACATCGGTGCTTGGCGACGCATCACCTCAGATGCATGGGTTCTCCGGATTGTCGAAGACGGCTATGCCTTGGAATTCGACGAGCTCCCGCCAACGGGGTTCATCGTCGAGACGGAGCCGTCCGAGGTGATCTTGAGGGAGGTCGACAGCTTGCTTCAAAGGAGCAGTATCACAGCTCCCGCAGAGCAAGGAAAGAGAGGCCTTCTTCTCAATGTACTTCACCGTACCGAAGCCAGACGGTTCCCTGCGACCCATCCTGGACCTCAGAGACCTAAACGCGTACGTTTCGCCGAGGAAATTCAGGATGGTGTCAGTGTCGTCCATTCTCCCGCTTCTTCGGGCAGGCGACCACTTCGCCTCGATCGACCTCCGGGACGCTTACTTCCACGTCTCGATCAGACCTGCCCATCGACGGTTCCTGAGCTTCAAGGTGGCCGGAAGGGCGTACCATTTCAACGTCCTTCCCTTCGGCCTCGGGACGGCTCCTCGAACATTCTCCAAGTGCATGTCGGTCGTGGCTGCGCACTTGAGAAGGAGAAAATCCAGATTTTCCCTTACCTAGACGACTGGCTGCTGGCGGCTCAGTCTCCGGACCTGCTTCGACAACAGGTCACAGCGACACTTCAACTACTCTCATCGTTAGGCCTACGCCTCAACGAGAAGTCGCAGCTTGTCCCATGCACGACCATAAAGTTCATGGGGACAATGTTCAACTCCGTCGATCAGCTCGCCTATCTGCCAGAGGTCAGGTTTCAGGTCAAACAGCTGCACCAGGCCCTACATCTCAGCAAAGCAGGTCCAGGTCACGCTGGGCCACATGGCGTCCACGGTGGCCTTCACTCCGCTGGCGAGACTACGCTTCAGACCACTGCAACGTTGGTTTCTCGACCACTTCGACCCAGTCAGCGAACACCACTCAAAGAGGCTCTCCCTTCCGGAAAAGGTCAAGGACTCCCTCCGGTGTTGGACTTCCAGCGCCAACGTTTGCCTGGGGGTACCATTCCACATGGTGACCCCATCCATCACGCTAACGACCGATGCGTCGCTGCTTGCCTGGGGAGGCCACACAGAGAGCCTGTCAATCAACGGCCAATGGTCAGCGGTGGAGAGGCTCCACCACATCAATTACCTCGTGCTCCTGGCCATAGCCAAGACTCTTCGGGCCTTCGCCCCCCTCGTCAGGGGACACGTAGTACTGGTCAGGACATAGTGGCCATGTACTACGTCAACAAGCAAGGCGGAACGGGCTCAAGAAGACTCCTGACCCTAGCCCAGAGCTTGTGGGAGTGGTGTGTTCATCACCAAGTGACCCCCAGGGCCGTCCATCTCCCAGGAGTCGAGAACTTGGAGGCGGACTCTCTCAGCAGAACCAGCTGGTCATCCCACGAATGGATGCTGCATCCGGAGGAACTCCACCGTGTCTTCCAGCGATGGGGATTCCCAGACGCCAGATCTATTCGCATCTCAGGAACACAGACAACTGCCAGTTGTCGGTGCCCGGCTAGACCCTGATGCTCACTGGGGATGCCTCGGGGACGCACTTCTGCTCGATTGGACGACGGGATTCTTCTACCTCTTCCCGCCGTTCCCGCTTCTTCTCCGCATCATCGAGAAGATCCAGCTATCGGGGACCGACTGCATCCTCATCGCTCCCTACTGGCCGAGGCAGGCTGGTTCCCGACCCTACTGCACTTGGCCGAGGGGAAATACATACATCTCCCTCGCCGACCAGATCTTCTGACTTGGGAGAGGGGCTGCTGCTACACCGGACCTTCCGTCCCTGCACTTGACAGCAAGGAGGGTCTCCCGGCGCCGGACGTCTCACCGGCCGTCGCGGCGATCCTGGCTGCAGCCCACAAACCGGCGGCGTCGAAGGCGTACTCGGCTTGCATCGCCCGCTTCGCCAAGTTCCAGACCGCCCATTCCAGCGCCGTCTTCCCGCTTTCAATTCCGGCGGTCCTTGACTTCCTGGCCGGACTGGTTGACAGAGGGCTGTCCATGTCCTCGGTGAAGACCCACCTGGCGGCGCTCACCTGGCAGAGTCAGCAAAGGGGTGGTCCTTCGCTGTTCCAGTACCCGATGGTCAAGAGATTTCTGAGAGGGGTTAACAACACCCGCCCCCCTGTGCATCCACCGACGCCCGGTTGGAGCCTTGACCTGGTGCTGTCCTGCCTTGTGGCTCCACCGTTCGAGCTGTTATCGTCCATCGACCGGCGCCTCCTTTCTTGGAAGGTGGCGTTCCTGGTCGCCATTGCTTCAGCACGTCGACCCTCCGAGCTGGCGGCGCTGCGTGTGGACGAGCCCTACCTGCTGTTCCTGGCAGACAGGGTCATCTTGCGGACGGACATCACCTTCCTGCCTAAGGTGGTGTCCCCATTTCATTTAAACACTGACATTGTGCTCCCAGACCTAGTGTCCTCTCTGCCCGGGGAGAACGAATTGACCCTCAGAGCCCTCGATGTCAGGAGAGCCCTCTGGCTCTACAAGGGCAGGTCTGCAGACTACCGACGGTCGACTAGACTCTTCGTCTCTTACGCCACCGACAAGCTGGGCTTGCCGGTGTCATCTCAGAGGCTGTCAAATTGGGTAGCTTCCCTGGTTGAGTTGTGCTATCAAATAGCCCGCCAACCGTGTCCCCCTAGGGTTAGGGGCCGCTCAACTAGAGCAGTAGCTACATCGACAGCTTTCCTCCAGGGGATTCCTCTGGACTTGATTTGTAGGGCGGCCATCTGGGCCAACCCCTCCACCTTCACATCCCATTACCGGGTAGACACCCTGTTTGGAAGGGAGGCGGCGTTTGGTCGAGCGATCCTCACTCCCAAAGGCCTACAGGGATAGTGTCTAACAGACGACCCTGTTGTGTTGCTCCCTCTAGTGTTTAGATCGACAGTTCTTGGGTCGATCAGACCTCTCCACCATTGCAGAGAGGCTAAGTGTTTACCGTGCCCTGGACCCCGGGGTCACAGTCTACCTGTTAAAGCGCTTTACCTAGAATTCTATGGTTCTATGTTGCACCGGTTGTGCACTGATACTGTGAGGCCTGCGTGCCTGACATGAATGGTGCTTGTTGCACTTACTGTTGTGAGGCCTGGGTGCCTGGCATGAATGGTGCTTGTTGCACTTTATACTGTGAGGCCTGTGTGCCTGACATGAATGGTGCTTGTTGCACTATGTTTACAAGTTGGGAGCATGTCTTCCACTCTTATTTATTACAGTGTTGATAATGTTATTTATAATTATTGCTGGTTGCAATAAACCTGTTCGGTTTTTCAAAAATTGGCTGGTTTGTTCCCACCTCCTTTACCTTAGCTCGGTAAGTCTTCATAAGTGTGCATTCACAGAGCCCTCGAAGAAGAATGGTAGGTTACATACCTGTGACCATCTTTCTTCGAGTGAAGCTCTGTGAATCCACACGAACCCGCCCGGCTGTCCCCTCTATCTCAAACCACCCTTTCCTAGTTGCAATTGTGGCGTAGGAATGGGGTGGGCGCATGGAAGCGCCTTTTATGCCCTCCGGGCCGGCTGGGCGGAGCTACCGCCACCCCTTTTCAACCTGGGACAGTTTCCGTTGGAAGCCCGCGCTGGCGCACAAACTTCATAAGTGTGGATTCACAGAGCTGCACTCGAAGAAAGATGGTCACAGGTATGTAACCTACCAATATTTTAGTCAAGACTAACCAAGACAATGCCAGGGAGGATTTTCTCCTTTAAAAAAACTGTATCAGATGACACCCTACACATTTAAATCTGTTTTTATTCCTGCACAGTTTTTCTGTGCTGAATAGGATCAGAATGATTGGTCACTAATAATCAAATGGGGAAACTGGAGGGCAGGTGACAAAAATGAATCTACGAGGGTGCAGAAATGTAACAGGAAGCCAATACCTACCACACTTCTCCTCTGGGATGCAGAGAACAGAGTGAACACGGTGAAGAAGGGTTCCTTCTGTGCAAACACAGCCCTCTGTCATTATTAAGCAAGAGTCTGAATCCTGAGGTTCTGGTTCCATATTCTGACATGTTCTTGGTGTATCACAAGCAGATATGCATGGCTTATAGGAGAGACCATCTGGGCAGGGAAAAGCTACAAAGACAATTCACAAACTTTTTAACATTGTGATACTTATTCATAGGATGAATCCTCATCCTTCTTGCCTTGTCCTGAACGTGTCTCTATTTGTCTATTGCCTTCTTAAAGTGCAGTGTCCAAAACAAATCATAATATCCCATAGACTAGTGCAGAACTGAGTTGAACTAGTACTTAGTAGGCTTGGAAACAAGTGAGTTCATATGATTATAATACTGCCACTGTCAAAAGCAAATTAAAAATATATAATACACTGCACATAAATATTACATGGTATTTCTTTCTCATAGTTACACAACAATGGGCTTGCATTTTAAGTCTATTACTTGGACTTAAGTTTGGTACTTCAAGTCACATATTTATTGTGGCTAATAGCAAACAGTATACAGTCAGTCCCCAAGTTGCAAACATCCGACTTACAAATGACTCATAGTAAAGAACAGGGGTGAGGCAACAGGAAGTGAGAGAAATTCACCCCCCGGAAGTAAAAATCACTCCTCAAAGAGTTAACATGGGAAAAGGTGTCCCAATTGAAGCTCTCTCACCAATCCTTGTTTCCACAACAAACCAATTTTTTTCAAAATCCAATGATCACAGGGACAGAAAGTGAGGTGAAATCTTCTGAACAGGGGCACAGACATCAAAACAAACACCACAGTGGTTTTGACCCTTCCCTGTGCTATCCAAATCTAAACAAAATATACTTTTGGCTGGAATTACACTGAAAAAGTCTACCTGTTCCAACTTACAAAGAAATTCAACTTAAAAATAAATCTACAGAACCTATCTTGTTCCTAACTTGGGAACTGTCTGTATTTGCAAAGTACTTACAGCAATAACTGGAACTCCTCCATTCTATGCAGATATTAAATTTGTTACACATGGCAACATAAGCAGCTAGTGCTATACATGGATTTTGAATGTATTCTGTGTCTTGAACCCACAAATCACAGAAGGAATCTGGAGAAATCTTAATACACAAACACACAAGAATATAATTTCAACTATTGGTTTAATAATATAGGAGAACATTACAGCAAAGATGAAAATAATAAATATGACCTAAAACATAATATACTCAATAACTATTATGACAATTTAGGAAGCCCCCTTTTTCAATGTATGCTGATGAGGGTTTTGTTAGATTTAATAAGTTTTTATACAATACTAGCTTAGAAAATACAATACACAGTGTGCAAATTTTGTATAGTAAATTTTGAACAATCTTTATGTAAATGCAGGGGTAGGTGTGTTAACCATAAGCACTGTGGTAATATTAGACCAATAAAAAGTCATAAACATCTGCATTTAGCTGTGGAATAACCGCCTCAAAAATAGCATTGGAAATATATGGTACACAGAGTAAGTTGTTCATGATAAACCCTCTCTGAAACATTGCTATACACCTAGACATTTGTTGTATGGACATTAACTCAATAAATAATCAATGGCTGTTAGAAAACAGCTGTGCAAAAGTATATATGAACCACTAATATTTTGTGGAATCTGGGAAAAATGGAAGAAAAAAGGAAGAGGGGCTGACCAAGGGAAATATGGATGTTATCCTTGAAGTGACTGGCTTGACCTTGAAGTGACTGGTTTGACCTTACTGAATAAAAATAAGGAAGATCGGCTGCCGGAGGTGGAATGTGGAACCAGAGGCTCTCGTCTGAGGATGAAGCAACAGCACCCCCTTGTGACATAATGGAGCAATCGCACCCGCAACGCAGCCAGAAGAGAAAAAATCCTTCTAATTGCACATTTGTCTGCACATGTTTGTCTGTACAATGTATTGTAATTGTATGTCAGTCGGCAGGGACTGTCTGCCGTATGTGTAATGTAATCTGCTCTGAGTCCCCTTCGGGGTGAGAAGAGCGAAATATAAATAAAGTGTATTATTATTATTATTATTGAAGGAGCTGTGGGTGGGGCCGACAGAGAGCTCTGGTGTGGGCTGGTTCATGAGCTCACAAAGGGTAAAATGCGACTGAACGATTAAAAAACAAAATATTTTGTGAAACATAAGACAGCACCCATATTCTGATACGCGGCACCCTTCGCATGAAATAAGTTCTATCACATCCAAGCCATGTGTTTTCCTTTAAGGTCTCTTCTCTGGAATGACTGCCTCAATCATAGGTTATCACATAACACATGTATGGGTAAAGTAAAGTTGTTTGGGGTAAAATAAAGCCTATAAGTCAAAATGATTCACTCCTAAAATACCAATAGGAACAAACTGCAAGAAGCAACAATCCATATGTTCAAGCACAAGATAAAGTAGATAACTTACATGAGGATGGCAGCTGTTAAAGGTCTCATTCAACAACATATTTAAACAAGGTGAACAATCTCTGACTGAACAGTTAGTTTCACGGTTTCTCTGTATTCCAGTATACTTCAATGTATTTGGCACCTGCCAGCTATCCATAAAGACAACTGATGCACCCACAGTACTTAAAACAGTACGATTGGGTAACATGAGGTCATTTGATGAGCTTCCATCACAGAAACCTGCAAAAGAGAATAGTACATAATTTAATATAACCACACTATGTTGCTATAGAGCATCAATCCATTTATCATAACATGAATTCTTGAAACACCACCTTCACCTTCACATTATGCAGCATTATGATTACAGCATAAATGTAATTTGGAAACCACTGTACAACGATAATGACTCCTCTTATATTTTAAAAAGGTGCAAACAAAATTAAGAGAAAATTAATTCAATATCTGTCACAAACAGGTATCTGTCAAAAACAGATATTTATCAAAATAATATGAACATTTATTTCAAGCACCTCTTCTCAGTAGGAACATAACTATTTGCAAGGTTTGAAACTTGAATAAGTATAACTGATATTTCATACTCGGCTACACATATTTGCCCTTTCTGAAACTTGGCAAGCTAACCGCCTGTAATGATGGACTTTGCAACCAAGCCTTCCAGCAACGATAATTCAACTGTCAAAAAGGAAGATTTATATCAATAGGCAGCCATGAATCTCACTTCTCATCCAAGGTTACAACGTCCAAAAAAGAATGAAGTTATGTGTATATATCACAGAGAGATAAGAACAATTTCACCTTAAACTTTATTCATTTTTAATAATTTGCTGGCTATAATGTTCATAATTATCAATATAATGAAAGGCATAAATAAATATAATAAATACTGAAATCATGGATATAATTTGAATTTTAAAGTAGAGAGTAAGTAATTCTCTTGGTATTTTGCTTCAAAATGGTAGCAAGGAAGAGCAAGCTGCTGTACCTTGGGTAAGAAATATACTTGTTTCACTTTAAAAGATCTCCAGGTTGGATCATATGCCTCTCTGTTTTAAAATGCCCCCAAAAATAAGGACATCCTGGCGACCAAGCGACCTGTGCCAGAATCTATGGACCCAGAGGCCAGGGTCGACCATCTCCCCTCTGGGATAAGGACTCTTTATGACTTGCTGGACCCCCCAAAACTCCCTCCTTTTGATGGTCGAGTTAATACCACCTTTAAGTCGACCCCCTGATAGCCTACTCACAATGGACATAGCCATTGTTCTCCCCCCCCCCTTCTGTCTTTATCTGTAGATATCCCCACCTTTCCCTCTTTATTGTTTTGTTCTGTACGTTTGTGTTTTATTATTCTTCAAACTATGTAAACCGCTCTGAGCCTTCGGGGAGTGGTGGTATAGAAGTTTGAAATAATAAATAAATAATTAATTAATTAATAAAATGTTTCAGAAGACAGCGTTGAAGAAAACTTCTGTAAATCTACTTTCTAAGAGATTGACACTATCAGGCTGCACTGAACATACGCTATACCGTTTGTTATGGATGTGTATCTGGTGTGTTCAAGACACCAGAACACCTCCATGCCATGAGCCTCATAACCAAAGTCGAGGAATGAAAAGATCTGGGACCCTGAGCAGGAAGGAGTCTGATAAAAGGAACTAGCTCAGACTGGAAAACCTGGAGGCTAGGCAGAGGAACTTTTGGGAGCTGAGGGGTGGGGTTTTAGGGATTGAAAAAGAGAAGTTGCCCAAGTTTCCTTCATTCGTAACTTTGCTGTATAGTAGTAACCTAGCACCAAGGCAGTGACATGTCCGGCCCATCCCCTGTTCGGATATCAGCCAGCATGCCAACGACTTGAATCAAGAAATAGTTTTCTAAGATCTACAGAGACAGTCACTGGAACACCTCAGCAAGCAAGAGTCCAAAAGTGGTGGGTTAAAACCCAGAACCTCAATCAATGGCAGATACTAAATTTCCTCCTGGGCACAAAGAAAACTGAGCGACTTGGAAGGTGTGGAACAGACTGCACTCTGGAACCATGAGATGCAGAGCCAAACTTAAGAAATGGGGCTACAAAGTGGAATACACGACATGCAAATGTGGAGATGAGCAAACCACAGACCACTTACTGCAATGCTACCTGAGCCCTGCTACATGCACAATGGAGGACCTTCTTATACCAACACCAGAAGCACTCCAAGTGGCCAGCTACTGGTCAAAGGACATTTAACAGAATGGCAAGCTTGAAAACTTTGTGTTTTGTTTGTTTGCTTTTTAATACAATACAAATGTTTGGTTTGCTCCTGACACGATAAATAAAAAACAGTAACCCAGCATTAAAGAAATGCCCAATATTTCCTTGTGAGTGAATGTAACTGCTACTAAAGTTCTGCAGTCATCACACCTTTATAATAAAAGAGGCCTTCCCTTCAACGTGGGTGCTTTGAATGCAATTTTCCTGCTTCTTGCCTGGGAGTTGGGCTGGATGGCCCATGAGGTCTCTTCCAACTTCATGATTCTATGATTCTATGGTAAGCAAATGTCTAAGCTTTTTTAGAGAAAGAAACAACTGCCTCCATGTAATCACTGTGTGCTAGCAAGCAGAAAAGGTAAGGAGGTATCATGCACCATTTTCCATTTCTTGTTCTTTAGTTTTCACAACTAGTTTTCACAACTAAGATATTCCTTGAACATGGACTTCATACTGCTGAACTTCTTACTGTTTCCTGTGAATTCCAACAACACAAACTACAATTGATGATACTTTTGAATGGGGATCATAATACAACCAAACTATTTAAATGCTGCATGTAAAAGAGCCTTTGAAACCATAAAATATCCCATTGATTCACAGATGGCACATATGGGCAACACTTTAGACTTTTCTGCCCAGCATCTTTTGTAATTTGATGATGGCTCTGTGTCTGGCTGTCAAGTAATGGAGGTCATTTATCCTGCTTATAAAAGATCTCACTTATGGAACAGAAGTACAATTGCCAGCAGATGCCATTAAAAGCAACATAAAGTAGCTTGTAAATTGTGTATTATATATCTTGTGCTAGAACATTTTAAAGGATTTTAAAGAGTAATAGAATAGGAGGTTACCAGCATTTCTCCAGAGAAAAACTTCTAGCAATGAGCAGAATGGAATAGTTTAAGGGCTTTACTTTCGGATGAGTTCTGTTCTAGCAATTCCAATTCAAAATCCAGACTTTGAAATATAGTATAGCCGGAATAATTTGATGCTTGTGCATGAAAAATTTCCTCAGGACTAAACCATTATGAGAGCAGCACAATTAAAATAACCAGGGAGACTAAACAAGTCTGTAGCCTGAAAATGGTAAGGGCAAAAAAGAGAGAAGGCCAATTGATACCCTTTGGACAGTGGTTTGTTCTCCACTCACAAAGCAATTTGAGGACACAGTCTCCTTTGAACACCATAAATACAGTTACTAGGGTGGGGTATGAATCTGACGCCTATCTATATTCTATTACAATTTCATGATTCTCGGGACACACAAACACATATAACTCGGGGAAGGGGCAAAGTAAGCTAACACTTCAAAAATACAGGCAGAAGATAATGTACATTTGAAATCACAGAGAACAGCCCTATTTGATGCTTCTGCTATAGGAGCTTTGGTAAGATTTGCAAGAGCTTATAATATAGACAACTGAAAATCCAAATCAGAAACATCCCCAGATTTAAACCCAATAATCTATTTTTTTGTATTCAGATTAACAGAACAACACTGTTGACTGCCAGTAATGTTTTTTTTCCACCAGTGGATGAGAGGGGGAGATGGGGAAATGTGTCATCGAACTAAAAGACCACTCATAATTAAAAATTAGATCCTTACACTACATTGTTTTTACTGGATCCCATGATAGTACAGAGCAAAACTTCCATTGCTAAATGACCTTGCTTGACTTTATGGAAAGTTAAAAGTAAGGTACATTTTCTGCTTATTCCTGTTCTATTTATTTTTACATTACTTCAGCATTCATGCCTCTCTTTCAAATGTTCTAAATCTGGAAGCAAATCTTCACGCATCCACGGCTATCTGCAATATGATCTCAGAGGATTAAATTTGGACTGCAGATCATTTGACTGACAAACTTAGCATTTTTCTTCCGCCCCTCAGACAACTGCATTATATAAATTAAGACAGCACAAACAGAAGAACAATTATTACTTGTGAACGTACTCATTTTGCAATTATTCAAATAGCCTTTTGACATTTGTTTTGAAACGCAAGAAACCTTCAAGCTTACTAACTTTAGAGTTAGAGGACTTTGTTTTTTCACACTAGCCCCTAGTTTGCTAGATTCAAGGCTTCTTGCCTCAAAGGTCTTCTCTCTCATGATTACTCCAAAGGCCTTCAAGTGAAAGCCATAGTGAGACATGCTGTCCCCATCTCGTAAGTACTGTTGGCACACTGAAGGAAGCAGGGGAGTTATCAACAGCCCTTTGTGTCTCAACATGAAAGCTTTACCACAGAAAGTTCCATCTAGCCCTGAAGTAAACTCTATTCCATGGAATCTGCTACAGATATTTGTACCATAATGTATCCTTCAATGGGCATACTTCTCCCTAAGCTTGGTTGGTGGGACAAGGCAAAGGGCCTTCTCTGTGGTGGCCCCTCAGCTCTAGAACCCCCTCCCCAGGGAGATCAGACAGGCTCCCACTGTCTCCATTTTCTGCAAGGAATTAAAAACTTGAGTGTTCCATTGTGCCTTTGATTAGGCAGTTCACCAAAGAATTTCCCAACCTATCCAGCTCCTGTACTTCAACATGGTCCCTTTCTGGCACTTCTAACACTTTAATAGCCTAAGAACATTTGCCTCCTAGCCCAGCCCTCCGATTGTCACACTTTCCCTGGCTCTACTTAGGATTCATTGCCCTTAGTAATTATGAACCGAACCAGCACTTTATTTGCTCAGCCATGATATTGCTTTCAATTGTTTTTTATAATGGTGTCTGATCTTATGTTTATTGATATTATGATTTTATGTTTATTTATGTTATTGATATTTGATAATTCTTGTTTTTCTATGCTTATTTTAACCTGTTTTGTTAGGCATGTCCCTTTGTAAGCTGCCCCGAGTCCCTTCGGGGAGATGGAGGCAGGGTATAAAAATAAAGTTATTATTATTATGCCCACTTCAAATGGAGTGCTACCTATAGAATAGGACAAGTGGTGACCATGTAACTCTGTTGTTTGGATCGCTCCCCTACGGCTTCAAATAGAATCAATTATAAATCTATGTACTGATTTGGAAAGTCACCTAGAAAATAAGTTAGTACTGCAAGTTTCACTGGAATTGACTTATTTAAATTAATCCATGCCCTTTACAGGCTCAGAATATGGTGTAGAATTAAAACAATTTGACAGCACTTTAATTGCCATGGTCCAATGCTATGCAATTGTAGGTGCTATAGTTTTACAAGTCCAAAGAATGCTGATGCCCCCACCAAACTACAAATCCCTGGATTCCATAGAATTGAGCCATAACAATTAAAATGATGTCAAACTGCATTAATTCTATAATGTAGATGTACCCTAAGTACTCCAGGCCACATTAAAGGCACATCTTTACTGACCACCTAGGTCAGTGTGAGGTGCAATGAACTCTGCTGTGGCTAAATGCGACAGGGCTGATCCAGATTTAGTTGGGTGAAAGCCACGCAAGGCGAATTTCCGCCTAGGTTAAACTAACTAAGAGGAACTTGCGGCAGCTGTCTTGACAGCCATCCCACACTCCCTGAGCTCAGCAATCTGAGAACATGGGATGACTGTCCCCTCCCATCCCCTTACTCCATGTTTCAGATGTCGCCAGGCACGACACAGCCTTCTGGCAAATGGCTTGGCAGAGTTTTACCAAGCCACCACCTCACTAAGGAGGCCAGGCTGAGGGAAAGAGGGGATTTTCCTCCTCCCAGCCACCTTAGCAGCGAGCACACCATCTAGCCCTGAAGACCTGGGCAAGTGGTGTGTGTCACAGCTTTTGCCAGCCATGACACAGGGGGAAGGGCTCTTCTTTAGGGCCCTTGTCCAGCATCACCAAACTATGTTTGGCACAGCTGGACAGCAGGGATTCCATGTCACCTCAGTGGCAGCTTAGAGAGTCCCTATTATGTGTCAGTGTAGAAAAACCCTGTACGTTTCTGTAGTATTCACAATTCAGCCTTCTAGGTTTCATTATCATGGAACTATGGTTGTAACAGAAAGAAAAGCACAGAGTCTTTTTTACTGTCCTAGAGATAATTTCATGACTATCAATAATAATATTATGACATATTGTGCAGGTCCAAAATTATTTTTTCAATGAACAAATGGGGATTTGTTTTCTCCTCTGAACTCTATGAAACATTTTCCCTTTGGTCAAATATAGAATTCACAATGTTACTAAATTTTGCTTACCACAAAGTCCCATGGATTTTTGAGCACTTGTTGCATTGAATTCTATTATCATCATGCCCGTGGTATGAAACCACTGGATTTTAATATTTGTTGGGGTTTCAATAAAGTACATGAAGCCAGTATCCTCAATTTTAAATCCATATTTTCTAACAGTAGGCCAGGCATATCTTGAGTTGACAACTATCTGGAAAATATACAGACACATACTGAGGCAAACACACAAAACTGCCCACAAACAAAACAAAACAAATGTTTTATCTAAGACAGCCTAATACAGAATTCTTTGTGCCTGTCTGGTGCCTGACCATTGCCATTTTGCAGTCTCTGCTAGGTGAAATAAATGGGAAAATGGGCTCAGGCAAGATCTAACCTTCCTAAACTATTTATTTTGAGTAAGTGTGAGAATAATTATTCTCAAGCCTTTTTTTCACTAAAGATTCCTTTAAATATATACTTCAAAGCGCAGAAATATTATTTAACTGAAGCAACTAGTTCTACTTTTACTGTGTGCTCAGAATGTAAATAATGAAAGGTTGTCAAGATGTGTAATGTTACTTAAATTTTAACAACTGGAAACTTTAGCTACTAGAGCCACAAACCCAACTGTTAATTTTGTTTAGGAGCACAATTACATTCATAGAAACCCTAAGGATCTAACGTAAATCATGCACTATCGTTATAATAAAAGAAATAAATGTTACCTTTCTGTTGAAGTGGTCAATGATAATCTGGTTAGACAAAAATGTCAAATTCAGCATTGCTATACACAGATGAGTAGAAGTTAAACTGCCCTAAATAACAAACAAGACAAACAATAGTTTATTCCATGTGTAAAAGAACCACTGGTTTCGTAGAAGGTTGTCAAAGCTGGACAAATAGTTTCATGAAAAGAGCATGCAGTTATTATCTAAGCTTTGTGAAAATGTTATTTGACAATATTAAAATAATTATTCAAATTTCAACAAACAAAGAAATGCATGTTTGAACAGCTTCTTTTTTCAAAGTTTCTATATTCTGAGGCCTTGGGTAAGATCACAGGTCTCTATAGTTAATTCCAGTAACAATTGATTAACTGGGTGCTAATCAAAGAGTAAAAAATAAAACAGGAACTTGAACCCTCCAGAGTGTAAATGCACAATAGGTGACACAAAAGAAAATTGCAGTATTAAGGCACATTATAAACAACAACAAAGTATCAAATGATTTCTTACCATCTGAGTGTTTGTGCAATCAGCAAGTTGGATGCTTATAGTCTCATCCTGAGTTTGGCTGACAACATAGGATGCCTCCTTAAATAAAGTCAGATAGTGCCCATCAAAGGTGATCAAGCTCAGATCAGAGAAGAGTGTGCATCGACCTGATCAAATAGAATTATCAGTCTGCATTGACTTCTGCTGAACCAATTCATTTGTAAAATGGAAAAAAGACAGTATGAATGATGTACATTCCTTGCCTGGCTACCTTATGTTACGTAAAATACAAATAAACACTTTTGAAACAGATTACCTTTTAACATATAAAGACAACTTTTTAATTTGAGTTATTCTTAGATTTTGGCAATTTGGGTTTTTGGAGAGTGACAGAAAAAGTGCTGTTTCTTGAATATTATGGCTCTGTTTTTGTTTTTTAAATTAATTTGTTTAATTTTAACAGCAATTTTCTGGTAGCAATTCCTGTTCTATAAACTCTATATAAGTAATGTTACTAGCTATATAAACTATTTGTTTTAAATTAAATATTCTACTATTTTCTATTTATAATGATCCTATTTGGAAGCCATCTAATGTATAAAAAATAGAAAATAGTAGAATGGAGGGTTGAAGTAGAATAGAGGGGAAGGTGCCTTATTCTGCGTGAGACAGTTGTTCCTATCCTCATTATGAGTAGTTTCCGAATTACTTTTCTGTAGACAGAGTGAGGATAGGAACAACCGTCTGATGCAGAATAAGGCACCTTCCCCTCTATGTGATGCAATTTGGATTCATCCTTGTCCTGTAGCCAAGTACAGGCAGTCCCTGAGTTACAAACACCCAACTTACAAATGACTCACATGGATGAGACAACAAAAAGTGAAAGAAATCTATCCCTAGGATGGAAAGTTCACTCCTGAAAGAGTTGTTATGGGGGAAGGTGTCTAAACTGATGCCATCTCAGCAACCTTTGTTCCTATAAGCCATTTTTTTTCAAAATCTGATCAAAAGGACAGAAAATGAGGTGAAATTTTCTGAACAGACAGCAAACCAAACACCACAGGGGTGTTAACCCTTCCCTATGTTATCTGAAGCTTACACACACACACACACACTCATAAAGGCTGGACTTACACTCTAAAATGTTCTAGTTCCAACTTACAAACCAATTCAGCTTAAGAACAAAACTACATAATCTATCTTGTTCCTAACTTGTGGACTGCCTGTACTATAAACCAGGATGGTGTACAGGGTGATCCACCAATTCAGTTCTCCAGAACAGCTTTTCACAGTATACAAAGTACCACAGAGGAAATTAGAAATGTACCTTGCAGCAAGAATTGCATTTGCCTTCCTCTAATGAGAGTATTATACTCTGAGATCTCTGGATCCTATCTATTATGTTTATCAAATAAAGATCATATATAATAGACAAACATGCACTCATTGTATTGGGAAAATATATTCCTATCATCTTTGCTTAAATAGGTTTTAAAAGTTCTATGTTCTGTTATTCATAAACTGTTGTAACAAAGGAACTAAACGGCAGATTTTTGTTGTCCTGGGATCTTCTGACTTCAATCGGCCCAGATAGCTGGGTTGTGCTGTTTGTTTAGTTTACTTCATTATTTCATCTACAATCCCATTAGATGATGTTGATGTTAATTTCTTTTTATGAAACCGTTACTTAAAATACTTTAAGTCTATGGCACATAAGCTACTAATAAACCAGAAATAAATCCCACCATCTGTTCTTACTGCACCATTTTTTAAGTCTGTTCACATGTCCAAACTTTCATTGGATTAATATAATTTTAAAATAAATACTGTAAGACTTACATGCACATTCCCATTTTGGGCAACATTTATCTCCATTAATCTGAACAGCAAATCCAAGAAATCCACAGCTGGGTTGTGTTGCATTGTATGGGCAGTACTGTGATTTGTTCACTTGGATGAGTTGTCCATCTAAACAAATATGTTTTATGCATTCGTTCTCCGTGATTGGCTAAGACATATTTAGAAAACACAGGTTACTATTCTTATCAGAATAACTGTCAATAAAATGAATATTTGAAAAAAATGGATTCAATTGACCTTTGAGGACAAGATGGAATGGATACAGCTTTCATGAAAAACACACAAAATTATATATTTCAATATGACAATATAATAAAAAAAAGTAAATAGCTGAAACTTCTAGATTTTTATTCAAATTTCCTGAACACATTTGAGCTCACCTGATTTCAGAAGTTAAAAAGAGATGGGATGGCTTAATACTTGGATGGGAAAACATTTGAGAACAATAGGTGGGGCTAGGAAATCCTGCTTGGATGCTGAGCTCAGTCAGAACTGAAAGTACAGATCTAGATGATCTGACTAAAAACTACTCTAAATGGAAACATACATCTATTGATCTGGGTCCATGTACAGGGTTTTTGTTAATTTCACAGGATTGCTCCTGAAAGTCATACAGACAGAGCTCACTGAGTTATGGAAACACCACTCTCTATTATCTGGGAGCACAGATTTCAACCCTTCCTCTGTTGTGGAAATAATAGATTGGATTCAAAGATATGTGTGAGAATAACTTATCCTGAATTTGATGGATTTCTACCATTTTTCTGCTCTATATTGCCCTGTATTCTGTTTGTTAAGGTTGTCCAAATCTTAAAAGAAGGATTTCAGTAGGATATAGAAAGTATACCAGGAATACCTATTACATTAAACAAATGGGTGGTAAAAGTTATGTCACCTTAATTGTACAGCCATCAGTGAGTGAAGTCCAAGAATTATACAGGAAAATGATATAAAACAAAAAAGGTCAAGTAAAATATGCAAACATTATCCTTCTGTTTTCTACATAAAATAACTAAAAATGAGTTATTCCTCCATAGATGAAAATGATCATACAATCTGTATACCTTAATAAAACGGAATGTTTGTATGTATGTGTGCGGAGGGCGGGAGGGGCGGAAATGTGGCAGCTATTTGCATAAAGTCCTTTGATTGGCCAGCCTTGCCACTCCAAAATTCGATTAGCCAGCATCCCAGAATCCAGGCATCTACATTCAAACAACAGGATTTCTTCCCACTGAGAGGAAAAATATGGCAGCTATTTGCATAAAGTCCTTAGATTGGCCAGCCTCGCCACTCCAAAATTCTAAGGCACCAGACAGAGGACATTGATTGCCACTGATTAGCCAGCATCCCAGAATCCAGGCCTCTACATTCAAACAACAGGCTTTCTTCCCACTGAGGGGAAAAATGTGGCAGCTATTTGCATAAAGTCCTTAGATTGGCCAACCTCGCCACTCCACAATTCTAAGGCACCAGACAGAGGGCATTGATTGCCACTGATTAGCCAGCATCCCAGAATCCAGGCCTCTACATTCAAACAACAGGATTTCTTCCCACTGAGGGGAAATATGCGCCATCCACATTCCCTCCCCACTTGGCTCTGTGAAAACAAAAGGGATTCCTGTTTTCTCCTCCCCTCAGCTTTTAGAAAACGGCTGCCTGCCATTTGGCCTTTTAAAGTTACCAATTACCAGCAGAGCAGGCCAGAACATTACAGGCCCCAAAAGAGAGTTTAGAACAGGATGGGCCACGAATGATGGGATTTGCAGTACCTTCACCCAATTAACTTCCTAGAAAACACTGTAGCCACTACAAATCACAAACCAGGCCCAAAATTTACAGTACGGCTTCATTAACTTCATTTCCCTGACTAGGCCTCAGTTAATGGGACATTGTGTATGGCCTGAATTAACAGTAACCAACCTTGGCACACTGAGCCCCTATGACCCATGATGCAGTTTGGAGTAGGGAGGACCATGGATGATGGGACTTGAGGTACCATCACAGGTTATGAGATTTGTAGTACTTTCAAACTCTTCATTCCCCACAGACCAAGGCGGCCCTGAACCACAAGACCAAACTTGCCACACAGTACCCCCATGACCCACACTCCATCCTTCTGCAGTTTAGAGGAGGATGGACCATGAAGGATGGGATTTCAAGTACCTCCATTCACTTCCCAAGCCCGCTGCGACCCTCATCCAGTGCATAATCATGACCACACTTGGCACAAAAAGCCCCCATGACCCAATGGACGTCCTGATGCAGTTCGGAGGGTGGACCATGGATGATGGGACTTGAAGTACCTCCACTCATTTCACCAGACCATTGCCAACCTCATCCAAACACTGATCAAGACCAAACTTGGCACACAGAGCCCCCATGACTCATTCTACATTCTGGTGCAGTATTGAGGAGGATGGACCACGAATGATGGGACTTGAAGTACCTCCACTCACTTCCCAAGACTGCTGCGACCCTCATTCAATGACTAATCAAGACCAACTTGGCACACAAAGCCCTCATGACCCACTCTACATCCTGGTGCTGTTTGGAGGGGGATGGACCATGGATGACGGGACTTGAAGTACCTTCACTCACCTTCTGAGACTACTGCGACCCTCATCCAATGAATGATCAACACCAAACGTGGCACTAAGAGCCCCCATGACCCACTCTACATCCTGGTGTTGGGAGGGGGATGGACCATGGCCAATGGGACTTGCAGTACCTTCACTAACTTCCTGAGACCACTGCAAGCCACATACACATCTAATAGGAACCAACCTTGGCACACAATGCCTTCCTCAAATAACCCGGGCACCGCCGGGTCCTCAGCTAGTAATTAAATAAAAGGACCAGAGCACCTTTTCATCGACCACTCCACCACTGTGGAAAGACCTGCTAGTAGAACTCCGACATATCAGCCATCAGAATTTAAGATACAAGTGAAACCTATCTCTTCTGGCAGGCCTACCTAGACAGTTTTAATGAAACATTTTAAACTACGCTGAATGCCTAATTTTTTTGTGTATTTTAATATAGCACAGGGACAGGCTCTAGCATAACTGTTAAATCACCAGCAGCAATAAGATTTTGCCAACTGAAAGGTTGCCAGTTTGAAGCCTGTGTCAGGGTGAGCCCCCGACCTTCAGGCCAGCTTACTGTCCAACTAAGCAGTTCGAAAACCGTTTGAGAGCTGTAAGTAGAAACATTAGGTACCGCGTAAAGCAGGGAGGTATTTTATGACACCATAAAAGGAAATACCAGAAATGCGGTGCCCAAAAGGAAGGAAGAAATCTGTGATGGCTCTTCATCATAGAGGATGGAGTAACAGCACCCCCTGTGGCTGGAATTGAGCACAACCAGGGAGCCGAAGTTGAATGCCAACACAACATACCTCTGTCTGGCTGTTTGTCCTATCTGTTTCAATAATATTGAATGTTTGCCCTCTATGTATTCTGTGATCCCTCTCGCCATTGTATTATTATTATGGAAATATGTTTTAAGATATTATTTTAAAGAGTGCTTTAAAATGACTATGTGTTTATGTTTTAGTAATGTTGTAACCCACCTAGAGCTGTGAGTCCTCTCGAAGAGATAGGGCAGCATATAAATCTGTGATGGCTCTTCATCATAGAGCCATCACAAATTCCATTAACTATGTACCATATGAAGAACTTCCTTTAATCTGTCCTAAATATCCCATTTACATACAGAGACGCACACACAGAATTATTATATCACCATTAGTTATATTACTCACTACACATGGTGCCAGTGTTGCTGTTTCTGTAGGTGGCACAAAAATTGATGCTTTAACTCCTGAGACTGTTTCAACTGTAGTCAATTCTGCAGAATATTCCGTAGCAGAATCATAGGTTTGTTTGGTAGATAAATCAGAAAGAACAGGTGCTGCCACTGTGGCATTTTGACGTAAGTAAAGGGCTTGCTGAAGTGGCAGGCGTTTTAATAACTGATGGCACCTTGGGTATTGTAGCCAAAATAGTAGAACCAGGTGAAAAAGGGGGAGGAGTTGGATGTATGGTGGTCAAAGTTGATACAGGAAGCTTTGTAACTAGTATTTGTCTCTCTGTTCCTGGTATTTCAGAGGTGATGCTCTTTGTTCCCAAAGGAACAGAAGACACTGAAAATAGGGATGCTGCAATGGAGTCTCTTGTTCCTGCTGTCTTCTCTGCTAATGATTTTGTGACACTCTGCGTTGTGAGAACACTGATTCCTAGGGGTACTGATCTGGTTGTAGTTGTAAAATGTGGGGTAGTTGGTGTTATTCTAAGTGCTGAACTATAAGAAATAGTAGAAAGTGGCACTTTTTTAGACAAAACTGAAATTTTCTCTGTAACATTTTTACTTGTTGATGTGAAAGCTGTTGTTACTATTCCTGTTAAAAGTGCCCCCACTTGTGGTTTTGTCTGACTCACAACTGACGTTTCTGGTGCTTCTATTATAACTAATGAAGGAGATGTTGCTTCTGACACATGAAATAAAGTACTAGATGGCACGATCGGGAGGGAAGGAGTCATTATTTGAGTTGTAATAATTATGTCAGTTTTTGGTTTTTCAGTAAGAGAGAACTCAACTTTTTGCTTCGTGGCAGATAATGGCAATATATGTGAAGTAATTTCAGAGGTAGAGAACACAGGCTTTTGACTAAAAGTCAAGTCAGTAGCTTTTTCAGTTGATGTTAAAAATGTTGTCTGAAATAGCCCAGCATCACTTTTGGATGTCTGGTTAACCTCTTTTTCACTTGCTAAAGATGTTTTTGTTGGAAATAGAGAGGTCAGTGAAATAGATGAAGGAGCAACCACTGGTGGAAAAGTGCTTTGGAAGAGGGAGGATACGGCATGCTTGACTGCTGACTCTGTTGTGCTGAAAGTACTTTTTGGTTGAATATTAGTCCTTACCACCTCAGCTGGAGACTGATAAGCTCCTGTAGTTCCCTTTGTTGTTAAGGAAACCTTCAAAGTTGGCAAGGAATCGTGCCTCTCTGTTATTTGGGCTGTAAAGTATGGAACTGTGGATCCCACCTCCAAATGGGAAGAAGTCCCTGGGAAGGTACGGACAGAAAAAGCAGCCTTGGGAGTAAAATAGGATTTTGTTTTCTCAGCTGGCTGTTCTGCAGTGGCTGCTACTTTTTTTGTTGAAGTGTAAGTGGGAACAGTTGTCTCTGTCTTGTAGGATGTAGAATGAAATGTTGCTGGAGTGACAGAAGGAGAAAATACTGATACTTCTGTAGTTGGTACTAATTCTTTGACAGTTGATGACTGGCTGCTAATTTTAGTGTATGGAGGTAAAGTGACACCAGTGTCTCCGAAAACGTCCTTTACTGCCAATTCTGAAGTTGGTCTTGAGGTTACTGTAGTCAGTAACTCTGTTGTAAGGGGCAAAGAAAAGACAGGTGTAGTCTTCACTGTTACTGAATGAAGTGAAGCAAGCATGGTAACTCTATCTTCAGTTGATGGAGACACAAGACTAGTGGCTTTCTTTGATACCTGTGCTGTAAAAATGGGCACTGGCAGAATAGTAGAAGGCATTCTTGCATATACGCTAGAGGTTTTTTCTGACTCAGTTGTGCCAAGATATCTTAATTTTTCTGTTTCAACAACAGCATGCAGAGTAAATGGATAGTCAGTTAGTTCAACTGGTTCAGCTATTTTAGTTACCAATGGAATTGGAACAACTATAGTGGTTGTTTCTTTTGTAAAATCGGGTGTTTTTGCTGTCTGAGCAATAGAATCATGTACAACACTTGTCTCTGTTGTTTTGGGGGACAAAGGTGCTTTAAATCTTGTAGATGTTTTGGGGGAGATTGAAGTGTGCCTTAATAATGCTGAAGAAGTGGTCATTTCAGTGCTGACTTTTGTAGACAAAGGTGCAGGCCTTATAGTATGAGGTGAAACAGGATAATAAGTGGATGCAGTAGACACAGCCTCAGTCGCATTCAATTGTTCAAATGTTGAATATTCACTTGTCAATCCAGTTTGTAAAATTTCTTTTGATTTTGATGAAGAAGTGACAGATAACTGAGGAAGTTTTGAAGAAAACACAGTGGATTTTGAGATAGTAGGTGAATACAGAGAAACATATGAACTTGGTGGATGTGTAACTCTTGATGTTGTTTGCACCATTTCTTTTTTAACAGTAGAAAACTGCAAAGCACTTAGATGTGTAGGCATTGTGGTGGTAGTTAATGTAAGTACTTGAGGTATTTGAATAAAAGTAGTCTTAATTCCCTCTTTGACTAAAGAAACAGTTGTTTTTGAAGTTTCTGAAGGCACTGGCTTGACATCTGGTTTTAATGTTGATAAAGCAGTAAATAAAGGAGAAAATGATGTTACAGTGACATTGGCAAGCATTACAAATGGCTGGCTTGCACCCGGTTTTGTTCCACCTGAAGCTGTTGCTCTCGTGACTGTGGGAAAATAAGGTGATTCCAAAGATGGTTGTGTGGCTTTGGTTAAAAAATCACTTATCCTGTCTGTTTTTGATGTCACTGTAGAAGACAATTTACCTTCTGTAATACTTTCATGTTTTTTTTCTGTTTCTGTTGTAGGAAAACTCTTGACATGTATTTCTTTTGTTTCTGATGCTATACCAACTGTGGCTGGCAATTTATCATGCCTAGTAATAGAAGGAATCACAGTAATAGTTGGAATTGTTCTTACTTCTGCAGTTGAGAGGATTGGCAAAATTGTTGTACCACCTGTTGGTTTACGAGGAAAAACACCAGTAACTGAAATAGTTGGTGGCGTTTCAACTAAGGAAGGAAGGCCAACATCTGATACTGGGTGCGTAAACACTGGCATTACACTTTTAACAGAGGCGGTATGTGTTGAAACATTTGATGTTGGAGATGTGGCAAAACCTGTAATATTTGGCAACTGAAGAATAGAAAATTTAGTTTTCTCTATCGTTGGAGTGAATTGCCTTTCAAATGCAGGTGTTGTTTCTCTGTCTTTTGAGGCTGGCCTTGAAGATGAAGTTATTCCTTCACTTAGGGTTGCTGCATAAGTTTCGAGTGTCCCAGAAGCTGCATGCGTCTTTAAAGTAGATAGTGGAATTTTAACTTCAGTCACAGGTTCAATGCCTGAAATAAGACAGAAAAAAATCTTTTGTACTAAGCCTGCAATAATTTAAATTCATAAAAATGTTCCATGATTAATTATTTCTGTGCAGTTTTATCAAATTCAGTAGGACCTACTCTATTGTTAGATTTGCAGTCTTTGCCTTTGGTTGTGTTATAGATATTTTAATTAATAAAATACTTTTTAAAAAAGATTTGCAGTCTTAATAAGCATGTTTTAATCTTAATGTATGCCTTTCTTTAAAATGAAAATAAAGCTATGTAACTTAAATTTAAACATATCAAAGCATGGTTTGACATCCCAAAACATATGTTTTAAAAAGATTTCTATGTCTATACATATATATGTTTACATAGAAACATTTTTATAGTTAATAAGAAGGGCAGCTTCCCATACCCAAGGTTCTCGTTCTCAGTAAGTTATTTTTCCTGAACAACAAGCATTTGCATATACAGTATGAAACAGAAATATATGAATGGAAAGCTATTTTGGTAAATCAGAAGAATCAGTGTGATGCAGAAGAAAGTATGATGTTTATATTTGGAAAAATCTAGGTCAGGCCCAGCTCAGTCATTAAGTTTACCAATGATTTTTCTCAGCCAATTATTGTTATGATTATATTTATTTGTACCTCTTCTTGTATCAGGACCAAGATTCAAAGCAACTTAAATTACCCTAATTTCTAGATCATCCAGTCTATGGTAGCTTTGAGTAGGAACATACAATATAATCATCACTGGAAGGACCTAGAAATTTCCTACAAAATATACATTTTGTTTGATGTGGGTAAATAAAGCAATGCGCACTGATCTTGTGGGCATGGAGGCTGTACTGTTTGCATATACACTTTTCTGTTATTGTTGTTTGATGAAGAAGGTGTAAATAAAATTGAAAAAATCACAAGGATCACTGGACAGATTTTCTCCCAGATCCCTTAGAAGGCTAGTTCTAGAGACTAAGGACTCTACTGATAGACCCAAAACAAAATGGAGATAAATTAGTGGACAAGATGAAATGGTCAGGAAAATATAAGGATGGGAGTACATTTGGCTTATAAGCAATGTACACGGTATTGGGAAGAATCATAATCCTGAGAACTACGCTACTAATTTAGCTTCCATTCCCATATATAAATGTAAGGCACAATTATTTTGATTTTTAATCACAGTAAATGAAATGTAGTGTACATACAGTCTGCAAAGTAGACACATCTTTGAGTGACTTCATCCAGAACCATATTCAAAGGACACAAGGGGACACAACCTTCCACTCTAAAATAGAAAAAAAATTGATTATTCACACAACCCCACAAACTGGGGGGGGGGGGAGATAGACCAATATTAAACCCCTGAGAAGGTGTTTTTACATTGCACTTAACTGTCTTGATCTCCTTTGAGGTCAAGCTACTTTAGAATGGGTTGTGAGTTACAGCTCTAATTGCTAAATTATTTAAGTTACAGGAGCCTCTGATTATTGTTCCTACTCTGCTCATTAGCTCTCACATTATGTCTGATCTAATGTGCCATCCTGCTATGCTGAGCTAATTCATGAACGATGTGACATAACCTTTGGAACAAATGCATATGCTTGTCTAATGATGAATACCTCCCATTTAGAACTGGCAGGAAGCCTTTACATGCTTGTATAAAACTGTGTCCCTTCTTTGTTTATACCAACACTAATGGCCTATCAGACTGCTAACATTTTCCTTGCATGGGAAAGCAATAGGCAAGAACAGAAGTGATTACAGTTTATTGTATGGAAAGGAAAGGACTGGATATTAGTAGAAGTCAGTATCTCAGAAATCAAAACTAATAATTAAAAATGTATTTAACAGACCAATATATAAATGTCTACCCAGAGGTCCCATTACCTAAGTCAGGCTGGCACAACTTGTCAGTAGTAAGTAGCCAAAATTAAAATAGGCAAAACTTCTTCAGGCTTCTCCTCCGCTCCCTCCCTGTACATCCAATCTTGATTGGCTGCAACTAGTTTGTCTAATCCTCCACCGCTCTTCTCTGTCTCTTTTCCACTCTTCACCAAGTAATGAGGCATGGACTGAACCTTTGCCTTCCACTCCCCTCTACTATGAAGATTATACAATGCATCTTGTGGGAGGTAGAGTGTGTGCAAGGGGAGCCAGTGAGAGTGGCAGCCTCTTTGGGCCATCTGTAAATCTTTGGGCAGGCTGCATGTGGCCTGCAGGCTCTATGTCGTGCAATTTGGACCTAAGTGAAGCTTTCTTCAAGAAAGCACATATAGAATTCAAACCTTATTAGGGACCCTATATCAGCTGTATAGAATATCTTTTAACATGAAAAATTATGGTAGCTACTTATAGTCATCTCCTGAGTACTAAAATCCAAGGAAGCCACTTAGATTGTTGTTGTCATGTGCCTTCAAGTCATTATAGCAAACTTAAGGCAACTCTATTATTGGGTTTGCTCTGCAAAATTTGTTCAGAGAAGATTAGCATTACCTTCCTGAGGCTATGAGAGTGTGACTTGTTTAAGATTACCCTGTGGATTTTCATAGCCATGAAGGGATTTCAATCCTGGTCTTCCACAGTCCTAGCTAAACTCGTTAAACACTATACCAAACTGATTCATGCTTGCATACTGCTATTATAGAATCATAGAATCATAGAGTTGGAAGAGACCTCATGGGCCATCCAGTCCAACCCCCTGCCAAGAAGCAGGAAAATTGCATTCAAAGCACTCCCGACAGATGGCCATCCAGCCTCGGTTTAAAAGCTACCAAAGAAGGAGCCTCCATCACACTCTGGAGCAGAGAGTTCCACTGTTGAACGGCTCTCACAGTCAGAAGGTTCTTCCTAATGTTCAGATGAAATCTCCTTTCTTGCAGTTTAAAGCCATTGTTCCGTGTGCTAGTCTCCGGGGCAGCAGAAAATAAGCTTGCTCCCTCTTCCTAATTATGTCTTCTTCCCATATCAAAATATAAATATTTTCAATATGATAAATGAAATCTGTTTGCTTTCTTTCCTTCTGACAAAGTAGGAAAAAAATTCCTTTGGCCAATGGTGAGAGATTTAACTAAGGACGATCTTGTACAAGCCATGGAAAGCTGTTAGACTGGGAAAAACAAACCCTTGAAGAATGTAAATATTATGGTTGTTGTTGCCACCTGGAATCACTTAAATTAGTTGCAAATAAGTAACCTAGAGTTCTGTGTTCATGACTCGTTCATATTCCCAATTCCTACATATACCCTAGATTAGGGGATATGTAGGGGCCATGAAAATCTGCCACTCCCCACTTAACATACAGTAGCCACTGTGATATGGGGTCTATTCCCCTTATTGATCAGGAAGCAGCTACCTTAATTGTGTGAGAGATCCTACTCTGACTGCCATGCAAAATATCGCTCACAGGGACAATGAGAATTAACTGCTTCCTGTGTGCTTGCTGGCTGAAAAGAGGAAATGGATGGGTCAGTCTCGGATTCACTGCATCCACTGTCACAATTGCCCAAGGGTATTCAAAGCATTTTCCTGATCCTCTCCATTGTTTGGACAATTTTTCCTAAAATATATTATAGGCATCCTAAACTACTGAAATATGAAAGTGAAAAAAAACTCTGTCTATTAAGATCTCTTTTTCCTTCACACATGAGTGAGAATAGTTCATCAGACACACAGGCAATTCATACTGGGAGGACTATTGCAGTGAAGAGTTAAATCCCAACCTTCCTCTCACAGTCTGCCTACAAAGGAAGAACCCTGCTGGATCAGACCAAAGGCAAGTATTGTGTTCACACAGTAGCCAATCACATGCCTGCGGGAAATCCTCAAGCAAAGCATGAACGAATGAGGCCCCATCTATAATGCAATATAATGCAGTTTCATTGCATTGAACTGCATGAGTCTACACTGCTATATAATGTACTTCAATGCAGTTAAACTGCATTACAAAACTGGCATGGGACCTGAAACAAATCATTTCTATTTCTATGCCTAGCTTCTGATTTCTTCCTCTTTTTCTGTCTCTCCTTCTCTATCTCTTTGGTTAACTGTTAACAGAAGTCTACATATCCCGAAGTTCTTGCCATACACATATTCTCATACACTTTTGACATTCAATTCGTATTTTAAAAATTTATAATTCACAAACCTAAATCACTTGTAAATGGTATTAAAGATTGTCAAATTTCCATTATAAATGGCAGTGTTTTCCTTTCCAAAATGATAGAAACTCAGAGAGCCAAATTTACTTTTAGAGGATACAATATTTAAGCTAGAATAATTGTCAATACTTACTTTGGGACAGTCTGGCAGAGCTCTGCCAAGGGATCCCGACATGTTTTGAAACATGGGCTTGTACAAACATCATAGCGCCACTCACAGGTTGAATGGGTTAGAAATTTAAACTGGGTTTCTGGAATTAGAATTGTGAGAGTTTTATTTTTATGAATAGACATATACCAGTATATACTAACAAATTCTAGTTTCTCAGATTTTTTAATTATCAGAATGATCAGGCATATTTGATTTGTAATTCCTTGTTATAGCAATGTATTTATTTATCTTTATTTTTTCTACTAACTTACCAGATGACATTGTCCCCAAATTAAATAAGTAAAACAGCACTCCCTTAATCTTAGGCTAGTGTCACATATGATGCTAGCATCATATGATGCTTTTGTTGGGCCACCCTGAGTCCCCCTTCGGGGGGAGAAGGGCAGGGTATAAATATAGGAAAGAAATAATAAATACATAAATAACATATTAGGTGGCATCATGTCTACCAGTAAATAATGCTTCCTTGTGGTGGGAGGCACAACAACTTATACTGTGGATTTGCCTCATTTTTTTGCTTTGTTTTTAAATCCCTATCAGTTATTCCAAGGCAAGTCATCACTTTTGGTCACCCACAGCCTGATAAAGATTGATCGCATAGTATAGAGAGCAAACAGCACAGATAAAACAGGTTAGAGGGAAAGTCTAAAGAAATACAAAGGTCTTTGATTGATACCAAAATGACATTAAAGTAGATGCCAAATGAATTCCCTTGGGGAAAGTATCCCACCATCATAGGATCACAACTGAGAAGATCTCTTTTGTTGGTTGCAACAGACACTCAATAGAAGGGACAATTTGAAGAGCTCCAAGAAAAGAACATACATGATCCATGTATTTTATACTATATCTCATAACAAGTAGTACTAGCCTAGTCTGGTCCCAGTATTTAAAGGTCTGCATCTTTATAGCTCAGAATTACATTAAACTGAATCTAGAAATGAAGGTAGACTTTGATAACACCTA
The DNA here is from genome assembly GCA_030556195.1 of Anolis apletophallus. Lineage (NCBI taxonomy): Eukaryota > Metazoa > Chordata > Lepidosauria > Squamata > Anolidae > Anolis > Anolis apletophallus. The sequence continues at coordinate 90,488,625 of JARBWK010000002.1, read as the reverse complement.
GACCCAGTTTACAACATTGTAGCATTGTTTTCTACTGACTGGAGTTTAACTGCTACTGCTACTACTTTACTACAATTTTATTTTTGTACCCTGCCTTCATTTCTCCAAAGAGACTTGGGGAGACTTACATATGACACAAAAATGCATAAAATAAACACACAGTACAATACAAAAAGTCTATTATGGCAGTTCATAAAAGAAAAGTAATATACAACTTCCATTATCTAAAACAAATAAAGGATAACATGGGTAAAATGTATATGGCTTTTTCTGATCTCAGTGGTGGCATTTACATTTCATGTTTTTACTACAGAGTATACATCCCATTAACAAAATGATTATAACTAAGTTTATTTGGTTTTGTGCATTATACCTGCCTCTCCTGTGTATGGTGCAGATCATGACAACTGCTGAATTAAATGGACAACATCCTTCACAGCTAGCTAGCTTACAGGACATAGAGTTGATTGTATGGCAGAAGTGGATCTGTCTTGTAAGACCTTCCAACTTCTCTCCATCCATAATATAGTATTTAGCAAAGCCTGGATCATTTAGGTCAGGGGTTCTCAAACTTTTTAAGCAGAAGGCCAGTTCACAGTCCTTCAGACTTTACTATAGTTTGAAAAAAGAACTCAACGAATCCCTGTGCAAATGGCAAATAACTTATTTGTAGTCCAAACAAACCACATGAAAGAACAATACAAAATTTTCTTGGAAATGACAACCTTCATCAAGCCTTCTCAAGCAATCTGCTTGTATATGATCTTGTTGCTTACTGTGTCCTGTATATATGTCCTGGTGTGCAGCTTCCTTTACTCTATGGTTTCTGAGAAGTTATAAAAAGGAGCTGCAGACCACATGCTCTTTCTCTCTCCTTTTGACTATGTGACCTGTTGATAGCTGTTTTGTTACAAGAGGGAAACCCTGACCACATGGTACATCTCAAAGATATTTGAAACCAGACAAATAAGTTTTTGTACCTGTGTATTCTGAACACATGAAAGTTGTGAGTAAACTAAATGTGTTATTTCCATCAACGTCTACTTTATTTTTGTCTCTGGAGTGCATGATATGAAACAAGTTGTTTTATGAAAGAGTACCTTTTTGGGCACTGAAATAAATACACTTCTAAAGCTCTGATGTTTTTATGCACTGGCAAATCTCTGTTTTCCTGACAGATTGGTTATTCAGTCTAACAACTGAAACAATTTTGTTGTTCATTCGTTCAGTCACTTCCAACTCTTCGTGACTTCATGGATCAGCCCACACCAGAACTCCCTGTCGGCCGTTACCTCCCCCAGCTCCTTCAAGGTCAAGCCAGTCACTTCCAAGGATACCATTCATCCATCTTGCCCTTGGTCAGCCCCTCTTCCTTTTCCCTTCCATTTTCCCCAGCATCATTGTCTTCTCCAAGCTTTCCTTTCTTCTCATGATGTGGCCAAAGTACTTCATCTTTGCCTCTACTATCTTTCCCTCCAATTAGCAGTTGGGCTTTATTTCCTGAAGCATGGACTGGTTGGATCTTCTTGCGGTCCAAGGCACTCTCAGAACTTTCCTTCAACACCACAGTTCGAAAGTATCTATCTTCCTTCGCTCAGCCTTCCCTAAGGTCCAGCTCTCACATCTGTAGGTTACTATGGGGAATACCATTGCTTTGACTATGCAGATCTTTGTTGCCAGTGTGATGTCTCTACTTTTCACAATTTTATCGAGATTGGACATAGCTCTCCTCCCAAGAAGTAAGTGTCTTCTGATTTTCTGGCTGCAGTCTATGTTTGCAATAATCTTTGCACCTAGAAATACAAAGTCTGTCACTGCCTTCCACATTTTCTCCCTCTATTTGCCAGTTATCAATCAGTCTGGTTGACATAATCTTGGTTTTTTAAAAATGTTTAACTGCAACCCTGCTTTTGCATTTTCTTCTTTCACCCTGATTAGAAGGCTTCTCAGCTCCTCCTTGCTTTCGGCCATCAAAATGGTATCATCTGCATACCTAAGGTTATTACTATTTCTTTCAACAATTTTAACCCCAGCCTTGCATTCATCAAGCCCTTGTTCTTTGGTCTCTTGTTCCTCTACCTTTTCTAAACACAGCTTGTACTGAAACCATTGCCTAGCATAATTACATTTGGTTGTATACTACAAGACAAAATTTTGCTCTAAAGGGTTTTTTTTACTCTTCTCTAAGAGGTTATGTTCTCTAATATATTTAAAATGAAGAACAATTTTAACCAACATAAACATACCAGTATTTCAATGGGAAGTGTAGGCCTGCTCTTGGCTGTTGAGATTGTTGTTGTATGCCTTCGAGCCATTTCAGACTTAGGTTGACCCTAAGCCTAAGTTTAGAGCTGGGTAAATGACCTTGGAGGACTGCATCTGGCCCATGAGCCTTAGTTTGGAGACCCCTGATTGAGGTTATATGGCACTGATGTAGCCCTAAAACTGTAAGATGCAACCATACTTTGAAATGACTACAGAAAACAGGGAATCTTGGAACTCCTCATAACACCCTATAAAGAAGATGCACAACTGACCATGAGTTTCTATGTATGTCCTCAAATTGTACTTTACTAAACAAGGTTATGTCTCTAAGTGTCTAACACAGCACTCTTTAGGTTTGTGTCAGTTGGAAGGAATGTTTTCATGTTACAAATACAGCAACTAAGGTTGCTGGTACTGTTTATTTATAGTATACAGCAATCCCGGCTGAGTTTCAAGTGCCCGTGAAAGAACTCACTTTCTTCCATTATGGAAGTGCATAAGTTTAATTTCTGAATTCCATGGTCTAATCGTAACCTGTTAGTAGAACCTAGAAGGTCCTAAGGATTACAATATGTATATTGTGCTCTGTTAAAAACACACCAAGAGAGATTTCCTCCATATTAAATTTGTAACAGTTTTTCATATTATAATTCTTATTCATGGGAGGAGTCCCTCTCCACTGAAGTATATGCTAACATCCCACAAAAAAGGAAACACCATAAATCAGAACTCCTGACAGATACTATTTCAGAATGCTATTACATGCTTGCGTCTTCATCCGTATAAAAAGCTTGTGTATGTTGAAAGCTAACAACTCAAAAGAAAAAGCCCCATGTCCCAAGGCAACATCTCCTAGAAAAGGCAGAATTTGGCAGCTGCAGGAGGCGACACCATCTAATCTGCCTCTAACCAATCTCTGCAATGCCAGGAAAACTGACTTATCGTCACAAAAATAGATCTCATGATGGCAGGCAAAATCTTTTCTGCTGTGAAATCCTGAACATGATATCCTCATTCTCACTATTTCCATGTTCACCTGATCATTATGAGACTTCTGAGAGAGAGAGTTTGCGCCTCTTCCACATTGCCCAGGATTTTTATCCACCCTGGATATCAGAGCTATCCTTGGATGTAGCTAGCTGCCCTTCTTGAGGCCAAAAAATATATTTGTCATGCCACCCTGACTACCCAGTGACATATACTTTTCTCACTTTTCCTTAGGGTAATTTCTGTATTGGCCATGTATAGCTCTTTAGTATAAGTGATTGTACTGACTAATGTCACAATGAGGCATGCACAGGGGGTGGTGTTTCTTGAATCCTGTAACTGGCCCCTCTATATTTTCTGAATACAAGTAACATACTTTTCCCAAAAACGAAATCTATGATTGTGGTATGGTAGGCCATCAAATTTGTTTCTTTGGTTTGTAAACCACCCTATAACAAAATAGAGTGAACATCAATGCCAAACAATCAACAGCACAAGAAACAACATACCGCTATAAGAAAACCATGGGGGGAAAATAACAGCAAAGAGTAGAAACAGTTCAGTACACCCAAAAAAGGAAACAATAACTATCATGATCTAAGACAAATAAAATTATTCCTGAAATGGCTCAGAGATAAAATGGTCATTATCTGGTCCCAAAAAGGCCAGAAGCAATAGTCTCAGCATATGTGTTCTGATTTCCCAGAACCACCATTCTAGAGATCCCCAATATTGAGTCTAGGCTCCACAGTGCAGGCAAGAGAATACTAGCCATCTAAACTCTCCTTTCTCAAATTTATCAATGAGGAGATGGCATTTGACATGTACTTCATGGTACCACCTGCTTCTAATATTAGTCTGCATGTCATCTCAGGGAAATGCATTGAAAACCAGTTCTACAATTGAGTCACAGCTCAAAATAAATCCCAGGCAAAAATAAGTTTCCTCACTATAAATGGATTCCCACAACTCAGACATTTCAAATTGGGATTCAAGATGGTGCAAATTTCAAACAGATAAAGATGAAAATTCATATTATATAAAAGTTGATATATATTTAACCTATCAATAAAATTAAAAACAACTGAAAAAGTATAACCAGCAATATAACACAAATTTTATTTTCCATTATCCGGATGGGGGCCACTAGGGGAAGCTAGAGAGAGAAGAAGAATGCATTGGGGGGGGGGGGGGGAGTTGAAGAAGGAAAACAAATTCCCCCATTTTTGCTGGTTATGCCCCTACTCACTTCCCATATCATAAATGAGGGTTGTTTCCACAATGAAGGCATAGGTGAGGGAATAACAGGAAAACAAGGGGAAATGGTTTTACTCCTTCAACCCACCCTCCACCTCCATAAAATGAGCTATCAATCTCTCTCTGGCACCCCCTAGTGGCCTCCATCTGGATAATGGAACAGTACCAAAACAAATAAAGACAATTAATTTAAAACCCCTTTCTCCATTAGAATTCAGTTCGTGGAAAAATTGCTAAAAACCATCATTATAATACCAATCTAAATGAACAACGTTTATATGTAAGTTAGTGGCACCCTCAGTTCCTACTGAAACATGCAATTTGTGAACCCAATCAGTAGTTTTCATGCCATGCTTCTAGTCTTTATGTTACATCATTCAAGTCATAATACATAAACACAAAATTGTACTTTTAAGTGCCTCTGCAGTTAACTTATGATAAAGGAATGATGTGCTATTACCATCAAATCATGATATGGCTTTGCACTAGATCTGTAAAGGATTCATCAGGACACATGAAATAAAATGTATTCACTGTGACATGATTTAGTAATTAATCATTTTCTGTTCAATAAATAGCAGGAATCTTTCTCAGTCATTGAATTGTGTTCTGTATCATGATTATGGGGGCTTGTATTACAAATAATGCTAAAGTTTCTCTAACAATAGCCTAAATTATCAGCATTTCAGCTTTATCACTGCATAAGAGTGCAATCTTATTTATACCTACTCAGAAGTCAGCTCCAGTAAATGCCATGAGGATTTATTTCCATATAAGTGTATACAGGTCCTTCTCAAAAAATTAGCATATAGTGCTAAAGTTCATTATTTTCCATAATGTAATGATAAAAATTAAACTTTCATATATTTTCGATTCATTGCACACCAACTGAAATATTTCAGGTCTTTTTTGTTGTAATACTGATGATTTTGGCATACATATCTCAAAAAATTAGTATATTCCATCCGACCAAATATGCTAATTTTTTGAGACAATATTTTTGGGTTTTCAGGAGCTGTATGCCAAAATCATCAGTACAAAACAAAAAAAGACCTGAAATATTTCAGTTGGTGTGCAATATATGAAAGTTTAATTTTTATCATTACATTATGGAAAACAATGAACTTTAGCACTATATGCTAATTTTTTGAGAAGGACCTGTATATGACTTCTGTCTGCAATATACTATTATTGTTATTGGCATCAAGTCATCTTTGACTTATGGCAACCCTATTAATGAGAGACACCCAATAGCCCAAATCAGGTGTTGCAAACTCATGGCCATGGCTTTCCATCTGTAATGGGCTTTTCCATTTTTTCTACTACTTCCGCTTTACCAAGCATCATCAGCTTTTCAAATGAGTCCTATAGCTCATCACTGTGTCCAAGATACAATCATCATAGTTCAATCATTTTGGCTTCTAGTGAGAGTTCAGGCTTGATTTGTTACCAGGTTGCTTGATTTGTCTTTTTGCCAGTCCACAGTGTCCCTAGAACCCTTCTGTGGCATTATATTTCAAACTGAGTGTTTTTTTCTTCTTCAGCTTTCTTCACTGTTCAGCGTTCATATACATAAAAACCAGAAATCACATGCTTTAGACTATTCTGAATTTCATATTAAATGATATATCTATACCATGTTATCTTATGCTATAGCCAACAAAAGAACTATACCCACGGAGGGTTCAAAGTAATAAATCACAATTTCAATGGTTGATTTAAATGATATTGTATTAATTTCTCATATCAAAGTCACAGAAAGACTTGTCTATTAAGGAAGGGTAAGGACCCTAAATGAAATCCCACGCAGGGGTTAAAGCAATAATTCACACAATATCCCTCGCAGGGGTTAATTCAATATGGATATAACAGCTTGATCGCATATCATGAAATTATACAGTGTAAACAGTCCCTGTGTAGGGGAAATTATAAATGTCGGACGCTGAGGAGTAATTGGTCCCCTCTAGACAGATGGTTCAGGCCGGCCAGAGTATCATGCGTTATTGAAAGGCCCAGAAGTCCGTTTCACCCGGTAATCCAGTTTTGTCAAGGCAAATCAATATCGTCCATAATCTGTGAAACATAATTAAGTAAGCCATAGGTACAATCGCCCACAATATAACAATATTCATACAGGCAGAGTAAAAGGAATACATACCAAAAATCAGTATCAATGATGTATAACCCAGGCGTAATAGCCGATCATGGGTGACCCAAAGGTAAACAGTAAAGCACAGGATGGGATATAAATGGATGAGAAGGGTTATGCAAATGAGCTGAGGGGGATTACGTCATTCAACCCGTTTGGCCATTCAGTGTCAAGGAGGAGTGTCCATTTAATTTCAGCTGCTCTCAGTAAATCATTACTAGATTGATGAAAATTGGGTGAATTTGTTGCAGGATCATCAGTTTTAAAGAGGACACGTCATGTTTTTCTCTTTGCAATGTTTATAAAACATAGAATCCTCAAAGCTCTATGGATTTTACTTCTGTGTTCAATAAACGGGTCCGTACCTCCCTCGAAGTCATCCCCACGTAAATCAATGAGCACCCACATGAGATCCCATAAATCACAGATTTGACGCAGGTCCCATAATCCCTGATCTTAAAAGTTCGGTTCTTGGAAATACTATAGATTTCTCTATCTTGGGAGACATTAGCACATACAGAGCAGTGGGAGCAAGGTTCCATTCCAGGACTCATTATGCTCCTAATAGGTGGTCTATGTCCATGAGAGTGTACCAATATGTCCTTGATATTGCGGGTGCGTTTATGCGCTATTAGAGGAAATGCGGATAAGCCCGGGATGTCCTTCACAAGTGGCCAGTATTGTTTCACTATTTTGGCCAGGCTGCTTGAGTGAGGCGTGTAAGTCACAGGCCACACTATCTTGTCAATAGATTCATTCTTTCTCGTGGTAAATAAAGATGATCTGGAACGATTCTCTGCTCGTAGCCTGGCTTTCTCTATGATGGTGGCCGGGTATCCTCTCTCTCTGAAATCCGATGTTAATCTGTCCGCTGCTTGTGTATAGTCATCCCCAAATGAAGAATTTCTTTTAATACGAAGAAATTGGGAAAATGGGAGATTATAGCGTAAAGCATGTGTGTGATGACTGGTAAAATGCAAATAACTATTTTTCTTCACAGCCTTTCTATAGTCCCGTATTTTTAGTTGGTGGTTGATGTTAGTGACGGTCACATCGAGGAAATTCACAGTAGTGGTGCTGGTAGTCGCAGTAAATGACAGGGATGGGTGCCAAGTGTTCATCCAATCCAGGAATTCGGCAATGTTGGTGTCATGATGAAGGATCAGAAATAGATCATCTATAAACAGACTGTATAATTTGACCTTGCCAGAGAAGCGGTTTTGAGTATGAGGAAACATAAATTTATCTTCTAGATGTGCCATGAAAATGTTCGCCAAGCAGGGCGCAACTGAGCCCCATGGAAATGCCATGGATCTGAAGATAGTGGTCATCAAAAATTGAAAGTAATTGTAGTCGCTGACCAAATCAAACAGAGACATCAAGAAGCCTGGATGAGGTTGATCCGTGGATACCGCATTATAAAAGCAGTTCTCTACTACATCTCTCAAGTCCGGAATTGGGATGTTCGTATAAAGAGAAACTACATCTAAGGTTACTAAATAGTCCCCAGGTTCCAAAGTAAAGTTTTCTACCTTCGAGATGAAATGTGTAGTGTCTCTTAGGAATGCTGGAGTTTTCCAGACGAATGGTTGTAAATAATAATCCAAAAATTGGGCAAGAGGTTCCAGGATTCCGCCGCAGCCGGCTAAAATTGGGCGACCAGGAGGATTAATGAGGTCTTTATGAATCTTTGGCAAACAATATAGGGAAGGTATCTTGGGATGATCTTGAATAAGAAACTTTCCGGTGTTTTCATCAATGTGGCCATCTGCAATCGCTTCTTGTATGACATTCCTGATGGTGGATGCATATACTTTGGTGGGGTCGTTGCGAAGTTTACGATAGTATTGTTGGTTGTTCAATTGGCGCATCACCTCCGCATTGTATTGAGTGGTATCTTGAATCACGACGGCTCCACCTTTATCTGCTCCTTTAATGGTAATCGTGGTCGCCCAATTTTAGCCGGCTGAATGCGGAATCCTGGAACCTCTTGCCCAATTTTTGGATTATTATTTACAACCATTCGTCTGGAAAACTCCAGCATTCCTTTGGGTCACCCATGATCGGCTATTACGCCTGGGTTATACATCATTGATACTGATTTTTGGTATGTATTCCTTTTACTCTGCCTGTATGAATATTGTTATATTGTGGGCGATTGTACCTATGGCTTATTTAATTATGTTTCACAGATTATGGACGCATATTGATTTGCCTTGACAAAACTGGATTACCGGTGAAACGGACTTCTGGGCCTTTCAATAACGCATGGCGACTCCGTCGGCCTGAACCATCTGTCTAGAGGGGACCAATTACTCCTCAGCGTCCGACATTTATAATTTCCCCTACACAGGGACTGTTTACACTGTATACTTTCATGATATGCGATCAAGCTGTTATATCCATATTGAATTAACCCCTGCGAGGGATATTGTGTGAATTATTGCTTTAACCCCTGCGTGGGATTTCATTTAGGGTCCTTACCCTTCCTTAATAGACAAGTCTTTCTGTGACTTTGATATGAGAAATTAATACAATATCATTTAAATCAACCATTGAAATTGTGATTTATTACTTTGAACCCTCCGTGGGTATAGTTCTTTTGTTGGCTTTGCAGCCCACGAGCTCTGTGTGCATATATATCTTATGCTATAGCACATTGTGATATGAATTTTTAAAAACAGGATGCGGTACTCAGGTTATAGGACTTTGTTTCTGCATACAGAAATTCCAGAACAGACATATGTCCATATAGGAGCAGAATAAAAATGCTCAACAAATTGCACCTAAAAGTAAAAAAGGCACCCCTCCCTAATCAACAAAGAGTGCATAGTCTTAGTTCTTAAATTGTCAGATACTCATATATCCTATGCCACTGCTTCTTAAGCTGTGGGTCACAACCCCAAATGGCTTTAGGTTAGGGTCCCATAAAATTTAGAAACAGTAAAAGGTTTCTGAACACCCATTTACACAAATTTGCTAGCAACAACATGCAGTGTTTACAGTGGACTGTGCAGAAAATGCTTCAGCTGCACTCCACAGTAAGGAAAATCAACTTGTTTAGCAATTCTTGAAAAAGCTGATTTGTTTGATTGTTATATCTATTTTATATAATATTTGATTTGTATATCTATTTAACATACTATATACCTGGAGTCACACAAAAATGTATTTGTCAAAAGGGGACACAAATGGAAAAGGTTTAAGAAGCCCTTCCCTGTCCCATATGTACAGAACCTTTCACAAACACTGTGGTCACAACTAACAATTGTGGAATTGCTGTTTACAAAGGTCTGTATTTTTGCTCCTCTGTAGTTAAGAAAGAGGCAAGATGATACCCATCTAAGTCCTACGATAGGCTGAGGTAGTGACCATGCCGAGAACAGAGTCACCTGACTATGGTAGCTGGCTCACAGACAGGCAGGGAGAAAGTATTTTCCCCTTCTGGTCTATCCAGTTTGCATAGAAAGGTGGCCTGCCACTTTGCCTGGGCCCTCTCAACATGGAGATTCTCACGAACAGCAGCATCTATGTAAAATGTGATACAGCAGACTAGGAATGACATGAAGTTATGATGGATTCTAATGCAAGTTAACAAGCTATCATTACAAAATATTGATACAAATATAGGTGTTATACAGGTTTCCATTTCTAAGGGATGGTTAGCAAAATATGATATTATAAAACTGAAAGCATATTTTAAAAGCAATGTGAAAGAACAATCCAAAGTCTAAAATTCAAGTTAGTCTTTCCAAATGGCTTAAAATATTATGAGCAGCTTCCTGACCAATTCTTTTGAGAATCTCTATAAGTACTGACAAATTGCTAGTGCAGTCCAAGTGAATGCTAAGTTTTCCCCAAGACAGAAATAGATCAATAATTATTAGAAATTGTAAAATTATGCAAATCTGAAATAGCTCAGAGGGGCAGAGTGCAGCTAATTTATTTACACTGGGGTCAAGGAAACATTCCAACATTATATCACCATCCACTGAGAAGAATAGCACCCACTCGTATAACTCTTGGATGGCTTCTCTTGCTGCTGAGGTCTAATGGCATAGTAATGTCAAAAGGTCCTTATGCTACCACCTAATAGCATCTAAAATAAACAAAACCAAATTAAAACCCTGCATATCTTAAAAATAGGTAATCCACTAAATTAAGGAAACCAGCGAGCAGACAATATTACAGGCCACAGAGTCTTAAAAATAATTATTAAATTATCTACAGCAATGATGAAAGAAACATACTCTCGCTGGAACAGAGACAGTCCCAAACAAAAAGGCCTAAAATATCCCCACATATTTCCCAAATTCCTGACCAAACAATACTGAAAGGATTGCTACATGGTGGATGATGCCATATGAGCATCCCAAAGAGACAAACTTGTTGCATAGCTTGCTGTTCCCACAACCATTTCAATCTCTCATAGTTTTATCTGGGAGTGAGATTAGTTTGCCACTCTCAAACATGACAACCGTTATTGCTTAAAGATGCTTTCACTTCATCATTCCTCCAGTCCTTAAGTAACCCAAAATTAAATCAGAATCTTTTTTAAAAAATCACAAAAATGTGATTTGTGTGAGTGCCTTCAAGTTGCCTGTCAGACTTCATGATTTTAAGGGGTTTTCTTCATCAGAGATCTCTGTTGCTAGTTTCTTCCTCTGAAATATAGCCTACAGCATCTGGTGCTCATTGGTGGTCTCCCATCTAGGACTAACCACAGCTAAACCTGCTTAGTTTCATGATCAGATAAGGTTCTGCTGCCTTTAGGTTCTTAATCGTTCTGGTTGTTTGTTTTCACATAATGATACGATTCATAATTGTCAATACGCTACATCGCAATATGTCTCACTTGAAGAAACTTGAAAAGAAGCACGAGTGCAAAACAGCAACCAAATTACAGGATTCAGGAGAGGAAAAGTAAATGAAATGTTTATGGTAACAAAAAAGTTGGTCTCTCTTGGATTAAATAGTACTTGTTAAATGATTCAGTTATCTTATACAACCATGCAAGAGACCAACATGATTAACCCCTGAAAATCTTGAACTATTTCCAGTTGTTAGCTCCAATTACCTGGGAATTAATAACTGGATACAGAATCTGAATTATAGATAACTTTGCCATAAAAAAAGGAAAATCCAAGCAATTATGGGTTTGTTAAAGGACAGAGTCCTGTTTTCCATAATAAAAATGGAATACTTTAAGTATATACCATATGTATCCTACTTAACTTCCATCTTTTGCAGATAATCTAAGTCTTTCTACACTTGTTTTCCTTTTGAAAAATAAAAAGAATAATCCTGCCCCTCTGTCATGACTAATATCAGGATTAATTAACTTTATATTTTGAAATTAATGTTAGTTAGAAATCACTTTAACATATGGATTAATGATTCAATGAATATAATTTTCCTTTTGATTCATGCATCTTGCACTGAATAGTCCAAGGAATAGAATTATTAATCCTCCATCACACATGTACATATATTATGTAAAACATGTTTTTGAATTTACTATGTATTGATTTGGTTATTTATGCACACAATAAAATAAGAGGGGGATACAAAATCTATGCTAATTATTTCAGTAATACATGCATACATTAACTCTCAATCACAAAGTTTATTATTTGACCAGTTTATTATTTTACTATCTGCAACAGTCATACTCTATGTATTTTAAAATTATTGGATTCATACTGAAATTTATGTTATATTTGTTGTATTAAACTAGACAATTAAACTAGACAATTTCATACAAACATTAATAAGCAATGATGTATTCTAGAGATCACTGATCCTTAGAATCTGTTTGAATATGTACGTGGAACACCAAGAAGATTTGTCAAAACATTTCTGTCAAGTGAGTTTAAAGGACCTATACTACACCCAATATTTATATTCAGGAATAGCAGTTCCCAGTAGGAAAAGTTCTGATCTAATATGCAAAGCATTCGTGATAGTCAGCAGGAAACACAATCTGCCTTTGCCTCTGCTCTCTAGAACTGGTGTAACTTTTCCATTAACTTAAACAAATGCTGCTGTATTTTTAGACCATGTAATTACCCTGCATCAGCAACGGGACCTGTGAAAAAACACTGGAGAAAGATTCAAGCCCTATGTTTCTTTGCTTATAAAACTGTGAAACCCAAATCCTCGGATGTGGTGATTAATGAAATGCCTTATGATCATTTGATATGATCCCACTTGCTGAGGTAAATTGTTTTAGTTTTCCACTGGCATAGATAGGATTCTCTGGCACGACTGGAAGGCGAGGAGTTCACACTTTAAAAAAGAAACATCATTCTATGTTAATGCATCACCAGGAAAGACCATTACAGATATTAGCCTCTTATTTCCCCCTTAAAGGTGAAAGAAAACATTTGTGTTTTAATTTAAATTGTGATCCATGGCTGCAAATGTTTATATCTTCTAAATTGTATGCATATCCAAGTATTTTGCATTTTGATTAAAAGAATTTGTTAGGCAATAAACAAGCGTTTGGCAATGAAAAAATGAGATCTTGATTATTTGCTGTGAAGGGTTACAGATCCCTGAGAAGCTTACTTTCTTCTAGGAACAGGTTAGCTCTAATTGACACCAGTGCAACTAGGGGGCAAAATGGCCTAAAAATCTAACTTAATCTACTGAGTGCCTAGCCTCTCCATTCATTCGGTAGTCAAGGACATAGAAGAAGACAGGTCATAAGTGTGGTGGAACTCTACTCCACCTTCAAACCAAAGGATACATGAGCCTTGGGAACCGGATGTTTTATAGAAGGGAGCATTTGATCCAGACTGGAAGCCTAAAGGTCACTCAAAATAAGATTATAAGATACAAATTGAGAGAAATGAGACCGACTAAGCTCCTTAGGTCTTTCTTTCAGGCCACATTGGTATGCTATAACCTCTATAGTGTAATCTGATGAATATATACATTATTTGTTTAATATTATTAATTCCATAAACATTTGATGGAGTCATGCCACATCACTAAAAATGCACAATTTTTTGCGATGGTTATTCTCCCTTACATTTATGGCCAAAGGTTGATCACCCTAGTGGTGGAGTCTTCTTCTCTGGAGGTTTTTTAACAGAAGCTGATGGGGGGGGGGGGATTGGGGGGGTTTGTTTGTTTTGGTGTCAGGATCGACTTGAGAAACTGCAAGTCACTTCAGGTGTGAGAGAATTGGCTGTTTGCAAGGACGTTGTCCAGGGGATGCCCTGATGTTTTGATGTTTTACTATCCTTGTGGGAGGGTTCTCTCATGTCCCCGCAAGGGGAGCTTGAGCTTACAGAGGGAGCTCAACCGCACTCTCCCCGGATTCGAACCTCCGACCTGTTGCTCTTCAGTCCTGCCGGCATAAGGGTTTAACCCACTGGGCCACCGGGGACTCCAGGAGTGCTTTAATAGTGAGTTACTGCATGACAATGGATTGGATGGTCCCACATACAGCTAAACTTTCCTTGCCACTCATTCTACTTCCTTAGGGAATAGATGATGACCCTTTCTCTTTGTTTGTTTGTTTTGTCCTGTAAATACTAATAAGTGCAAATAAAATGAGGAAACAATCAACCTAGTCCTTGAAAAACATATTCTTTATATTACAACTGAACGTTTTTATAGATCATACTTTATGCCAGGATACGAACAGACAGTGCATCAAATAACCCTGTAACTGTAAATATGGGCAGAAAACTCAATGTGCTAAGATCTTAAAAGAACCAAGCTCTTCTGAGGAATGTGTAGCAGTTTTCTGGGCCAAAGATGTGCAACTCTAGTAATGGCCAGAATAACCATACCATCTTAATGACTAATGCTCATCATGAGTGTTATTCACCACTCTGTAATCAGAATGTCTGGATTCTGTCATTCACTAGGAAATCCTGAACATCTCTGAGTCATGAAGCAGTTTTATTCATTTGTTTCGGAAGCGTAACCATCCAGAAGTGTTAACAATTTTTTCTGCTACTGTCTTTGGAAAAACAAGAACACTGAGGGCATGGAGTCCCTGTTGTAAATCTGTGTAATTTTTTAAAATAAAAATAAACCTGTTAGACTTAATATTGCAACAATACTTTTTTATTTTTTTTATTTAAATTTTTTGTACCCCGACCTTCTCACCTCCATGGAGGGACTCAGACCGGCATACAGCAAAGTTCAATGCTATGCAAATTTAAAACATCTTAAAACAGCATATTAAAATACATAAAAACAGAAATACATAAAAACCACATTGCCATTAAAACCACATTCAGCTCGGTCTATAAAAGTGGTCACTCATTTTAGATTGAAATCAATCTCAGCTTATTCTGGGAAAGCCTCATTCCACATCCAAGTCTTCACCCACCTCCTGAAGAACAACAGGGAGGGGCAGATCTAACATCGCTTGGGAGGGAGTTCCACAGCCGAAGGGCCACAACAGAGAAGGCCCTGTCTCTCATCCCCACCAGATGCGCTTGCGAAGATGGCGGGATCGAGAGCAGGGCTTCTCTGGAGGATCTTAATGTCCTTGATGGTTCATAGGGGAAAATTCGTTCGGACAAGTAAACTGGGCCGGAACCGTATAGGGTTTGTAGGTTAAAACCAACACTTTGAATTGTGTTCAATTGTCCTTTTTCATGTTGTAAAATAGAGTAACAGTGCTACATCTTTGAAAACTGCTCCTGTTTAGTGTTCAGAACCAAAAAGTAAAAAGGTGTTTTAAAATTGTGCTATTATATTTTATACTGTATGTGTTGAGATGGTGGCGGGATATAAATAAAGTTTTTTATTATTATTATTAAAAATACTTGATGATGGCAAGTACCTGTACCTTATCATAGTACTATGTCCCCTGAGAATCCTAATTTCCAGTATCAGCCTTGACAAAAAACTGCTTGAAAATGTAATAACCCCCTTCCTAAGGAAAGCACACCAGTAACAAGAACATTTTAGATATATGTGGATGAAAGCAGCCATATGATCAGGAGACAACCAAGATAAAGACTCAAATAGAGAATCCATTAAGCAAGCCCAAAACATTATATGGTCTAGTCAGAGTTTATAGTAACCAGCATCCCATTGAGAGAAATAGTGTAGTATTAAACACTTAAAAACTGTGTCATAGACACCAAGAACTGGGAAGCCCTGGCCTTTGAGGGGGCTAACTAAAGGTCAGCTGTTACTAACATTACTGTGGAATTCGAAGAGGCATGAATGGAGGAAGAAAGGAAGAAACGTATCAAGAGGAAGGTGCATCAAGCCAACCCTAATCAGGATCACCTTCTACCTTGAAACCGATATCCCCACTGCAGAAGAACATAAGGATCAAGTTTATTTATTTATTTATTATTCACACTTGTTAGTCGCCACTCCCGGTGTGGCTCGGGGTGACTCACAGCAGTGGAAAATACAAGTTACCTACAGACCCACCGCTAAGACTCTACACTTGGAAAGCAATCATACTCAGACACAAGGAAACGCCAATGATGATGATGAATATTAAAACATCTTACTACTTATGCCCATGAAAAAGCTGGATGGGGACTTCTAGGTTCTACCTGTACAGGTTCTTATTTTATATTCTGGTCAGAAGAAAAGGGGCAGTGGTGCCTGAGTCATAATACAGATAGTCCTTGTATTACAAAATGGAGAAATATGCATTCAGAGTTGTAATCTAAGGTCATTATAATCTTGAAAATTACATTAATAAGTACTGCGGCACAGAGATGATAACAAGCAAAAATAATATTTCTTTTGCAACAAAGAAATTTCATGTAACATGGAGTTTGAATTTTTTTAAAATGTTACCACTGCAATTCACATACAAGCACTTACCTACAAGTTTAAAAAGTGTAGAGAGTCTGAATGCCTCAGAGTGACGGTATTTAACAACATTCACAGATGACACTGAAATGTGTAGGAAGGCTCCTGGCACTGCAAACGATTCAAAGGAACTATATCCCGAGACCCATGTGTCTTTGTGGATGGTAAATGTTGATCTATTCTGAAATTTTTCACTTCTTTCCCATTTGGCAAGAACCAGGGTATTATTAGAAGCTAGGTGAAGGAAATAATTTGGTCTCTCTGCCACTTCAAATGAAACCAGGTTTGGATCTGGAAAAAGAATAGCAAGAACAAAATGTCATTCCCTTTGCCAAACTAGTTTTGTGGAGATTATTTTTTATATTTCTTAAAAGCATAAACAGATCCAGACATACTCAACAACAAACTCCAGAACTATTTATTCTGTGAGATAGTCCACTATCATTATTTTATAGCCAATCACTGCACACTAGATTTTGCAAAACAATTTCAGTTTCATAAGAAAAAATTGTTCAATTGTTCACAATAGAAAGCAGGTTTAAAATTCATTCTTTTGCCAATACTCAGAAAATGCCCACACAAACAATTATTCACACAAATTAAATTTTGTTTTAATTTGTTTTCTTTCTTATCAGGTAACTGTCCTGTTCCAGAAAATGTAATGTTAAGTATCAAGAACAAATAATTCTCCGTAATTTTTAATATGGATTTGTTCTAGAATTTTGACAGTTTTCTAAAACTAGACACACTGGTATATAGTAAATTTGATTTGCAAGGTAAAGCAATGTAAATAGAAGGGTGACACAACTGAAACCCAAATGAGCATCAGTAGATCCAAATATTACTTCATCATAAATTGTGTTGTACTGCTTAAAATAACCATAAAACTACTGTAAAATCAACGATTCCCCTCAGGGCCGGATAATGTTTCTTTAAAAATCCTGCAGAAAGAACAAATAATCTCCACTAAACAGATGTTGCATGATGCACTGTTCAGTACTTTGGAATATCATCTAATTTTCCAAGATGACAACACTTATTTACTCAGTGAATCACAACTGCAGGAACCTTTGGACATATTCCTGCTTATGTACTCTATTCAGAAAACTGGTATTACCAGCATAAGTGACCTGTA
Organism: Anolis apletophallus; assembly: GCA_030556195.1. NCBI lineage: Eukaryota > Metazoa > Chordata > Lepidosauria > Squamata > Anolidae > Anolis > Anolis apletophallus. Next base: position 90,471,022 of record JARBWK010000002.1, on the reverse strand, counting down.
CTTCCAGTGTTATCATTACACTGATATTCATGACATTGGGGCCAAAACATTTCCTCTCTTGATCAATGGCAAGCATATCAATCGGAGAGCCATGAGTATGCCCTAGCCAATATATTTTGGGACATCTCTACATGCAATTTAAATTATGCACAGTCTTATTTCACCCACATATTTCCCAGAAGAATACAATAATTGATCGCACAATCTGGGTCTATACATTGCTTTCATAAGAGGTATTTCAGTAGTATAGATCTGAATGTTTCGCTTAGGCATTTGTTCAATGCAAGAGGTGGGAGTGAGCAGAGTCCAAGTATGTGGGGTTTTGTAAGTTTTTTCAGGCTGTGTGGCCATGTTCCAGAAGTATTCTCTCCTGACGTTTTACCTGTATCTATGGCATCTCAAATTGGTCTGACTAAGCACTACATCAAGGACTCAGCCCACTTCATAGGGAAAAAACAGCAATGACAAACTGATCAGCTTCGATGTGGTGTCTCTATTTACCAAGGTCTCAGTAGCAGACCATCACACTAATCAACCAAAAGTTCCTAGAAAACATCATAGCTCTGTTTCATCATTGCCTCACCACAAGCGACTTCCAGTGAGACAATGATTTCTATGAACAGAAAGATGGAGCAGCCATGGGGAGCCCTCTCAGCCCAATCATAGCAAATTTCTACATGGAACACTTTGAAAAATGAGCCCTGGAAACAGCAACAAAAAGCCCACTATATGGTTCAGATATGTGGATGATACCTTCACCATTTGGAGCCATGGAGAAGAAGAACTAAACAAGTTCCTGAACCCAAACATCCAATTCACAATGGAAAAGGAAGGAAAACTGTCATTTCTAGATGTCCTAGTCATCCTCAACCTACAAACTATCACTAGGAAAATCCAACAAATGCTACGTTCAGCAAAGGAGAAGAGGGATTCCCTCACCTCTGTATACCGTGCAGCTGTGGACAAGTCTACATAGGACCACCAAATGCTGCGCCCAAACACAAATCAAGGAACATGAAAGGCACTGCAAGCTACTTCAACCAGAGAAGTCAGCTATAGCAGAGCATCTGATGAACCAACCTAGACACAGCATATTATTTGTAAACACAGAAATGCTGAACCACTCTAACAACTACCATGTCAGGCAACACAGAAAAGCCATTGAAATCCACAAGCTTGTGGACAATTTCAACGGAAAGGAAGAAACCATGAAAATGAACATCTGACTACCAGTATTAAAAATCTCTGAAATCATAGCAGTAAAGAACAACACTCAAAAAACAGAGGAACTCCAGACAAGAAACAATCAGGGACAGCTAATCACTTCTCAACAAAGGATTCCCCCGGGCGGTAAGAAGCCACTCCTTGAAACTGCTAGGCAATGAAATGCTAATCAAGGTGGCCAACTGAAACATTCACACCTACCTCCAACAGACAAGAGATCTTTCTCCCACCCTGTATATTCCACAAAAATATAAATCCCATTTTCCTAGTTTGCAACAGACCTCACAACCTCTGAGGATGCCTGCTATAGATGCAGGCGAAACGTCAGGAGAGAATGCTTCTGGAATATGGCCATACAGCCTGAAAATCTTTCAAAAACTCAGTGATTCCGGTCATGAAAGCCTTCGACAAGTATGTCCTTGATTCCCTACACTTATGGACTAACTCAGAAAGACAAATTGCTATATTCTGGATTTTTATTCGAAAAACAAAAACTGTTTTTCATCATTCTCACAACAAAACACTGTATACTTGTATAGAAGTTTAAATGATTTAAAACCTTTTCTTCAGAGACTTCTGTTGCTTAAATTCTTAAAATTCATGCAAGAACACATTTTCTTTCAATAGTCACACAAGCTCAAAATATATTTCTAGAGATGATGCCAATATGTATCCAAGAATCATCTTTCCCTTATTTCATTTGTCACAAAGAATCAGTTTTTATTGTTACCTAGATGCTCACTACACACATTACATGAATGCAACTTGAGAAGTGATGCAGTAAGTAATCCTACAATATTATTTGCAGTCGCTTGTGCCTTCTCCGTTAACCACAGTCTCACTATGCAACTATACTGTGAACTTGGTTGACCTAGCCATTTGTACTTCATTAATTCCACAGCTGATAAGCCATTGCCAGTTTCCAGATTTCTTCCAGGGCTTTCTGCCTCTGTTCTTGCCCCAGTAAATGTTAAAGACTGCTGGGTCTACATAGTTGTTGATCTGAAAGCTGAAGTGTCAGACTATTTATAAACCAGCAACAGCCTTGTAAAAAACCACTCACTGAGTGCAGACCTTGGCAGAAGGCCTTTTTTTTCTGATGAGCTACTGAAAAGTGCAAAGGAACATTTAATTTTTCCTCTTAGCAAATCTTCTAAAATTCTTATCCAGGCAGAAGCCACCTCTCCACTTTTAGGACATACACAACAATGTAAAATAACTTGCTGGATTAGAACAAGGCTATTTGAGTCTATTTCTTTTTATTGCAAATACTGTAGTAGGAGGAGGAGCCAGCTGTCTTCCTCCTGCCTGCATCGCCCCCTCCGTCCCTCTCTCGGCGCCGCCGTTGCGAGGCAGTTCGCAGCGGCGCCGTCGAGAAAGGGAGAAGGGGCGATCCAGGCAGGAGGAAGATAGCTGGCCCCTCCTCCCTGTACCGCCGCCTTGTCCTTTCTCGGCGCCGCCGCTGCAAACTGCCTCGCAACGGCGGCGCCGAGAGAGGGGAGAAGGGCGATCCAGGCAGGGAGGAGGAGCCAGCTGTCTTCCTCCTGCCTGGATTGCCCCCTCCATCCCTCTCTCGGCGCCGCCGCTGCAAACTGCCTTGCAATGGCGGCGCCGAGCGAGGGAGACGGGGCGATCCTGGCTGGAGGAAGAGAGCTGGCTCCTCCTCCCTGCCTGGATCGCTTCTCCGTCCCTCTCTCGGTGCCGAAAAAGGGCAGAAGGCGGCGCCAGCGGCAGCGCGTCACAGGCCTGGCGTGACGCGCTGCCCCTTGGCACCACCTACTCCTCCTTTGGTGCCCCCTCCCTTCTAGCCCGGGGCCGCGAAAGGAGGAGTAGGCGGTGCCAAGAGCAGTGCGTCACGCCAGGCCTGTGACGCGCTGCTCTTGGCACCACCTTCTGCCCTTTTCGGCGGCTCCCGGCCTAGGTAGGAGGGGGGCGCCGAAAAGGAGGAGCTAGCTCTCTTCCTCCTCCCTGCCCCGCCTCCCCCCTCCCCCGACCGACATTTTTTTTTAAAAAAATCGATTTTAAAAAAATTTAAAAATGGCGGCTGAGGGCATAGGTGGGGCCGTGTCCAACAGGCTACGGGGCCGGATTCGGCCCCGGGGCCGCCAGTTGGACAGCCCTGCTGTAGTAGATCAGCCAAGATGCGTTTGAATGTTCACCGGAAGGGGGCAAATATAACATCTTTCTTCTGTTGCTTGTGCCCAGCATTTTGTACTCATAGGCACAATACTTCTGATTCAAGCACTAACTTTGCAAGGATTCGACAAACTTTACAGTGATTCTGAGTTTACCGTGTGCTTTGAACTTATACAGTCCTGATGTCAACATAAAGTTCACAGCATCTCCAGGAGCAAAGCCATCTCCTCTTGCTGGAAAAACAGAACCATCCAGTAGGTTGGCTGCAACTGCAACTTCTCTGTCCAAGTAGCTGGCCAGCTTGTAGGGACCTTTTCCTAGAACTATCAAGATAAGACAAGGTTACATTTCCTGTTGAGTGCCACAAATGCTTCTGCCTCACATGTTTATTAGGTCAGCCTTAACACAGTAATGAAAACAGCACTATTAACCAACAAACTTCACAAAACTCTGTATGAACTATGATGCACACAAACCCTCTTACATGGAAACGATGATATATTTGTAGGCTTATCTTCAAACTATTTGTATGGCCGGGGAGATAGCACAGTGGTAACACAGCTGTGCTTGCAACCTGAAGGTTGCTGGTTCAATTCCCCGAGCTGGCTTGGATGACCAGCTAATGAGCCTAGTCCACTGCCCACCCAAGCAGTTCAAACACCAATGGGGACCATTATATAAATAATGGGGAAGGGCTTTTTATAGACCTACTTTCTGGCCAGCGAGGTGAATGCAGAAGAGGGAAATACAGAAGGCTCCCGTCATGAGGATGGAACAACAGCACCCCCTTGTGATGCAAAGACGCATAACAACAATGACGTAATTGGAGCAGTGACATCTGGATGACCCTGTATGACGCACACCTGCATTTCCCGTTACCCTGTGACGCAGCCAAGAAAGAACCCTTCTATAAAACTGCACTGTACTGTCTATGTGTAACCTGTACTGTCTATGTGTAAAACTGTACGTCTCCGACAGGGATTGTCTGTCGTATATGTATTGTAATCCGCACTGAGTCCCCTTCGGGGTGAGAAGAGCGGAATAGAAATAAACAGTATTATTATTATTATTGTATATATCAAAGAGAAATATAACTGTTAGAATTTTCCCTATATCAACCCTCAAAGATGCAAAACTGATTTGCGTGATTTTTCATAAGTTGATTTCCCCACTTTAACCACTGATCTCTACATTTTCTGTAATAATAACCTGCCTGGATTTAGCACATATATACATTCTTAAAAATCACAGAAATATGACGTAATAAATTAAATTGCAGATGGCTTGTACTTTCTGTAAATAGTAGATAGGCTAAACTGCCCCTGAAAAAGCTTCCCATAAAATCAGAAGAACAAACTAAATAAACTCATGAAAACTATGCTTAGTTGCTACCTCTGAATCCTTTTTTCTCCTTCCTGTAATAGGAAAATGGGTCACTAACAATTACTATAGCTTACAAATGAGCTCCCTCCTGAGGCCCTTCAGAAAAGCACAGATACAAGAACATATTCCTACCAACTCCAAAATTATATTTTAGCATTATTTTTCTTTTGCCCAGCAGTAAAGGCAAATAGTAGTAACCTGTAATTCTGAGATCCAGCATCATGATATAGCTGCCCTCAAAATGTTAAATATGACTCCAAAACGAGGCATAAACAAGATGGAGATTCCAACAGGATTAAAAAAGGCAATTATTGATGTAGGTTGTTGGTGTTGCCTTAAAGGCATAACAGGCATCCTGAAGACATAGTCCCTTGACAATGCTGTAAAATGTTCAACTGTTGAAGATGGAAGTAACAGATATGGTAAATTCAACTATATTATTTTTCTTACTTTCACACACTCCCTTGCCTTTTCAGACTTTAACCTTTTCAACTGAAATATTGTTAAGAGAATGAGCTACCAGATGGAGAGATCAGGAATATTGCTCTGAAATCTGCAAAATGGTTCTGTTGATCCAATTATGCAAAAAAAATATCTTAGGGGTTTCAGTGCCATGATAAACGGTGCTTAAGAGAGCCATGTCTGTATCTTTAATTAATCATTCAAATCTGGATAAGATGCTAGTTTTTGAAAATATGACCAGAATGAATATTGAAGTTATTAATTATCAGATCACATCAATTGCTTACCTTTATTGATATATTCACAATCATAAGCTAAAGAAGTGAAAAACAAATAGTTAGCAACAGCCATTAGGAATGCAACAAGCCAGTATTGTGTTTTATATACACATGTACATTTATATAACCACATTACATTTTCACTCAAACTGAAACACAAAATTAAAAGTAGCAAAATGAATTTAAAAGTTCTATTAACTGCCATTTGAAGTCTACCAGGAGTCATACACTGAATAATATATTTGCTACAGAATAAAGTATCATCTTTATTAAGCAGGATAATTATCCTTCTATGACCTCTAGTGGATAAAAGTGAACTTAGCTGTCCTTCTCATCACACAAAATAGTTATTAGAAGATTCAAATGTACAAAAAGGAACAATAATCTGAATGTAAATCTGTACAAATTCATTAAATGACTGATCATACAAATATTCAAAAATGTAAACTGTATTACCTGTAATAAAAGCTTAAACTGCTTAGTTCTAAAAAGACCTATACTTAAACAAGTTTATTTGTTGTTCTCTCTGGCCAGGTGTAATTGCATTCCTGAGCACCTTTTAATGATAAAGTAGGCTAACATGGCTATCTCTTTGAATGCACTTTCCTTTTAGTACTCCCTCGCTTCATAGACATTGAAAACAAATTTTTATTATTTATTTTTTGCATTTCTATACTGCTCTTTTCACACTTGAGGGGACCAAGAGTGATGTACAAGATAGCAAAATGGTAAAAATTCAATGCCAAACATACATATAAAAGCAATGCATATCATAATTAAATCTATAACATATAAATATGAATTAAAACCATTAAAACTACACAAAGAAACATCATAACATAAGCGTAAAACATAAGAAATATTAAACACTGCACCAGTCCCATGGTTATCATTTAGCTAAAAATGAATTTCTAAGAATTCCTAAAAATGAATGACCACCTGTGGTTTTACTTTTGTTTATAGAAAGGCTTATGTATTGTGTATTCATAAATGATTCTGAATGCTTAAAAAGTTTACAGGAAAAATTGTTTTGAGTTGTTGTTTAAAATGAAACAGTATGGAGTAAACCACATTTCCAGGGAAGCGGCTTATATAAGCAGTGTGTGATCACTGAGAAGCTCTATCACAAATCACCACATCATAGGTCACCCCCATGCTTGCATGCCCTCCTTCTTCTCTCACTCACATATTCAGGTGGGTGGATGGGATGGGGAAGGGGATAGGATGACTGCAAGGAGCAAACAGGCATGCACACATGTACTCACGTGTTCAGCTGACCAGAGTGGGTGGCTGAGTGGGATAGCTTGGGAGCAGCATGAAGCAAAAGGATGCATGCAAGTATTCCCTCACTCACTTACTTGAGTGGACAGATAGGGGGGAAAGGGTGAGTCAGAGGAACACAAGGAGGGATGGTGCACACATGTACTCCTTCATGAATTCACTTGGGTGGGAAGGGGATAGGATGTAGGAGCACAAAGAGCAACAATAGGTGGTACACAGGTTTTGAATGCAGATGGAGGGAATGCAAAAGGAAAGGGGAGGAGGAGAGAACTAAGATTCAATCGCAGTGGTGGAGGAAGGAGGGCAAGGGAAATGGGGAGAGCTGAAGCCGTTGATTTTATGGTGTCTGTCCAGCTTGGAGACCTCCTGCTCCCCAGCTCTCCACTCCCACCTACCCAAGTGAGTGGGTGTGCAAGGGAATGCTGAATCCCACCAATACAGGTACTCAGTGTGTGTGTGCGTGCGTGCGTATGTATGTGAGAGAGAGGGGGGGGAGAGGGAGAGAAAGAGATGGTTTGGGGGGGTAGATATATTAGTGGGTTTTTTCCTCTTTGGGAGTATTATCTGCCCATAAACCCTGAAAACATAGAGGGATGACTCATACATATAACAATTTTGCCTTTCCTGGAAAGTTTCTGCATAAATGTTAGCTTGAAATCTGGATTGTCATCTCTACTTTTTGAGAGACAGAACACATGTCATATACTAATAGTCTGTTCATCCATAGAAAATCATAACCCTATCTAAGAAACTAGAGTTGATGCAGTCTGTTTAATGCAATTTTCTGAAACAGCCTTAAAACTAAGGCATCAAGAAAAATGCCATAATTATCATACTTACGACACAGTCTAGGAGATCTCCAATCTACCATAATTCCTTGTTGACAACACTGGTGTGCATATGTTGCAACACTTGTGCAGAAACATTCACAGTCTCCTCCCTGGTTGCAACCACATGTATCCATTAAACAATTTGAATAAAACCAGGTGACATCAACCTAATGATGATAAGAAGAAATATTACTGTGATTATAATTGCCCACTCAGTGGCAGAAATGTCAATTATTTAAAGAGTATGTTCAAGAGCATTTTAGTTCAATTTTAGATTTTATTATAACAGGATATGACACATAGGACTTATTATTTAATTAGACAAAGCATGTTCAGTACCATGTCTGAGATTTCAAGTTTGTTTCTCCAGACGGAAGAGTCTCCTGAGAAGAGTTCTGGTAATACAAGAGTTGGAATCATGTGATCCATTGGTTCCATGTGAACATGGAGGGAATATACTACATTACTTGATGCTTAGATTCTACCTATACCCTTAAACCACTGGGTATTCCTCAGAAATTTATTTTTGAAAATTCAGTTTTCTCCCTTAAAAATTTTCTCAGGGTGGATAACATTTTAAAACACTATCTTGTCCTCTACATCAAAATCAGCAATAAAAAGGCCAAAATGTCTTTTTGATAGAACAAAAGCATGACTAGTGAGGGACTGTCACCTCCAGCCACCCAAAAATGCAGCCATGGCAGTGTTGTGTGGCCTACCTGAGTCTCTAAATGCTTCTGTGACCCCGAGTATACACACCCCAATATTAAATTGCTCTACTTCTTGGCAAGGAAAAGAGTTACTGCAGCATGTTATATCTCTACCTGCACAAAAACTACTACAAAACAGCTGACATGCTTTCCAGAAATGATATGGGGAAATGGGGATTGGGGAGGGAATGGCCTTCTCTTCTTCCACCAAGAGGATATTCTACTGGTTATTTACTTAACATTCAAAATCTGGATCCTCTATTTGACTCAATCTCTAAAGATGCCTCAGCCACAATGCCTGGCTCTGAGGACAAATGAACAAGGAGGGATGAGCATTGATCACAATGATGGAAGATAAATGCGTGCTCATCCACCTGAGGCAGCATAAGAGCTCAGGATTATATACTATATGTGAAAGATGTGTTATTCTAAAGTGTGATAGATAATAAGATTATGATACTATTCTTTTAAATATTTCATGACAAGTTTTGTTTTCCTTTGCTGACAACTCACCACCTGATGGCAAGACTCGAATATTTCACTTAATAGTATTCCACATTCTTTCTTGGCAAATGGTTCTCTTAGTGGATTTAAAATACATGGATGCCGAATGTCAGAACTGTCTACACACTGAGGTCAAGAGGGAAAAAACATACATCAGAAATTATTCTTACAACCAATATAATTTTCTAGCTGTTAAAATAATCAAGATATATAGCTCGCACTGATAGCATGGTGATGTAGACTGACATCTGACATAATCTACTATATCAAGAAGTCCAAGCCCCAAATGTCTTCATATTTACATAGGGAGAAGCAGCTGGTGGGAGGGTCAAAAACAAAGTACCACAGGACAGGAAAGCTTCCAACATTTCACAAATAAAAACTGGAACACATGGCCCAAACAACCTCTGAGAGTGATTATGGTGACACAAGTTACAAATGAGGAGGAACACGATAAGCTAAAAGATGTTACAGCAGTTTGATTTTGTCTGAATCTACTGGGGAAAACCAGGCTTTCCCTTCCTGAGTTGTTGAACGCTACTTTTGAACTTCCAACTCAGTTTAAACCAACTTTAGGAAGCTGAGAATAAAAGTGGAAGGGGCATGAAAATCTATGACATTTTAAAAGCAGCTGAAAATGTAAAATCTTAAGGATTATTCAGGATTGTTCTTCCAAATTGGGGGCAAGTGCTGCTGCTTCTCATACCATTTGTAGAGCCCTAAGTCAATATCTAATTCACTCACAGCCACACTTGCAGCCCAAAAATTTTGGTAATTCCATATATTCTTATATTCAAAGCAACCAATAATATTTGTTTTACATTCAGTTCAATCCCAACATAGAGAACTATAGAACCTGAAAAATGGGAAGAAGATATAGATATAAAATAATAGGTTTTATAAATATCTTTAAACATGATTCACAGATTATCTAGACTAGTCCTCTCTGGATTTCAGCGATCTGGTAAAATGTACCATTACCATCTCTTGAGTTCAGAAGGTATTCCTCCAATAATTTCATTCCTCCAATGACATTAAGAAGGGATGAAGCTGACAGCGTGTGGAGTTTATGACCGGTATTTCCAAAAGATCCCCTCTCTCTTATGGAGTGCCTCAGGGTGCAATTATCTCCCCCCTTCTTTTTAACATCTATGTCAAGCCACTTGCCAGTCTACTGAGGAGTTTTGGGCTGGAGTGTTACCAATATGCGGACAACACCCAACTCCTTTTACACTTGGAGCCTGGAGCAACCTCAGTACCGGACAGTTTCATCTTGTGTCTCGAAGCCATATCAAATTGGCTGCGTACCAGCAGATTGAATGTGAATCCAGCCAAGACTGAGATCTTGTGGCCTGGCCGCCTGGTAGGTGTGCTGCACCATCTGACCACCTTTGATGGTGCTCCCCTATCTCCATCCGCTACTGTTAAGAGTTTGGGTGTGGTCTTAGACACACAGCTAACCATGGAGTCCCAAATCGCAGCTGTTAGCAAGCAGGCCTTTTTCTACCTTCACCAGGCAAGGCAGTTGGCTCCTTACCTCTCAAGTGAGGTCTTGGCAACAGTCATCCATGCCACGGTTACATCTAGGCTGGACTATTGCACTGCCTTGTACGTTGGCCTCCCTTGGTCAACGACCCGGAAAATTCGGATCATCCAGAATGCAGCAGCCAGGCTACTTGCTACATCACATATGAAAGGCCATATAACTCCTATGCTGTGACATCTCCATCGGCTTCCAACGGAATATTGGGCCCTGTACAAGATGCTGGTCCTGACTTTTAAAGCCTTGTATGGCCAGGGGCCAGCGTACCTCAGAGACTGCCTCTCTTCTTTCCACCATCAACGGTCGCCTCACTCCATTCAACGAAATCTTTTGTATGTACCAGGTCCCAGAGAAGTACATCTTGATAGTATGAGACACAGGGCCTTTTCTATTACTGCTCCTATTTTATGGAACTCTCTGCCCCCTTATCTGAGAGCCATGCGCGATTTGCGATCCTTTGCGCAGGCTCTTAAGACCTGGCTTTTTTACAGAGCTTTTGTTTTATAATTCTGATTTTAATACTTGTCTAATGCTGTTTATGTAAATCACCCAGAGCATCTGGGATGGAGGGCGATTAACAAATATTAAATTGAATGAATGAATGAATATGTGGCATTTATGTCACTTTGTATGTTGCAAAACACAGAGCATACTAAGAACTACAGAATGAGAAATATAATTGATGTTTGATTTTAACAATAAAAAATGACATAATATCACTGCTTATTTACCTCTCCTGCTGCCCAACTACTCCCAAATTCTTGTGCATTTGTTAACTCAAAATTATCTGGAGTCCTCATTTCGTTTATTGTTTTTGAGTCAAAATTTCCACATAAGCCAGTCAGCTCACCCTAGAAAGGAAACAAAATTAATATGACCAGCTAGTAACACACAAGAGATCAGAATAATTATTCATTTCTTGAAGGGGCAAAATCCACCGCAGCATGGCATAACAGTCCAGTAATTTAGAAACAATCACCACTGCATTCCTCCTAGAGCAGGCATGGGCAAACCTCTTCCCTCTGGGTGTTTTGGACTTCAACATCAGTAGGTTGTTAGGAATTGTGGGAACTGAAGTCCAAAACACCCAGAGGGCCAAAGTTTGCCCATGCATGTCCTAAGATTGTTCATAACTTGGAGACTGTCTGCTTTATTTACAACTAGCTTGGGGACCCGGCCCTGTCCGGGTCATTTGAGAAGTGCAGCAGGATGTAGAGTGGGTCATGGGGGCTCTGTGTGCCAAGTTTAGTCTTGATCCATCATTATTGGGAGTTGCAGTGGTATCATGAAATTACTGAAGGTAGTGCAAGTCCCATCATCTCTGTGTGTCCCGTCCCCCCCAAAGTGTAGTAGGATGTAGATTGGGTCATGGGGGCTCTGTGTGCTAAGTTTGGTCTGTATTGGTGAATGGATGAGGGATGCATTGTTTTTCGGAAGTGAGTGAAGGTACTTCAAGTCCCATCATCCGTGGTCCGTCTCACAGTAAACTGCACCAGGCTGTAGAGTGGGTCATGAGGGCTCTGTGTGCCAGATTTGGTGTTGATCAGTCATTGGATTAGGTTTGTAGCAGGATTGGGAAGTGAGGGAAGGTACTGCAAGTCCCATCATCCATGTTCTGTCCCCCTCCAAACTTCAGTAGGATGTAGAGTGGGTCACTGGGGCTCTGTGTGCCAAGTGTGGACTTTCTCGGTGTTTGTTGGGGGGCCACAGTGGTCTGTGGGAACAGAGGGGTGTAAAAGTACTACAAATCCCATCATCCATTGTCAGTCCTCCCCCAAACCTCACCAGGACGTGAAGGCAGTCATGGGGGTTATGTATGCCAAGTTTGGTCTCGATCAGTGATTGGATGAGGGTTGCTGCGGACTTGGGAAGTGAGTAGAGGCACTTCAAGTCCCATCATCCATGGCCCACCCTCCTCCGAACTGCACCAGGACGTAGAGTGGGACATGGGGGCTGTGTGTGCTGAGTGTGGTCTGTATTGGTCCTTTTTGGTGGCCTCAGTGGTCTGTGGGAACCAAAGTCTTGGAAAGTACTACAAATCCCATAATACGTGGGTCATGTCATAGGGGGTTATGTGTACCAAGTTTGGTGCAGGTCCATCACCCGCGCTGGTCGCTGTGGCCTGTGAAAGTGGCTGCCACATATCCGCCCTGGCCTGTGAAAGTGGCTGCCACATATCCGCCCTGGCCTGTGAAAGTGGCTGCCACATATCCGCCCTGGCCTGTGAAAGTATACCGGTGTAAAACAGAAAGGAGTAAAAAAAATGGAAAAGGCCTGCATGGAATGGATTCTGGGTTGCTGGCTTTTTTCCCCTCAGTGGGAAGAAATCCTGTTGTTTGAATGTAGAGGCCTGGACTCTGGGTTGCTGGCTTTTTTTCCCCTCAGTGGGAAGAAATCCTGTTGTTTGAATGTAGAGGCCTGGATTCTGGGTTGCTGGCTTTTTTCCCCTCAGTGGGAAGAAATCCTGTTGTTTGAATGTAGAGGCCTGGATTCTGGGTTGCTGGCTTTTTTTTTCCCCTCAGTGGGAAGAAATCCTGTTGTTTGAATGTAGAGGCCTGGACTCTGGGTTGCGGGCTTTTTCCCCTCAGTGGGAAGAAATCCTGTTGTTTGAATGTAGAGGCCTGGATTCTGGGTTGCTGGCTTTTTTCCCCTCTGTGGGAAGAAATCCTGTTGTTTGAATGTAGGGGCCTGGACTCTGGGTTGCTGGCTTTTTCCCCCAGTCAGTGGGAAGAAATCCTGTTGTTTGAATGTAGAGGCCTGGATTCTGGGTTGCTGGCTAATCAGTGGCTATCAATGCCCTCTGTCTGGTGCCTTAGAATTTTGGAGTGGCGAGGCTGTCCAATCAAAGGACTTTATGCAAATAGCTGCCACATATCCGCCCTTCCGCCCTCTGCATACACACACACATACACACATACACACACACACACACACATACACACATACAAACATTCCGTTTTATAAAGGTATACAGATACAGATGTTGATGGATTGGATTAAGGCAGTGCACTGTAGCAGTTTGAACTGTGTGCAGCTTTGTTCACTGTACCCAGAAATTCTTAAACAGATGTATGTGTATTCAGCAAACAGTAATTTAAGTGGAGTTTATAAATACTTCATTAGCTATTGACTCACAATTACAGTTTGTAGTTTTCCATTCCTAAATAGAGGGCTTTTTTGCTTATTAGATATTATTTTGCTCCAAGAACAAATTTGTTTTAATATAATATGTTTGTAGACTTTTGTAAAAGAACATATATGAAATTAATATGAAATTATCTATAAATTGATGTAAATGTATTGCAATAACTTATCTGATGTCTTATGTAACAACTAATATTTTGTGAAGACATTGACAACATTGAAATATATATTATAGAGAAAAAAATAGGTAATGCTTCAGTAATTTTCTCTTACAATATATAAACTTTTCAATCTGAAAACACTGTGTTTGCTAAATCATGTTAACAGAAAATACTATCATCCAGACTGCATCTCTAATTTTGTGTCTCCCCACAAAAATATTGTAATTTTATTATAATATATCCAGTATCAGAAATGTATGAGTGTGTGTGTCGGTGTTTGTGGGCCTAACAATAATATAGGTACTTCACTGTTTATTTTCTCATAGTTACGAGTCTTAGACATGAGATAGTCTTTCATCCTGTGCTTATTAAGTTACCAGAACAATGTTTTCTTAATACTTTCAAATCTGTGTTTCTCAAATATCTTTGTTTATTAATCTAGCCTGAGCTGACAAGTCAGTTAGGCAATCCTCCCAATACTGCAACTAAAAGGCAAAGACAAAAAAAACCTCTATGACATTTCAAACTGTTGGCTTTAGTGAGAGAATTCAACAAAGTTCATTTCCTACTTAGATCAACAAAATTTCAAAGAGATTCACTTTCAATACTTCATGCCCACAATAAGAAAATGAGATTTTTGCTTACCTGCCATTGAGGCCCTATCTCCACATGAACTGTTGTTCTTTGATCCCACATTACTGTGATGTGTTCATTAGGAAAATTAACAAGTGTGAAAAACCCAGCTTTCCATACATATATTTGCTGTAATTTGTCTATGTAACTCAATGGACTCTGGCCAAAAAATAAATAAATAAATAGATCAATAATCAGACTAACAGACTGCAAAAAAAAATCAAACTACATATTGCTAGTAAATAACTTTAAAAACAGTTTTTTAAATTATGCTAACGTTAAAAAGCCCCTTTACATTTCTGATTTAGATAAATGTTATTTCTTTCCTGTCATTGATTGGTCGCCTTGGTGGATGACATACTCTGGGAGTTGGACAGCAGACTCTGCCCATTATCCTTTCTGGATCTTTCAGTGGCAGATTTGGCCACAGTAATTCATGCCTTAGTTAACTCTCAATTAGACTACTGTAATGTGCTTTAAACAGAGCTGCCTTTTAAAACGTTCAGAAAATACAGCTAGTACAAAATGCAGTAGGCAGACTGGTGTCATGTGTGCATTTTACAGACACATAACACTGGTTTTTAGGTAATATTTAATGTGGTTTATTGTTTTAATTAGTTTTTACTTGTTCATCGCATCAGAAGTTCTTATGGACTGGGGGGTGAAAAAAGCAACTACGTACTTTAAATAAATATATGTACAGTATATGCACATCCACAGTCAAGCCAATATATCTTTCGTTCTGTACTGTTAGGGCTTACCAGATCTCCAGTGTCATCATCAAATATTATCAATGATTTTCCAATGTTAATGAATATAGACTTTCTGCAAATTATTCCAGTGTTAAAGCAGTTAACATTTTCTACAATGATGGAGAAACTAGTAATTGAAGAACTCTACAGAAGAGGGGGAAAGCACACAATTACACTTACAAACAAATGATGAAAACAAACATACCACATTCACTTATCATAAAGCTAGAGGGACCTGGATTGTGCTGTTTTTGGCAATAATTGAATTTGGTTGTGGATGCTTACAAAGCACAGCACAGCACAGCATCTTCTTGTACTCAATAGAGTTTTTTGATTCTCCTTAAATTGGAGATAATTGAAGCCAGAATCTGCCAACAATAGCAAGTCACTTTCTACAATATCAGAGTATAGGGATAACTGTCAGAGGAGTGTTTTAGGGGTTTGAGTCCCTTAAAAACTGGCTCTTGGAGGGGTAGCTCAATTTGAAGGTATAGCACCTTAGCTATTCCAGAAACCTGCTTCAAAAGGATTCCCAGGTTATTCTATAGGAAAACAGGGTTCTGATTCCCCACAAGTGGCTCTAGGGAAGAAATGGGAGGTTCAACCAAACTATTTGTCATATGAGGACCCTGTAGAGGTGTCCCTGCTGACTCCTTTTGGAGTCCACATTGGAGGAAATGTAACATGGTGCTGAGCAGAGCTGGCATCATACAATGTCAAGAATTGAACAATTAGAATAATTGGGACTGGAGGCTGACTATCAGGTTTCTCAGCTGAGTGAGAAAAAGCTACTGAAACTCATGGTGGAAGCTGAAGTAGCGTACAATCTAAGGCCTAGAAATTGTGGCTATAGAATATCTGGATCTGAAGTTATGGAAACAAAGCAACTGATTGAAATAGAGTGGAAATGCTCTCATTGAGGCAGATGTTATGAGCCACCTAACAGTCATAATACAAGTTCCATCTAGAATGGGGGTGTCATCCAAATACAGCAAGTATCTGTCTTAGTAAAAGGAGAGAGGAGGCAAAGGGTCTCCCCAAAAGTAGCACTGTCTCAAATCCCTATAAGAGTAAGATGAGGAAGGGAAATGTTGGAATTGAGTTAAAGTCTTTTCATGACCAAGACATACTCTGTTAGCAAGAGTGTGTGCAAGGCTGTGGTTCCAAGTCAATTTCAACATGTTTCCTATTTAAGCACCAGTCATGTTGGCTGTCAAATTTGGGGCCTTCTCTAGGTAGCTAGATTACAAGAAAATGTGGCCATCAATACATAACAAGTGCTGTCGGTTATATTTCAGAGGAAGGAATTGGTAAAAAAACCAAACTTCTGAATATTCCTTGGCTTAAAATACCTTGTGAAATTCATGGGGTCACCATAAGCAAGCACGTGTGTTCAGCATACATACAAATACATTGTAGGCACATGCAACTGAAAAGTGTATTGATATCTAAGAGGTGAAGTTATATCTTCTAGTATACAAGTTCCATCTAGAATGGGGGGAGTCATCCAAATACAGCAGGTATCTGTCTTAGTAAAAGGAGGGAGGAGGAAAAGGGTCTTCCCCTTTTTGTAATAGATTATAGAGCCTAGCACTTCTCTCCCTTAAGTTTTAAATTGCACAGCTTCTACCCAAGTCAAAAATAAGGCTCAATAAATCTGCCAATTAAACAGTTTTACCTTAATGAGATAAACCTTACAATTTCCAATGTAATCAAATGAAAGCCCATCAAAAGTTCTGTAATGGCGATCTCCATATATAGTACACATTGATGGGCAAGGGTGGAAAGTGCACTCAAAAGATCCATGATGGCAGATACTGAAAACGAGAAAAATCAATAGTTTCAACAGTGGTCATAATCCAGCATATTTTAATAATTCTGATAAATTCCAATGAAAACAAAATACTAAAATTATCTGCTTCCAGATGTTGATAATTCTGATCCAGAGCCCCTGTATAAATGCAGTCTCTTTGTACATTTCAGTGAGTTAGAGAACATCTACTAGCATAAAAACTGTGTACTCATAAAACAAGCAGTTCCTTTGAAATGGAACATACACCAGAAAAGAGTACTCTATGTATTCCACGGTGGATTGTAGGACAACCTGAATGATGCAATGGCAGTCAAAAGTGGTATAATGGAATCATGGCAGCTCAGTTTAGAAGTACAGAAATGACCATGTAACTGCAGAATGCATATGCGTGGTTTCACTTACCTGAACCTGGAGAAATATGGCTTCTCTAGGAACTTGCTAAATCCTACATGAGCTTCCCCAACATGCTACCCTAGAAGTTATGACAGAATCACCTTGAAGAACCTAATTATTTCCTAGAGAGCATATCTCTCTAAGAATGTCTAGATCCTCTAGGGCAGTGGTTCTCAAACTGTGAGTCCTCAGATATTTTGGCCTTCAACTCCCAGAAATCCTAACAACTGGTAAACTGCCTGGGATTTCTGGGAGTTGTAGGCCAAAACACCTGGGGACCCACAGGTTGAGATCCACTACTCTCGGGGCAATTCTATGGTATATGTTAGGACTGGAACTCAGATTATTTACTTACTTTCAGTCATATTCACAGTTCAGATAATTGCAGTCCAGCAGGAATATATCCCCAGGAGATACAAGGGTCCTACAAATAAGGACTTGATCTACCCAGGTGTATATATACTGAATTTATGTTATATAAGGTAAAAATGGAGCACTTTTAATTGCTAGTGGGCCTACTTTATTGTAAATACATTCTATGTATTCGTAGCCCAGATTAGGCCCATCTTGTTCATGCTGAAGCTGTTTTAATAAGTACAGCACACTCTTATGAACAATAATTTAAGTTTGTTCAAATCCTCATTTTAATTCACGTCAATTTACCACAGAAAAACGGATTGAAAGTATTACTGAAATGCAATTAAGCTACTGAGTAAAACATAAAAGTTAGCAAAAAAATATTAAAAGATTTCCCAGAAGTCTGTGGGACCAGAAAGATTCTTCTGCCAGCAGAAGGGCTGCAAGATGAGAGCTATCCTAGCTTCTGCAGACAGGGAATACCATGTAAACCATGATAAACTACACACAGGGCTTCTGTGGTTCTCCAGTTAAACTACAGTTCCCAGCATTCTTAACTATTGGCTGCTGGAAACTGCAGTGCAACAACATTTAGAGAGCTGAACAATTCCCATCATTGACAGCATTACAAAGAACAAGAACCGAATTAATGGAAAGGAAAATATCAAAACATTCAGGCAGAAAGAAACTGATCCACTTGAGACATTGATATGACATCAAAAACAGATGCTGTTTTGAACTTTCTTCTATAGTTGGTTATTTTCAATCATTACAAAAATTTATTAAAAAGTGAATTTCCAACATATAATAAAAATGAATCTTTCCCTTCATATGCAATAACTATATCAATGGGTATTAATTAAAACTTCATTTTTAGTTCATTATCATTAGCCTGAGTTACAAACTCCATATAACAGAGTTCAATAATAGCACATATTTACATTTTAGCTCACATTGAGTATTCTATAAAACAAGTATCCACAGTGTGGATTTCTAACATGTTGGTGGCCAATGACTGAAGGCATATACCATCAAAAACATTTATTATTTGAGAGCTAGAAGAAAGGAAATACTAACATCTTCTTCTACTGTGTGTAATTAAGAAACCTGTTTTTAGTCTTCTCAGCTACTTTTGTTTTCTTTTGAGCAGAAATAAAAAACACCCCATTGCCTCATATCATCATAATTTCTCTTTCTCTTAATAAAAGGGAAGATAATGTGTGCAAATGATCACTGAATGTACAGGCCCCGGGATCGCTTTACCTCCCTGCCAAGTATGGATGGCTGTAAGTCACTTCATCGGGAGGCCAAAAGGCTAGAAATGTCTTCTAGAGTGGATATTGAGAACCTGACAAGAGGCAGAGGCGGTAAGTCAGCACAAGGCTGAAGTGGGCAAAGACATCCAGACAAAGTATTGGCTAGGGCTGACTGGGACAGCCTGGAAGCTCTGTAGACCCAGTGGAAACAAGATGGAACAAATAGACCATACTGGGATAAGGGGTTTGATAAAAAGGTTAAAGCTATTTCTATGTAGCTCCTTAGTGCATTTTTTAATGATGGGTGCAACATTGCAATACTATTTCCCTCAACATGGATGATGGGAAGAAGTCGCATATGGAACCAGTTTGTCATCTGAATCCAAACAAAACAAAGGTTCCTAATCTGGGTATGGGGGTGTAACTATCAGTTCTGAATGGGGTTACAGGCAAAGTACAAAGTGTTGGTTTTGAGCTTTAAAGTGCTACATGCTTTGAGTCCAGGTTACTTGAAGGATTGCCTTTTCCCATACAATATTCCCCAAATACTTAGGTCCTCTGGTGGGCGGCTACTCCAACAAGCCAGAACTCAAGTGGCGACTGTCACCCAGAGGACCTTTTCAGTGGCCACCCCAAGATTGTGGAAAGACCTGCCAGAAGAGCTCTGACAGACAAATGAACTGTCAGATTTTTTAAACCATCTAAAGACCTATCTCTTCCGTCAAGCCTACCCAGTCAGTTTTTAAGCATGAATTTTAAATGTGTCCTTTGTTTAATCTCTGTTTTGTGTATTTTAAGTAAAAGTTCCCCTTGACATTAAATGTCCAACTCTGGAGGGTGATGCTCATCTCCATTTCTACATTGTCCATAGATGCCTCCGAGGTCATGTGGCCAGCATGACTGCATGGAGTGCCATTACCTTCCCGCCAAAGCGGTACCTATTGATCTACTCACATTTGCATGTTTTCAAACTGCTAGGTTGGCAGACGCAGGGGCTAAGAGCAGAAGCTCACCTCACTCCCAGGATTTGAACTTCCAACCTTTCAGTGAGCAAGTTGAGCAGCTTAGCACTGTGCCACCGGGCTCCACTGTGCCACTGGGCTCCATTGTGTATTTTTTAATATTTATTTTATAGAAAAACATTTTAATATATATCTTTATAGAACTACATTTTAATATGGGTATTTGTGGGTTTTTTTGCAATGTTTACATTTTTTATTATTCTGTAACTCACCTTGAGCCATGAGGAGAGGCAGGTAAAGATATGGAATTATTATTATCATCATCATGCCTGGGATTCTAAATCAAAAGTGGTTCAAAAATGGTACTATAATTCAGAGATTAGCTATATTATTATAAAAGCTTATTATTTATTCAACCACTCTAACAGAGTTTCCTTATCATTCCAAAAGTCCTTGGTTTCAGTTCAAAATAGAAAATAGAGAATAGAAAAAGTTTAAAATAAGTGCTTCTAGATAGAAGGTGTTTGTTTCTAAATTGTTGTTACAACTGTGAACATTTCATGGACTAGTGAAATGAGTCCATGAAATGAAAATGAATAAAAAATGGACAAGTATGATATAATGGTTTCTGGGTTGGACTATATCTCTGGAGACCAGGGTTTGAAACCCTGCTCAGCCATGGAAACTCACCAGGCGACCTTAGACGAGTGTTTCCCAACTGGTGTGATGTGCCACAATAGTGTGCCGTGAGCAATCATCAGGTGTGCCATGACTGTGGGAGGACCCCCCCTTCCTCTCTCTTCTACCTGCCGGGCGTGGGAAGCTGGGCCCAGCCTGCTTTTTGGCCCAGAGGTGGGGAGGGGGCTCCAGGAGGGAGCCTGGGAGGTGTGACCCATGGGTGGGATCAGGCAGGAGTCCCTCCAAGTGCCCCCTCCCCTCCTACAATGGGCCAGCCAATGGCGGGGCCATGCCAGAATTTAGCGTGGCCTCCGGCACCCTGATTGGCTGCGGGGAGTGTCAGCGGGGGTCGAGCGTTCCATCGCAGGACTGTAGCATGGACGCCGCTGCATTGGGCGCTTGTGGGATGGGGCGCCTGGCCGGAGCCTGGGCAGCAGCAGGAGGAGGAGGAGGAGGAGGAGAAGGAGGAAGGAGAAGGCTGGCCATTGAAGCGGTGAGTCCGGGGGCTTTGCATGGAGGGGGTTTCCACGGAGAGGAGGAAGCATCTGGGGAGCGCTCAGGCTCTGCAGCAACAGATTTTGGGAGGCTTAGTTTGTTTCAAATACTGAGAAGTGCCTGCTCCTCCACCTAAGTGCATGCGTGGCATTTACCCTCTCCTTCCATTTTTCCTTTCCCTTCCTTTCTTCTGGTTTTTGCCTTGCGTTGCCAATCGCCTGCCTTGAGTGGACGGGAGGGGAGGCGAGCTACGAAAGGCAGGGAACCCAAGAGGCAAAGGGAAGTTTGGAGGTGGACTGGGCAGGCAGCAGAGCTCGCCTCCTACAAAACCATCCCTCTGAATCATCATCATGCTGCACGTCGTTTCTGATCTACAGATCTACAGAGACACTCGCTTGAACAACTCAGTAAGCAAGAGTCCAAAAGTGGCAGACTAAAACCAGAAACTCCATCATCTATTCTACATCATCATCCTGATGCAAGTCACTTCCGATCTACAGAGACACTCGCTGGAACACCTCAGCAAGTAAGAGTCCAAAAGTGGCAGACTAAAACCCAGAAACACAATATCATCATTAAGCTACAAGTCACTTCTGATCTACAGAGACGCTTGCTGGAACACCTCAGCAAGCAAGAGTCCAATAGTGGCACACTAAAACCCAGAAATTCATAATCATCATGATGATGCTGAAAGTCACTTCTGATCTACAGACCTACAGAGACCCTAGCTGGAACACCTCAGCAAGCCAGAGTTCAATATGCCAAGTTTGGTTCAATTCCATTGTTGCAAGAGTTCAGGATGCTCTTTGATTGTGTGTTAACTATAAATTGTGTCATTTTGTGTCATTTTGGTTGGTGGTGTGCCCCAGGATTTTGTAAATGTAAAAAATGTGCCGCGGCTCAAAAAAGGTTAAAAAACACTGCCTTAGACAAGTCATACTCCATCAGCCTCAGAGGAAAACAATGGCAAATTCCTTCTGAACAAATCTTGCCAGGAAACCCCTATGATCAGAAATTACTTGAAAGGAAGCAACAGCAAAAACAATACTTTTCTTTTTGTTAATTGCCATTTGTTATCTCCCCATTATTAGCATGCAGCCCATTAAATATATTTTGAAATCTTTATTTCAATGATGATAAGGCTATTTAAATACCAAAATATAGTTGCTAATAATAAAAATGGAAAAATAGCAATACAGAATCATTGTTTTTGCAGGTGGGATATGAAGTATCAAAATAAAGTTGGCACTTACCATGTATGACAAGAAGAAATTACTTTGTCTCCAGGAAAATACTCTTTCCCTTTCCAAGAACATGGACATTCATTTGGTTTGAAGCATGCATCCCCATGTTTAACAAAGCTATAAAAATATAAAATAGTGTTCATTGTCAATTACTTTTATTTCATCCTTTTCTATTTCTGTAGACTATTAAAAAGGGTCCCACCCCACCTTATGAAATACGTTGAGTAAAGTCTTGATGTCAGAAAATATCTAGCTATTCCTAGATTGTTTGAATAATCTTTCCCCTGCAGCATTTCCCATAAGAGAATGTTTTTAGGGAGGGAAGGGATACCTGTCTAGACTAGAAAACAAAATCTGAAATCCGTCAGTGAGCATGTTTTGGTGCAAGATATAATCAGTGCCATTGTAACAAATGCAACTTTTTACAAAGTGGCTCACACGATTCCTGTTTTGTTCAATGCTTTGACATAAATGGCACTGAAGGTTTCACAGGAGCACTTTTATCAAAAGATGAATTAGCCCATTGTAGACTGAGCCAAGGAAAAATAGCCAGGTTTTCCTCAGCACGTCTGCTTTTTCCAAATCATTTTTCAGGTTCACCAGTTATTTCATCAAGAGAACTGTAGCAACTTCAGAAAACACACCATTTTTCTTACATCTTTTAATTTTATTTAAAGCATATGAAGGATTTTTGTAGAAAGCACTGCTGAAGTGTTCTGTCAGTTTCTTGGATGAGGATAATGAACTACATAAATGAAAATTCCCACTGGTTTGAGCTACCAACTAAATAGGCCACATTCAGAAAGAAAGAGCATCACTTTGACAAGGCAAGACCAAAGTGCTAGTTTCATCTCTGTAATATTATACTGCATAAAGCAAGTGCTAACAGCTTTCTCTCTTGAAAAGCCAAGCAGCCAGATTGATTTCAATGATCTAAGAATTCATAAAAACAAAATGCCATTTAGATGACAAATGCCTTTTTTTCATGACTGCCATTATTTCTAAATGTCAGATTTTCAATATGCAGCCTACAGATAAACTGAAATGACACACCTGCTCACAGATCCTATAATTCAGCTAGATGTGATTCAACTTCACTGGCATTTCAATGATGTGCCATACTGGCATCTTCAAATAACAGCCACTACCATCAGTGATTGATATTCCTACACACATGGATGCAAGCACACCCACGCAGTGGTGGAACTGAGATGTATGCAATCACACCAAAAAAATTCACCTACAATTTTCACTAAGGACCACTTTCCATGCTTTAAAAAAAGGAGAGAGAGAGTCAATGAACTTTGCAAAGATTCACACATGAAGCAGGATTAGACTTGGAGGAAGGAGTTGTGAAAAATAGAGGAAAGAGTGTGAGCAATTTAAAATATGCAGATGACACCATACTGCTACCAAACAAGAGAAGATTTAAAATGGTCATTGAAGTAAACAAAAATAATGGCCGCTGAATATTTACATAACTCTGGCTACTGGTTGATGTTCATCTTCCTTGCCAGTTTAGATCACTCTGCTATAGAATCTACTACAATTACTTATTTCCCAATAGTTTCATATGGCAAAAAGGTTGTCTGGATGAATGATCTCTCTAACAATTGCACTGTCTTTGCCCACTTGTCTACATTTTTTATAGTTTGCCATTCAAATTTGCAGGTTTAACTTTTGTGGGTTTGATCATTCATAGGTTTGATTAATATTGTTTCTCTAGGAACTTCTAGATTCCCCAACACAACTCTATGGTCAACCCATTAACTTGATCAATTCTGTAGGCATCTGTAGGTCCTTCATGCTAGTCTATGGTCAACTTCGAGAAATCCCTAGATAAGTATTATCTCTTGTTACAAAAACAGTGGCTTTAAAAATACAATTCATGGTTTTTCACTGTCAAGGAAATAGTGCACTCTTGAACCCTGCAAAAGTGGAGACCTGCAAGTCTCAGCCCCAGAAGAAGGCAATGGTAAGCCTCTTGTGGATAGGGTCAACACAGGTCAGAGTCAGTGGAAGATGGAGAAAGTTGGAGGTAAGGCATACTTAGCATACCACAACAAAGGTGGTCTCAGCTCAGACAGTGGGAAGGGGACTAAAGGTACACTCCCAAAAGACTGCATCTGTAGCATAACCAGGCCTGAGTTCAGATTGGAATTGTTCCATTATGTCTCAAAGGCTAGGTGTTGCTTGTGTTTGCTGTGCAGTCTCTATCTATTAAAATGTATGCACTACCAGAAAACCATCACCACTAAATATTGTTAAAACCTATTTTCAAAAAAGAGAGAGAGACAGAGAGACAGAGCGGTTATTTAAATTTATTTTTAAAAATTGAAAAATTTCAAAGTCTGCATTTGGTATGATGAGGTTTTTTGCTATTTATGTGTTTTTGTGTCTCTTTATACCACATAATTTTTTATGCACATCTGAAATGAAAAATATAACCCAAATACACTGTATTTCGGCTACTGTGTATTTCACTCAAACAACAGAATGGCATTGTTGTTGCAAAAGGTAGTTTCAAAATTACATTCCTTCTGCGGCATTAATTCTGAAATTCTTTTGGCTATTGATAAGAAACATTCTTGAACTCCATTGAAATCATTATTTTTGTGTGTAAATTAAAAAGTGATGATTTTTTTCAAACATTTCAGGAATTCATTTAAGCTTCTTATAAGTTATTTGATCCAGTACACCAGCTGTTATTACAATGAGGAATGGTTTTTTGTTTTGGGAATATTCTTTCTTTTTCTAACTTGACTTTCAGCTAAATACTAATGATGATGGCAATGAACTTCAGTATCTTCCTCTCCTTAGCATATCTCATGAATTGAATTTAAAATCTCTTGAAAGCTATTCCAATATATTCATTCCTAACACTGTAGATGCCTCATATTCAAGATCTCTTGTTACATCCTGTCTGGTATCTCAAAAGTGGAACTAGTAGCTATTCAAGAACAAAGGATCCTGAAAATGTACTTTAACACAGTTGTATAATTATATTGTTGTGTGCCACTCTGGGTCCCTTGGGAAGATTGGACAGGATACAAATATAGGTCATTTTATTATTATTATTATCATCATCATCATTATCATTATTCTGACCACTTAATATGGATTTAGCAAAAGCTTATAGAGCCAATGTGGCACAGTAGTTTCACTCTTAATATAGGGAAGTCTAGAGACCAGGATTTGACCATGGAAACCAAATGGCTCATCTCACAATCTCTAACCTTCAGAAGAAGGAATGGCAAAAAAATGTCCAATAATACTCTACAATAGGACTGCCATAACCAAAGACATAGAAAATCACTCCTAATTCCTTAAACCTGTCATTGGAAGACACTGTTCAAGAACAGGGAGCTGAAATGTCAAGATGAACTTGTGGAAAGCAATTATTTCTTAACATGTGAGGAAATTATTGGGATCAGGCTCAGAGAGCCTTCAGTTGCGTGCTGTCATAAATTTGTTGAATACTTTAAGAAGAATGCTTCTCATATTTGTTCAAAACTTGATGACACAATTATTGCAGAGTTTGGAGGTGTGTTTAGTGTTTCATCTAATTAAGTTGTGATCAATTTCAGTTGGTGCAGCCCGATGATGTGATCAGTATGCTCGAATCAACTCATCCTACCATATGTAAGCTTGATCTTGCTTATATTGGCTAAAATGTAGATAATGTTACTGTGTTGAATTTTCTAGATCTCTTGCCAAATTACAAGACTATTGCTGGACCAACCTTATCAGACGGAAAAAGGAGGCACTGCAGTGCAATGGTTCTGCTCTCTATCTACAGAATGAGTTCCAGAGAATGGCATTGGAAGGCTCCTGTTCAGACACAAGGTCATTAGACTGTGGGTACATGGGGTGGGTACAATACTGCTGAGGGTTTGAATGCCATCAATAGTGACATTTCCCTCTACTGACTGGAGTGTCATCTGAGGCTGTGCAGGTGCTGGATTAGTTCTTGGAAGTTGTAATGGGTTGGATGATAGCCAACAGATTAGAATTGAATCCCAGTAAAACAAAGACTCTGTGGGTTGGTAATTCATTAACTCTGGCAACTGGGTGTCTAAATACCATAATCTTGAGTTCCTGCACTTGCAAAAATTGTCAGTTTATTTCTATACAAGGAAAGTCTCCATCAACATATAGGGACTTTATTATACAAATCCAGACATCTCATTACTAAAGGGGAATGCAAAAGTAGTTTTATGGATGTCTTTAATACTAACAAAAACATTTCACTTACCCAGAAGGGCATGTACATCCTGAAAAACAGGGAAGATGTGCAGAGACAGTGAGGTTTAGTAGATGATTTTCACATGTTCGTTCCCTGCCAAGTTTCATGGTTTGTGGATCACTGCAGTTTATATAGATTTGACCATCTGGACAATCATAGACTTATAAAGAAAAATAAAAACAGAATGTAAAGACAAATGTCACATTTAGTATGCTACTTACAAAGTATGCTTTCTTCAGGCTGCTAATCAGGCTCCATTCTGAATTAATTCTGGAATTCCATGTAATTATGAATAAACTAACTTATAGGAGTCTCAAAATTAGTAGTACTTAACTATATTTTTCTCCCAAGACATAATTAATTTAGTATTTTAAAATGGTCACAAAATAAGATTGGTTTAAAAGTGTACTGGACAAATGCATTAAGGGTGAGTGAACAAAGTTGCCAAGATTACCATTTCATATGGACCACAGCAGGAGAAGGGTATTGCCTTCATCCCATGTCCGTGGGATTTCTGGAGGCATTTGGCTGGGCACTATAGGAGACTGGATACTATGGGGAGAACTTCAGGCTAATTCAACAGAGTACAGTTGTATATATCATTTCCACTGAACTCAGTAGATTCAAGAATCTGCAGCTTTGGTTTTCTTTCTCAAGGTCACCAACTTTTTCAAACTCACTAGCAGCCTGCAAGTCACCTAAATTTAACAACTGTGGTTGCTTTCATGAGTACAGGAGATCTTCATTAATGTTAAGTACTGCCAACGATAGTACTGATATAACTCAAAAGCATATTTAAGGCTAGCAGAACAGGACTCTTTGAAACTGTGCCCCCCTCAAAGTCCTCAAAATAGTTAAGATGATGGAAGTATTATATCTTCACTTTGCCTGCATGCCTTATCTTTAACCACATACAAGTCTCCAACATATTTTGAGTTAATTTTTTAAAAGAGACATTTCAGAAACCACTGTATTAGCTTCACTTATCTTTATGTTCCCACTACCTCTACTATATTATAGGCCCCCAAATATTACCGTGTTTCTAGTAAGGAAAAAAAATAGTGGCAAATGAGGTTAACAACTTTATCCCGTTTCCAAATGTTTACACACACACAGGCTTGACACTTCTGGGTGGGATTCCATATAAAAACATAATGTTAAATTCACATACCAACATTGCCTTCTTCACAGCTCATTATTCCATCACTGCAATGGCTGAAAATATATAATAAGTCAATGTTCCTCACCAAAGACGGGCTCCATTACATATATGCTATTTTCTGGAACTCTCATTTTGAAAGGTGGCACCAGAATCCCAATGTCCCAATATATAGGGTGCCCATTATGATAGGCATAGGCATTAGAACTGGGTAAGTTTACAAGTACAGATTTCAACACGAATGGAAAGCCTTAAAGTTTCCCAACTTAGTTATCTACTATTAACCTACAAACAGACACTAAAAACAAGGAAACCATGCAGTATTAGGCCAACCCTAGCAGAATGGTCCCATGCCCCCTTACAATGTTTATAGTTCCTCTATAAAACCACATTTCACATTTTCTACAAATAAATTTTCTATAAATACAATGAGAACTGATAAAGACAAAGCTCACTTTGGCAACCTTCTCTCCCTTTTTTATTTGATTAAACATAAAGGTGAACATATCAATACTGTTGTGTTTAGTTTCTGTTTTAATAGTCTACCAGGTTCTCTATTTTCCTACTTGTTTTTAAATCATCCTACTTTGTAAGAAGTGGCAGGCAATGAAGTGCTTTCATTAAAGGACACAAAACCTATTTATTTATTTATTTATTTATTTATTTATTTATTTATTTAGGACATTTCTACCCTGTCTTTCTCCACCCCGGAGGGGCTCAAGGAGGCTTACACATAGGCAATGATTTGATGCCATGAAACGATGTGCAACTAAAATAAACAGTTAAATAGAATTTTAAAATACATTAAAACAATTAAAATACTTAAGGCAATATCTTCACAATTATTAACGTAATCCTCTGTGCAAGTATTTATTTATTTATTTATTTATTTATTTATTTATGGTATTTGTACCCCGTAGCTTCTCACCCCCGCAGGGGGACTCAGCACGGCTTACATTTGCAGCACTGCAGGCTGCACCACCACAATACAATTTTAAAATACACCATATAATCATCATCATTAAAAAGCATAAAAAACATTTTTTAAAACATTACATTAAAAACCACTACATACAACAATAATTAATTAAAGCCATCAAGCGGAACACATTGTCAGCCCAGTCAAGTCCAAAGTGTCAATTCAGTCAAATTCAAAGGTACAGTTTACATCTGCTGCCCAAAGGCCTGGTCCCAGAACCACGACTTTAGCTTTTTTCTAAAAGCGAGGAGAGATGGAGTCGATCTTATTTCATTTGGGAGTGCGTTCCATAGGTGAGGGGCCACTGCTGAGAAGGCCCTGTCTCTCGTCCCCACCAGCCGCATTTGCGATGCTGGCGGGAGCGAGAGCAGGGCCTCTCCAGATGATCTTAGACTGCGAGATGGGACATAGAGGCAGATGCGTTCAGACAAGTAAGCTGGGCCAGAACCGTATAAAGCTTTATAGGTCAATACCAGCACTTTGAATTCTGTGATACTTGTACATAGGTATCTTTCCTTGAGTGGGACTCTAGATATAACAATTTCCAAAGATAAAGGAGAAATATAGTAGAGTACAACTATCAAGAAAAATCTCACTTTATGTCTTGACATTTCCAGTCAAATGATATCAAGTACCAAGATGGGAAAGGACCTTTGGCAGAGGGCACGGGGAGGAATTACTGGTTAGAACAGACAGCACAGGCCTTCACAGATTAAATTATCTCATTCAGTCTAAGATCTGTATTCATAGATCATTCAAAAACAAACATATAATGTTAACTTGGATTTTAACAAACATTTTGTAACAGTGAGCATCTTTTTAGTGGAATTTCAATCACAAGACATTTCTACCAATAGAAGAGAAGAGTGCCAATTTTTGCTGACTGCACATCTCTTATGCAGTTCCTTCTACCACCTCAAAGAGCTACTCCAAAAAGTTGATGGAGCTTCTGGACCACTACAGCAAATACAGCATTTGAACAATGTAGGGACTGCAAAAGGAATGAGAAATCACTAAAATTGACTGTGCCTTCTCTTCCTCCAGTAGATGGGATAATGTTTTGTGGATTGAAGGAGTGTTTCTGCTCAAGGAAGAGAATTTGAATTCTATGCAGATATTGAAAAACTAAAAAGTGAAACATATTCAAGTGCTGCATCTATTACTAAACATTTATTTCTCAGATTGCAAGCTTGACCAAATCCTCAGAAAAGACTACATTAGATATTATCAAAAGTTTGAGAATATCTTACCATTTTCCTAAAGATGTAATTATATTTTCTCCAGGTGGGTAGTCAATTCCCTGAAAATAGCAGGGGCATTCATGTCTGTTAAGGGGGAGTAAAGAAGTGTTGTGGCCAAACAATTTACTTGCATCAAAATGATTTTTTCACAAAAACATGCCAAAATATTACAAAATCTTTAAGTAATTAGCAATTTTCTCAATGGGGCAAAAAATATCTGCAAACATTATTTATCCCTAGTATTGATATATATACTATTCAAAAACATTATTGCATAACATCATATATTAGAATGCATTATCATTAAGATCCAAATCAAGGTAAAGCAAGGTAAGATTAAAGTTAAGGTGTTTTATGCAAATACAAATTATAACGCATACAACAAATGCCTATTTTCCTTTCAACAGCAACAAAAACACAAAAAACCTTGTTTCAAATATACTAGGTGACACACAAAATAAACAGAATATTGTTACTATTATTTTTATTTAACACCCGATCACCCTCTTTTATCTCTCCTGCAGGAGACTCAAAACGGCTTAACATAAAAGCATCAGCATACTGTTTAAGATATATAACTATGCAAACATTAAAATAGAAATAAATATAACCAGTATTTTTAAATCTCAGTTTAAAACCATTAAAACATATTCAGAGTTAAAACCCACAACATCCCCTGACTTGATCTGTAAAAATCTTCATCCATAAAAGCCCGCCTGAATAAAAAGGTTACAGTGATTGTATGGATTCCTGCCTGCTGGCCAGTATTGTTGCTTATGACGCATTCAGTAAATGTATTCGAAGTTTTGGAAGGTGATATATTCATCATGACAACTAAATATCAGCTCCTTTATCATATGCTATATGTCAGTGTTTTTGTATTTTCCTAAACCATGTGACCAGGCACTGTGAGAACAGAATGCTACTCCAACAAGGATCATCTAATGTTCACTGGTTCCTCGTGTGGTTGCACAAGCTGATTGATGGCTGTATTACCTAGATTTGGCACACAATCTTGTATGGATTCCTATCTGCTGGCTATTACTGTTGCTTTTGACACATTCAATAAATGAGAAGCAAAAGTAAGGGGATCCTTAGAAAGTCTGTGATAGTGTGCTGGAATTATACTTTATTCCATTTTGGAGTGAACTGGTAAAAAATGACAAAAAGCCTCAACAACCTCCAAATTTTTACCACTGCTCAGCTGTTTATATTTTTAGGACACTTGGTGAATTATTTGGGAAAGCTAAATGTTTTGCTGTTTTTCCAGCTTATCCCTATTTTTCTGTTTCTTCAGTTCATGCCGGGGGTTTTGTTTTTTTTTTTGGGGAGAACACACAACCAAATTCTGCAAGATCTGATGTAGACATTTACAAAGTGATAATGCCATCACTACAGAGTATACCTACTGTTGCACACATCTGTCCGTTTTGGTGTTCAGATACATTCCAGATGGACAGGTGCAGCCTTCAACACAGTCATCACTGCACGCCTCTGGCACAGAGAATGCTTGGCAGGTTCTGCCGCAGATAGATGCACAGGTACTGTACTCCTTTGTATCTTCACATGAAAGAGCTAACCAAATGAAACAGACTTCTCAAATTACAAGCCAAGTGCATTTTTAAAAATCTGCTCTCAAAGGCCTATTAACACATTTTATCCCACATAGCATGGTAAGATTTACTGGATTCACTGGATGGAATAGTGAATACCAGTTCCTGCGCAGGCTTACTATAGTCTGGGAAATTTAGTCTCTGAAAAGAACTCCAGCTTTAAAGATATTTTCATTAATACTAAATCACCCTGTTTGTATCCAGCAATATACAAACAGTTGTACTTCCTGCTACAAAAATATCCAAATTATTAATTGGTGCAAACCAGAATTCTTTTTATATTAACAAAATCTCTTGAGTTCATTTTCCCACTGCTAAAGTTTTGTAATTGATGCCTTCAGATCAGTTTACATCGCTTTTACTTTGATATTTTTGACAGAATGACATTTGAAAGGGTGGGGGATGAGCGAAGGAATTTTTAATACAACTAGCTTGAATCTTTTTCATAACTCTTCTAAAACTGTGTGCATAAGCTGATATATAAATGTATATTAATACGAATATTCTCCTGCTATATAGAAGCACTAAAAGAAGTCTACAGCTAGGTTGTTGAAGAATTCATAGAACAGCAGTAAT
Organism: Anolis apletophallus; assembly: GCA_030556195.1. Lineage (NCBI taxonomy): Eukaryota > Metazoa > Chordata > Lepidosauria > Squamata > Anolidae > Anolis > Anolis apletophallus. Next base: position 90,438,969 of record JARBWK010000002.1, on the reverse strand, counting down.
ACCTTTCTTCTTCTACCCTTTGTTCTAGCAGTGGTTCCCAACCTTTGGACCTCCAGATGTTTTGGACTTCAACTCCCAGAAATCCCAGCATTCTTACCAGCTGTTAAGAATTGTGTGGAGTCCAAATCACCTGGAGAACCAAAGGTTGGGAACCACTGCTCTATAGAGTCAAGAGAATGAATTCAACTAATAGAATCATGTCCTATTGTTGGAAGGGGCCTCACAGAACATCAGCTCCAACCAACAGGATCCAATAAATTAACATTTTTAAACAAAGCAACAACAAAAAAAGATGACACTTTGATTTCATGAAGAAAAATCACTTACCACAGTCTGGGACATTGCTACGGAAGTCTATCAGCACTCCAAATCTCTGGCACAGGTGGGCATAATGGGACAGAGCTGAGCACACACAGGCCTGCCCACATTTACAGGTATCTCTTCTACACTGTTCAAAATAGGGGAGAGGACTCAGATAGTAAAAGCATGGGGCAAAAAGCTCTTTTGTAATGATGCTGCAAGCTTCTGTAGCATAAGTGGCTGTTAAAAAATAGAAATAACTGTGTTTCAGTTAAAAATTCTTTAAATTTAGCAGCACTGCCAAACTTTGCTTCTCAAGAATAAAAACGATCTAGCTTCTCATATCTAGCAATGGAGAACTATTTTTGCAACTATTTGTGCATCATATTTGTGCAATCATTTGCTATTATCTTGTCTGACCAAAGAGATGAGTGTTTCACAAACTGTGCTCCTCCAAGTGTTTTGGACTTCAGTTCCCAGAAATCCCAGTCAGTTTACCAGCTGTTAAGAATTGTGGGAGCTGAAGTCCAAAACATCTGGAGGAATAGTTTGAGAAACTCTGGTTTAGACCAATAAATTAGGTTTGATTTCTTTCCAAGGAAATCTCAATTACCAATCACCATGAAAATTTCTCTTCCTCTCTTCATATAGATAAGTTATATTAATGGATTCATGATAGTATAGCTTGATTTATCTTGGGTGATTTTTTTAATGAAGGGGCTTCTGAGGCCCCTTCTACACTGCCATATAATATAGATTATCAAAGCAGATAATCCACATATTCTGCATTGAACTTGGTTATGAGTCTACACTGCCTTATAATCCAGTTCAAAGCAGATAATCTGGATTTTATTTGGCAGTGTAGAAGGGGCCTTAAAGACTATGCAATGGGTTATCCTGAAAATAATGAAATACCAAGTGCATTTGATCACCATTGCACTAAGGAAGGTGAAATGAATCCAACTTATAATCAGTTGCCCAGAACCAACTTAATAAAGTTATAGACAATTTGCACTAGAGGCTCTGATAGCACATAGCTCCTCAAGGTGTATCAGAGAACTAAAATATAGTATTACCTTGATATTTCAAGGAAACAATACCAATGCATGTTATTTGTGACCAGAATGGCAGTTACATGAATGGCACATTTAATTCTATTAAGTTCAAGGTGTTATTAACAGGTTTCAAATAAAAACTTAACCCCTTCCCCTCACAAAAAAGCAACATGTAACTATTCAGTATTCTTCCTCACCTGCCTGTAGATGGACATCGCATGGATCCATTGGTGAACTGTCATGCACAGGAGTGCAGGCTGATGAAGTTTTCCAGGAATTTCCAAAAAGTGAAGGTGTACTTTCTGGCACTCCAACTGGAGATCTTCCTCACATCCACCAAAAGAACAATAACAACCAATAAATAACATTGTGGAACAAATAGAAAGCAAGCTGGACTGGGAAAATGGAGGAGGCAACATGTTTTGCTATTTAAGTGAACCCATGTGAACACACATTTGAACACAAATCCAAATGCATTTCAGTATAAGAGTTTTGGGATTTAGTTATGGATATCTTGCATTATGTATAGTTTGGCTCTGAAATAAACTTTATTTGAAGAGATTGTGAACAATAGGCTACTTAAGAAGAGCCAGGAATACACAGCTGCTCTTTGCTAAGCTGCTTAATTCAATTCAATTAGAAATAAAAAGAGAACGGATCCAAAGCATAAATTACTGGTTAGTTTGGCTACCAAGAACTTAACCCATATTTTAAATAACTACAAATGAAGTAAATAAAAACAAAATCAATTAAAAGGGTAAGGATACCTTAAACATGTCTAAGACTAACTTCTTATTTATTACTATACTTAATTCTTAACCTCTTAGCATATACTTTAGCTTCAAGCAGAAGAACATGCAGATATCATATTCACTAGTACTCCAAAAAATGATCTCAATCATGATTTGAGTTTTGGACCAAGACTCTGGAAGAGCGGGGTTTGAACAAGTCACATTCTCTCTCAACATAAAGAGGAAGGCAATGGCAAATCTCCTCTGAATAAATCATGCCAAGGAAATGCTACGGTACAGGTACTGTAAACTGGAGCCATTTTGAAGGTCTGCAACAATGAAATAAACAATAATATGTACATAAATACTTCCACCCACTCTCTTTTCTCTTTCTACGTGTGCAGCCTTCTTAACAATTATTTTTTTCTGTGTTGCATAAGATGATTCATAGTTTAAGTGAAGCCTGCAAACAATGATTTGGAGGGTTGGAAAACTGGAGTGTATTTTCAGCCTGCAAAGTGATTAGCAACAACTGAAAGTTGTCCAGTTGTAACAATACAGAAAATTTTTGATAAATTAAATGTTCACCACCTAAGGAAAAATCAGTTGACTTTGCATTGGACAGGAACATTTGGATCCCAAGAGAAGTTTCTTTTGTGTTACTAAAGGAGTTGAAATTATATTTACTTGTCTACTATCCAGCTAATTTTAAGATGTGAATGTTAATGTGCATTTCATCAGATTTCAAATGTCTAAAAGTAATGCTTTTGGATTTGGATACCATCCACTACATGGCTACCAACCTCCTCCCAGTAGACTCAAATCAAGGAAGAGCTTTATGAGAACTACCACTTCTCATGGCATCCCCCCAGCAACAGCAAGGGTATCCCTCTGGGCAGCTAAACCAGAAAATCCCAACTGGATCCCCCCCCCCCGGCCCATGAGGGTCTTCCTCCAGGCACAAACCAAGAATGGGTAACTTGGAAGTCCCTGAATAGTCTCAGAAGTGGATTGGGCAGATCAGAAGACAACCTGGCAAAATGGCACTACCTAAAATAATCCCATACCTTGTGTGACTGTGGAGCAGAACAGACAACTCTGCATCTGTATGCTTGTCCATTGCGCCCTGCCTCATGTACAGAGGAGGACTTGTTGAAGGCTACAGACAATGCCATTGCTGTTGCCCGTTTTTGGTCAAAAGATATTTAGCCGCCTGCACACCTTCTATTTTATCAGTTTTATATTAATTTATGCAATGCTTTTGATACAAAATAAATTAAATCAGTAGATTTTATCTTTAATTTTAACTCTTTGTATTTTGTATGTCTTTTAATAGTGTTTCATCTCATTTTAATGACGATGTATCCCACCCCAAGCCACAGGGAGAGGTGGGTAATAAATTCATTATTTAACATATTTATTTATTTATTTATTGCTTTTTGGCTCTAGTCTTCACATGGTTAATAAAGTGAATGCCCTCTACTTGCGTTAAAACCCCTTAAAACCATTGTAACTGACAACATCTCCAACAGAATGTAGGCCTGTAATGCTAACAATCACATGTTTCTACTGCATGGTGTTTAACATCTTTGTCTGATGAATGAGCCAGGAAACTTCAAAAGCTTGCATAAGGTATTTTGTGCTTTGGAACTGTATCAAGAATAGATCATTACTTTTAGATTTTAGAATTTGTTGTTAGCTACTTCCCAGTAGTCATGATGCTAAATGTGGTTTAAGTTGCAATAATACATACAAAAAATCATCTTGAGTGTTTCCATTGAAGGTTCCACAGAGCCCTATAGTATCATCTTTCCATCTAGCATCAGCTTCAAGATAGAGCCTCAAACCGTCTTGGTCATAAAATATTTGTAATCCAATAGATGACTTTACTTGCAAAAATACAGATGAAAGTTTCTTTATTTCAAAGGAATCTAGAAAAGGAATATTAGATTTAAAGAGTATTAGCAGTAATCTAAATATTATCATGACAGCATGAGTTGTTTTACTGTTTTTAATACTTGTGGTGCAATTTCTCCCCTGAAAGCCAACTTGCAAGGGGGGAACGGACCACACACCAAAAATCGGTTCAGCACTAGAACCTTCTCTCCATGTATGATATTTCATCCATCTAAATCTGAAATGGGATGAAAGAGAGCCTATACAACATTTATAAGGTGGAGATTCAGAGCACGAAATATGAAATCAAAAATGATCTGGGATATAAATAGGATAATAAAATCAGAGCACTTGTGATAATAGTAGGACATAGTATACACACATGATTTGAATTCTCGAGAGCTCTTAAAAATCTTCTGGTGTTACCCTCACCCATTCCCCCTGAGTGAATAGCCAGCTGTACGGGTTAATTTCCTCAGTTCCTTAGACGCTGCAGCAACAGCTTAGAGAAACCAAGGTAAAAGGAACAGCAGGGTGGATAGGCGGAGATGTGCAAATTTCACAGATGACCACTCAAAGAAACATGGTTACAGATAAGCAACCCATTTTTCTTCTTCGTCGTCTCTGTGAAATCACACATATGGGTGACTAGCAAGCTACACACCTTGGAGAAGGGGAGGCCTGTCATGGAAGAATAAAGCACCGCTCTATTATTTATTTATTTATTTATTTATTTATTTATTTATTGTATTTATATACCACCTTTCTCAGCCCAAAGGCGACTCAAGGCAGTTTACAGTTGGCACAATTCGGTGCCCCCAACAACATAAAATACAATTAAAAACATTAGCATATAAAATATAAAACTACACAAAACCAATAAAAACATAAATCCTCAGCGTCTCCTTGCTAAAATCATTTTCCGGTTGCATTGTTCAGTTGTTCCATAGGTCTATCTTTGCCTGCTACACTGCATTTGCAAATACTTGTTGAAAAAGCCATGATTTAACTTTTCTGTGAAATGTTAAGAGGGAGGGGCCACATCTAATATCCCTTTGAAGGGTGTTCCACTGCTGAGAGGCCTAATGCATCTGTGAGGAAGGCGGGACCGATAGCAGGGCCTCCGAAAGATAGATTTGGACAAGTAAGCTGGGCTGGAACCGTTTAGGGCATTATAGGCTAAAGCCAGCACTTTGATCCTCTGCTGGCAAATGATCGATGTAAGAAGCAATCCTGTTCCAAAGAAAATCCTGGTATGGCCCATAGTGGGCTAACTGGGCAAAAAGTCCCGCAGAGAAGTAGAACTTGTGGCCTATAGCATCAAGCTTCAGTCCTTCTTTGTAAGAAGGAGTGCAGTGCATCCTTTGGGAGGGGGGACGACGACTGTGAAATGTTAACCACGATTGAGTTGGGCTTTGGGACTTGCATGTCTGGGGGGTAAAAACTTGGCAAATTTCACAAGCCCCAACAACATGGGCTTTCCCAAGACACATTAAACAGAGTACATGAGTGTCAGTGTCAGGAATCTTTTCCTCATATGCCTGGAATTTCTTCACAAAGAGTCTAGGGCTTAGTTATTAAACAGTCCAAGGTCAACACCAGAAGGAGGTAAGTTGTTCAAGGGATATCCACAAGAATGGTCAAATCTATACTGAGTCAAATAAATGCTTTTTAGTTTGAGTGAGAGCTAAGAGCAATTCCTTCACTGCTGCTACTGTTGCAGATGAAAAGGAACTGAGCTGGCTATATACTCAGGGGGAATGAGTGTGGATGGACCATTGTTTTTAATGTTTTTAATGTAATTTAGTATAGAAATGTTGTTTAAATGTTGGAATGTTGTATTTTATGGTTTTATATTGTAATTTAGGCAGAATTGTTGCCTTGTTGCCGCCCTGAGTCCACCTCCGGGGGTGAGAAGGGCGAGGTAGAAGTACTGTAACTAATAAATAATAATAATAATAATAATAATAATATAACCTTTAGAAGGTTTTAAAGAGCTTTAAAGAATTCCAACCTGTCTTGAGCCTGTCTTGAACCTGCGTACAAGGCTCATATGCGTGATTTCACAGAGACCACAAAGAAGAATCGTTATTACTTATTACCAATATATGACAGATATACCAAAATATTTACAGGAAAAATGGGTGCATATCCAATTGTTACTTTAGTTGAAAAATAATTATTTCTTACCATCTATATATGGCAGATTAACTTTGTATTGATCATATACCAAAACATCTCCTGAACGGGTCAAAGTCACTTGCCTCTTGGAATCATGATTGAGAATAAGACTGATAGACTGGATACATGCACCATCTTGATTCTGTAAGTAAGATAAAGAGTAGCATCTCAAAATAATTTGGTTGACTACATAACATATAACTACAAAGCGCAGGGTAAAAGTTCTCTAAATAAATAAAAAAATGTTTTTTTAAAAGTCAAAGTAATAGTCATGTGTAGCTACTGATTTAAAACCAAACTGAAAGAATATGAATTATAGACAATTGCTGCTTTAGTCTACTTAGTCATCCAGTTCCATAGAATAATACAGAGCAAATGTGACAGTCAGACAGGCTCAAAATGTGGGACCTGACCCAGGTAACTTGAGGCTGCCAGTTGACCAGGGAAATAAGTACTGAATTGGCTGTTCTGGGGGAAGGGTCAGCACTAGGTAAAGGGTAAATAAGGAAAAGACGCATAGAGGTAAATGACAAATATGTAATAGAAGCTAAAGGATGAACATATTAGAGGAGTCAAGAGATACATATTTCTGTATTATAAACCTGTTATGGAAAATTGGTATGTATAAGAATTTTGAAGTACAGAATACATAAAACTCACAAATTATTAAAATAATAATAATTTTTTTTTAAAAAAGGAAAGTTATACTCTTTTAGAAAAGACAAACTCCTTTTGAACAAATTATAGGGAGGTTCTCCACTCCTCTTGGTGAGAAGTTTATAAATTAAATATGAAAATCTTATACTTAAACATAAAATGATTTATTTACGGTATTGGGAAGGTGTGAATGAGATTGGTCCTATTTTCCTTTGGCAGAATCTGTTAGACATAGAGAGTGCATTGGCATCATATGTGCTCAGCATGCCACACATCAGTCTTTGCCTCTGAGGGTGCCTGCCATAGATGCAGGCAAACTGTCAGGAAAGAATGCTTCTGGAACATGGCCATACAGCCCAAAAAACCTACAGCAACCCAGTGATTCTGGCCATGAAAGTCTTTGACAATACAGTCTTTGCTTAGCTGTTTCACAATGATAAAACATATTGCAGAAAAACAAAAGGAATACTTAACATTCAGTAGCATAAGAATGCCAATCATACTGAAACATAGAAGCTGCGTCTTTTGCTAAATGTCCAGAGAACTATACCAGTTTCAATGGCTAAGGTATTGGTTTTGTCTCAAGCAAACCTGGGTATTTAGCATTCAAAAAAAGGATTGAATAGTTGACTAAGAGTTCAAAAACGTTACTTTTTTGGACTACCAATTAGCCACATTCACTTGATTAGATGAACACCCAACCTGGTTAGGTGGAAAAATGATTTGACAGTGTTTCTTTTGTTATTGTCAAATGTGAAAAGTGCATGTTGAAGACCTCTGTATACAGGCATGCCTGTTATCATAATTAGAATACAACTTCCCTTCCTCCATTAAAAAAACTAACAGTGATTCTCTGTTTCAGTGGACCACTTCTTTCATAACATTGACTCAGCAGCTGCTTTCTCGTGAAATGAGGCTCACTCAATAAACACTTAAATCAATTTTATATATTAAAATTTCTTCTCATCATAACAAGCTAGAAAGCCTAGTGACACTGAAAACTGAAACTCAGATAAAGTTAAACACTGGCAATCACTAGCTGAATGTTACATCTTTTTGAACTTGCCCACTGTGTGATGACTGTTTATATCATCAAGGCTAAGAATGTAGATGACTGGACTCTTTGTGAGTCTAAGATCCAAAATTTATCTAGGAATGATATCTTTTTATTTTCTTCCTTTTTCAAATACTTTTTAAAGCACTTAGAAGATCTTCCAAAGTGGCAATTTGAATGTTTTACTGGATAAATAATAGTGTTTTATTATATGAATTCCATTTCAAAATGCACAATTGGTCTATTAAAGAAGTACAGAAAGAACGGGAGATTCCAGGGATGAGATTTGGGTGAATGCACCAATACAGCACTAAGTTATGCTTATTCAGACATATACATGATACAAGTGGGCTGAATAAAAATCTGAATGTTCTTGAAGATATGTTGATAATTTGGATTTTGAGGGATGTAAGGCCACCAATAATTTGCTTCCCAAAGTTGAGACATGTCTCCTAAAGCTCTGCATACAAGAAAAATGCATGGAAGGATGGGAAAGGAAAATGAGCGGCTAACTACAGAGAATGGTTTACAAAGGCTAAAGTTCCAGGGAGACATTCATGTAATACATAACAGTACTGATTAAATGTTGCCTGCTTTTCTTAGTTCTTTTCTCTTCAAAACATGTTGGTTGACACTTTTGCAATCTAGGAGCATGTAGCACTGAGTGCTTTTCAATGTATGCTCCACATCCAAAATGAATAATGTAGTAATGTGGGTTTTGATCTATGATTCTGGAGATCAGGGTACAATTCCCTGTTTGGCCAGACCACCAATCACCCACTCTCAGCACCAGAAAACCCCATCATATGGCCACCATAAATCAGTGGGCCGGAGGTTTAGCACAGTTGTTAAATCACCAGGAGCTAAAAAGATTTATCAACCAAAAGGTTGTAAGTTTGAACCCCGGGTTGGCGCGAGCAGCCAGCCATCAGCCCTGTCCACTGTTTACCTAAGCAGTTCAAAAACAGCTTTAGCTGTAATTAAAGTAAATAGGTACCGCTATAAAAAAAGTGTGGGGGGGGTTACAATGCCATAAAAGAAAGAAGATCAGAAAATGCTGAATGTGGAAGTCCTGATAGCTCTTTATCATAGAAGGATGGAGCATCCCCTGTGGCACGAAACAAAAACCTCCTTCTGTTCTGTCTGTGTTCTGTGTATGTCTATACAAACGGCATTGAATGTTTGCCGTATATGTGTACTTGTGATCCGCCCTGAGTCCCCTTCGGGGTGAGAAGGGCAGAATATAAATAAAAAGTGGTTGTTATTATTATTATTATTGAAGAACTACAACAATTCTGCCCAAGATTGTCTATGTTTCTGAAATGCCTGTTTTGTAATATCTGCCAATGAAAAACATTGACTGATAAGCATGACCTTAGTTGGAAATCTCCAAACCATGAAGGCTACCCTTACACAGTAATCCCTCCACACAGATCCCTCAACCTTTGGAATCTTGGTTTTCTAAGAAGGGTTAATTTTCCCTATATATTCCATCTGAGTCTACCTCAATTTAAAAGATAAGCAAATCATGAAACATGACTATTTTTTCCACACCTCACACTACCTGGTAAAATGTAAAGGCATATAACATGGCCCTCATTTTCTGAAGTTTTTGTAGCGTTAATCCCCTCCTAAAATCTGATTAAATATTTTTGAGAACCAGAAGAAGACTGGGTTTATATACATTACTAACGTGAGGTCTTAACTGCCATCAATTACATCAAATACCCAGTTTCTGAATCTGTTTTTTAAAAAACCAATTAAAATACACTATTTATGGAATCCCCCATGAATGTGACAATTACTTAGTTGCATCAGGTGAGCTACCTATTTTCCTACTGTTTGCCCTGCCCTGGTGATACAGTGCTAGCCAACGGTTTTCTTTCTTCACAAAATACACAAACAAAATTAGGAAAAGGAGTGATATACACTGGATTCATAACTGTTAAATTGCCGTCACAAGTAAAGACACACTCTTGTCAAATCCCTTCTGAGTTATGACAACTCTATGACAAACCTATGGCAGGTTTTTTTTTTGCAAGGTTTGGCTAAGAGAGTGTGACTTGCTCAAGGTCATGCTGTGGGTTTCCATGGCAGTGTGGGGATTCAAACCCTGCTCCAGAGTCATAATCCAACACTCAAACAACTCAAATTTATTAATGTACAACAATTACAAGCTACCTGATATACCCAAACAAACAGCTTTTTATGTTGGTGGAGAATCCATATTATTTTTATGTGAGACTAAGGGTGCATCTACATGAGTAACAAATTGTGATGCTGATCTGGAGTTATCGTGCATTCCAAAATACTTGAGACCAGAAGTGGTTTGGATTTTTTCTGAAATATTTGCATATGCATAATAAGATATCTTAGAGATGGGACACAAGTATAAATACAACATTTTATATGCACTTTATAAAACATAGTCTGAAGGTAATTTTATATACCATATGCTTAATAATTTTCTGCATGAAACAAAGTTTATGTAAATTGAGAGACCCATGTAAAGAATTTTCAGCTTCAGAGTATTTCACATTCTCATTTTAGGATAAAATACGCCCAAACTATACTAGGATCTGAGCCACTACAGCAAATCAAAAACAGACAACCATTTAGCAGTTGGTAGAACATATTAGATGAATTACTAAGAGGATTAGTCTCTTATTTTGTTACTGTCTTACCTGTCCACATGGAGCATTTTGCAGAATCACAGCAAATTTGCCAGAGGTAAGACTTTTTGCCAGAATATAGTGGCAAGTTGCTTGAAAATTATATTTACGCCCATCAAATGTTGTGAAGTGCATATCTCCAGAGACTGAACATTCAGCTATCAACAAAAAGAAATAGAATCTTACAGTGTCCTACAAAAGTATTGTATACTCTTATGTAAAGTTTTATTAAAGGTGAATTATAAATCCACTGTATCTAGTTACATCATTTGCTTATCTAAAAACAGAAAGGGAGATATAGATATATACTGTACATAGATAGCTTTTCAGGGATGGATTCGCGGAAAATGATTTACAAATGTGGAAACAACATATACTCCATTAAAAATTATTATATCATAGCTTATGTATAAAGTGAGAAAGGAAGACTTTGGATAAAGCCAACATACCAGGACAAGTAAGGTTTGTGCAAATCCATTTTCCTCCAACACATGTACTGCAAAATAAATTATCATTTATGTTTTAATCATGTTAACACAGAGCTAAGAGACAAATTAACAAATGAAAAAAAAGTAAACTGGGTAGAGAAAGCTTCAACTGAAACTAAACCATGAAGAGTCAGAAGTCAAGAGCAGGGCCTATTTTTTCTGACCTCTGAAGTTATGCAGTTTGCTCAGAATAAATAGTAGATACAACAAGGGAATATTTATGAAATGGCATATATTTTCTACTTGAGATATGAAAGTTTTGGAAATTTTGAAGCCACGGGTGAGGGAATGAGACCAGATTTCCCCTGCCAGAGCACAGATAAATATAAGTGTTTGGACCTAAAGCCCATTATAACGATAATGAACATGCACTATCATTCCTCATCCTGGTTTATGACATATGGAGACTTGGGCAGAAAGAGATACTAGAATAAACGGTAATGGCGAATGAGCCAATTACAAGCAAGCAACTCTAGCAATGTTCAAGCATTATGAAAGCAAAGACTAGTGTCTTCCATCTTGTATATTATTCAAAGAAATCACAGAGGGAACAAATATTCAGAATATTACTAACCAGTTGTTGCAATCTTCATAGATCACATCCCCAGTTCTGTAGACAGTTCCATGGTAATCACAGGGACAGTCAGTAGGCCTGACACACAATCTGTTTTCATAAATAAGTCCTGGGATAATACATTCAGTAGGAACAAAATTAAAATCATGCCACTTCACAACAACTTTGTAAAAATCTTGACTGTCTGTTATTTCTATCAAAATAATTAATATACCTATGAAACACATAATGGTTGCTTTACTTTTAAACAGCTGTGCTAAATTATTGGTTAGTAAGGGTTGCAATGTAATATTGATTGTATTCATTCAGAAGGAAGTCCCTTCAATTTCAGTGGAATTTAATATTAAGGAATGCAAAGGGATCTTGTACCATGTTTGGGACTGAAAGAAGTTAGTAGCATAAGCTTTCATATATTACATAGTCTACAAAAGTATATGCTACCAACTTATTTCCCTCAGTCTTAAAGGTGCTACAAGATCACTTTGCACACTGATCCAGATTAACATGGGTATGTCTTTGAATACTTACTATTAAGTAGTATACCACGTGAGTTAATGTGAGTTAAAATTCCACCCACTGGTTTTGGTTGTCATGTCTTTGTAAACTACAATCATAAGGTGATCACAACATTTGAAAGGACACCCAAATTTGCATTACCATCAGGACAATAACATCCATCAACACAGGGAAGTTCACTGCCAATACAATATGCCTTTTGCTGACACGAAACTGGGCAACAGTGAATGCATTCATTGTAGACAAGATTCTCATCACATTTAACAGCTGAAAAAATGAAGAGATGAACAAAGTTAGAATTCATTACTAATATATTTGAATCTACATTTAATTTTAAGAATATGTACTGCTCTATTGTGTGCTCTTTTTCTTGCTTCTCAGAAACATAATGTATAATGTATGTTTCCAATCAATGTTAACATTATTGATATTTTCTTCAAAGCTGTCAAACATTTGAGAAAATATAATATAATGCATGAGCCCCTGGTGGCGCAGCCGGTTAAACTGCTGAGCTGCTGAACTTATTGACCGAAAGGTTGGAGGTTAGAATCTGGGGAGCGGGGTGAGCTCCCAATGTTAGCCTCACCTTCTGCCAGCCTAGCCTAGTTTGAAAACATGCAAATGTGAGTAGATCAATAGGTACCACTCCAGCGGAAAGGTTACCACACTCCATGAAGTCATGCTGGCCGCATGACCTTGGAGGCATCAACGAACAATGCCAGCTCTTCAGCTTAGAAATGGAGATGAGCACTACCCCCCATTGTCAGACATGACTAGACTTAATGTCAAGGGGAAACCTTTGCCTTTACCTTATTTAGGAAACTGTAGACACTTTCCTACAGTAGTTTTACAGACACTATCCTTATTCTATTACCTGAAGCTTATTTCAGAGCCTTAGAGATGCTGACAGTGGGCTCACTTCATCAACAAGTTGCAATTTAGTTATTGAACCTAATTCAGAGCTATCCAAACTGTGTGTTGGCTACAGGGTGTAGATACGTCATGTAAAAGTACCTTATTTCTCCATCTGTAGGAAACCATCAATTGGAAGATGCACCCTAATTTCAGTACCACCACCACCAAAAAAACATAAGATATGCCTAATATTCTAAGATGCACCTCATTTTTAGAAATGTTTATATAGGAAAAAGATGTGTCTTAGAATTAAAGAAATACAGTAATAAGAAATTGCAAAAATCTTGGAAATGTATGTTATCTAACAAATGATATTTTCAAAACTTATAAATTAAAGGTTTTCATGAGATATATTGTATCTCCATATATTTTATTATTACAATTTATGTATGTGTTTGTATCGCTTATAAAGGTTTGATTAACCTCTGGTTTGCCAGTAAAACGGAATTATTGTGTTGCAAAATGATGCATGTATGAAAAGGGTTAAATGGTCTTTCATTGCCTACCACACTCCTCAAACTGTGCCCGCCAGTTATGGAGAGGTCTTCCTGCTTGTGCACAGGATCGTGCGTATTCAGTTAATGCTCGACACCAAGTTGCATTATCAGCTCCTGACCTTAAACACATTAAAATTGGCATAAGCATATTCCCCATCTTACTATATAAATAAGTAATCATAATGCCATATATATATTTCAGCAAAGTGTTGCCATTTCAATATTCTTGAATTCCAAGAATGTGTACTTTCTGCTTCTTTTGACCTACATTTCTTTTTACTTGCTTTTTGATCAGAAATATGGCCTCTTACTAGCAACATACAGACACAGCCCTAATCAAATAGATAACATTTCAAATAGTAAAGTCATGTTTGAAAGATACATTATGTGTCTGCTATGTTTAATATACCTAAGAATATCTATTGCACAGAAGCCAATTAACTCCCTGTTACAATTCATCTCATACATACTTATTGCCAAACTAATTATTTTATATTAGTATTTTAATTTTACAAAATTTTCAGACAATATGACTGTACAGAGAGTGTGTTATTGGGACAAATTTGCTAGGTCACTACAGTCAACATTAAAAGATTCCTTTTATTTGTACATTTCAAAACATATGTGCACTGACACGGTGCTTGGAAAATATTCTTCTTAACTTTCTATTAACTTTAGAGTTCTTAAAACTGGATACTTACATGCATAGATCATTCGTACAACTGGCCATGAAAGGAAATGGGCTCACAAACTCATGACATTCTTTGAAAGGGGGCCAAAGTAGCATGTTGCATAGTGTGTATATCCTCTAAAAATATAGACAGAATCATGATGAAAAACAGCAAAATAATCAGGCTGTGTAGTTTAAAAGCTGATATCATCAGATATAGTTTAAGATTTTCAAGAAAATATTAACTCAGATGCAGAAGTTGTTGAGGGAGCTGAAGGCATTTCCACCATGTATAGAGATGCTGATATTCAACAATTACCACTTTAGCCACAATCCCCTATACATTATGCCATTCTGTGTCAGGTTGAAACACAATGGTACAGTGGGAAAGGAAAGGCAGGAAAGCTACATTCCTTGAATGTGTCACTATTTTATCCAAGCCAGTGCATTTCTGGCATTCCTGTGTTTATTTGACGAGACCACATTCAGAATTCACTTCTTACACCTGAATTATGTTCATTTCACATTTTAAGCATTTAAACTTTAACAGAAATGTGAATTTTTAATGAAGTTATATGCATGTTCACATTTTACAATTCATTTAAATGATGATGATACTAATTATAACTTTATTTTTATACCCCGCCTCCATCTGACAGAGGTGGAAGCGAGAGAAGGGACTCCCTAGAAGATCTTAGAGATCATGTGGGTTCGTAAGGAAAGATGCAGTCTCGAAGATAGGCAGGTCCCAAACCATTTAGAGTTTTAGAAGTGATGACCTACACCTTGAATTGGGTATATCAGAGGTATATTTTTCCCTCTGGATAGTATACTTCTTGCTCTTCCTTGTATGACTAGCTCTATGCAGAAATATGAAGGGAACTTTGTGATGGAAGAGGTTCTGAAAATGCTTTCTAGTAGAAAACTGAAACATAGTAGCCAAAATTATAATGAGATTTCCCCCATTGATATTGCAAACAAGTAGAGAAGAGTTGCCTAAGAAGACAAAAGCTCTTTCACATATTTTAATACAAGTGACAAAGAGTCATCTACTCTAATTCTGGCAACAGCTATAATAGGAATCCACTAGCTGTAAGTTTTAAATGATAAAACAGCAAACGCTAAAGAAATACCAGAGAATGAAAGAAGATACAGTACTGGAAATATTAAAGAGAAAATATTAAAAATAACTCAAGTGTGACAAGAAGGTATTTTAGTGTACCCACTAAAATAACATACAAAACGGCCTTTTTTCTATTTAAAGCAACACAGCTGAGAACGGCATATTTAGAGTCAATTGGGGTAAACTGAAGAGGTTATGCAGATATTTGATCTGGATGGGGACCATGTTAACAGCTTGGTTATTTTAACTTATGTTGTACTGTGGGTTGTATGCTGTATGTGTTAACAGTGTTTGTCAAATGTTTTGATATGGCTAATGAGCTAATCAATAAAATGTACTACTACCTGTAAGCATGTTTCTTTGAGTAGTCATCTGTGAAATTCACACATATGGGTCTTATACACAAGACAGCTCAGAAGTCTCTATAGTTTTAAGAAACTCATGGTGGTAGCCCTGCCCACCCTGCCCTGGAGGATATAACTATCAGGTGTGGTCAGCACCTCAGTTCACTATGACAGCAGCTTACAGAAACTGAGGCATAATGAACAGTGGGAAGGATGAGCAGGGATGTGCAAATTTCACAGATGACCACTCAAAGAAATATGGTTACAGGTAAGCAACCAAACCGTTTTCTTCATGGTCTCTGTGAATTCGCACATATGGGTGACTAGTGAGCTTCCCACCTTGGAGGAGGGAGTTGTACTCCACAGGAAACAAGCACAGCTCTGCCAAGGCAGCATCCCTCCTGGAGAAATCATCCTGCTTACAGTGGGGCACAAGGTGAGTGGGGTCGACTACATTGCTACCAGGCAAAACATCTTCAGAGCACTTCATATAGGAAGGCCTGAAAGACAGCAACAGTCGTTGCTGAATGGCCTCTAATTTGGGATGGAAGAGGTCTGTCTGTGAGTTGGCAGGCCAGCCTGATCATTGAAATGGTCAAAGAGGAAATACTCTGTAAAGAGACTGAATCACCCAGAGCATCCTAGTGATATCTCAGAGAAAACCCCCTAGGAGATTTCGTGTAGGCAGACGTGCAATCGATGTAAGGCCTAGAGCCCTCCACACATCCCAAGTATGAAGGGAGTGGTGTATAGGAGTAGGATTCTGGAAAAACCACACCACATTCTGACACATAGGAACCCGGGAAGTCACCTAGGTTAGAAGGGCCATGTAGGTTCAGAAAAATACTTTATTCTATGAAATCGAAGGTAAGGGTGATCTGCAAAGAGAACACCAAGCTCACTGACTCATCATGCTGATGTGATGGCAACAAGGAATGCCATTTTCCAGGAAAGGTGAGAACGCTCAGTCAATGCCATGGGCTTGAAAGGGGGTTTCAATAGTTGGGAGAAGATGAGCTCCCAACTCCCTGCTGGGGTTAGAGAATGTGCTGGCAGATGCATCCTCTTCAGGAAGAGTTGAATGAGGGGGTCCCAAAATAGGACCAATGCTCTGCTCTCTGCCTGTACCAAGAGATGGCAGCTAGATAACATTTCAAGGAGGAGACTCCTTGCTTTGATTGTGAGAGCAAAAAGCAACCCCAATAAACCCATAATCAATGTAAAGGAGCCACAATTATGCCCTTAAAACAGAGGTGGGCTGCTGAGGCTATGCACAGAGGCCAAAAGGAAGAACATTAAATGAATACACTTAGCACCCATCCAAAAAGAGTTAAATCTATGATCAAAATACATACAGTAAATGTCTTCCAGATGTGCCACTGCAAATCAGGACCCTTTCTTGAGTGATGGCAGAATGATAGGCAATGTCACCATTTTGACATTGTGTGGTTTAATGTAATGATTAAACACACAGAAGTCCAGGATCGGACAAAGGCCACCATCTTTCCATTACCTTTTCCTCCCAGGAACAAGAAACATCTGGGATATTCTGGTGAATCATCTTTCTGGAGCAAGTCCCACACCTCCTTCCATAGAAAAGGGTGTAGTCTGAAGGTGCACAATTGGGGAAGGCTAGTAAACTGGATGGTATAGACCAGGGCTGTCCAACTGCCGCTGCCCTGCAGGTGTTTTGGCCTTCAATTCCCAGAAATCCTAACAGCTGGTAAACTGGCTAGGATTTCTGGGAGTTGAAGTCCGAAACACCTGCAGGGCCGGCAGTTGGACAGCCCTGGTATAGACAGTTCTGACAATTTCCAAGACCCAGTGGTCCATCATGATTTTGCACCATGCCTCTAGAAAAAGGGGGGGGGCAATCCAGAAAGTGTTGGTGCCAGAGTGAATGATGAGGTAAGATCGCCACAGGCTACAAATGGCACTGAGCCCACAATGGGTATAAAGGAAACACCAACACCTAAGGGTGCACTGGGCACATGACCAAAATAATTTGAAGGCTGTCTCCCTTCCCAAAGACGATGGCTAATCACATTAGCAGGACTGACAAGGCTGCTTACTGCTAGCCTGTTGGCAGCCCCAGGAGGGGAGATGAGGTCTTGTAGTTAAAGCAGCCTGAAGTTGGTAGCATGTCCAGGTCCTTGCAGTGGTTAGATTATAGCGCCTCCAATAATAAGTGAAATAGCTTTGTAGAGAGAGGGGAAAATGGCAGCAGTGGAAGTTTTGGCTGCACCAGGACCTCTGGCAGCTGCCTCTGTTGGCGTGTGGGGAAATGCCACCCGAATAATGGCAGGAAGGCCAAATCATTGGTGGGAGAGAACACTGTGGTGACCAAGCCCTCAAACCACATTTCCAATGGCAGCTGATGCTGCTTAGAGTTCTCTCCCACCAGCAGCAGATGTGCAGGGGAGAAACGCCGCTGTTGTGCCAGAGGAATAGCATCCAACTTATTCCGTCTCTGTCAGATTGAGTAGCCTGAATCCTCTGTGATGATAGAGACTGAGAGACATCCACTACTATGGGATTGTTCTGGGATCTTTCCCTAGCCATCCTGCCCTTGAAAGGTTGATGAGGTAGAGGTTGTCTATCCTCCTTGACGCTGTTGGAGGCAGCCACAGGCCTTCAACCAATTGTAAGAAGAGGGGCAACAGCAGCAGCAAACTGCTGATGACACAAGTGCCTGCTACTGGCCAGAAGAAAAAATGGGATCTGGAAAAGTACTGGAAGGGAAGCCAAATAAAGTTAAAGTAGTCAGAGTCAAACATAGGATAAACCACCAAGAAGGAGTAACAGAAGAGAAGTCAAACAAACTGAAAATCAATATGAAAAGAAACTGCAGTAAGCCAAAGAATCATAATATAATAATACAGTAATAAAGCTTTATTTATATTCCGCCATATCTCCTCAAGGGGACTCAGTGTGGATAAACACATAATAAGGAAGCTTATCTAAGAGAAATCCCTTCCTGCTGCTAACACTATGGACAAAAAGGAACTGGGATACTAGCCTCACCTGATGGCTATATCCTCCAAGGCATGGTTGGCAAGGCTACCACCAAGAATTTCTTAAAGCTATTGAGAATTCCAAGCTGTTTTGCACCTGCACACAAGATCCATCTGTGCAATTTTACGGAGACCACGAAGAAGAAATATACCTCATCAGGTAACTTAAAGCCTTATTTGATTAAACAGCTCCTATATTTTGAGGCTGGTATCTTGAGACTGGGAGGTGGGGCAGAAACTGAAAGTTTGATTACAAGACATACAGTTCCACCTTACAGTCATGTTTAAAATCATTCCTCAAATCCTTTTTCAGATCAGGGCCTATCTGATTCATAATAATAACTAACTGCTCTCATCTGCCCAAGTCCTTCCAGGATCACTTGATCAGCTAAAGAACATGGCCCCCTGGCCCCATTGCAAACCAGAAGTCTTTTGCACTGGCATCTGGAAGAAAAAGTGATTAATAATCATTTTCCATACAGATTAATTGCCTATATCAAGTATCATGCCTACCTGTAAAAATGATTGGGAGTGAGTCAGGCAGGGTGGCTCATAGTTAAATGAGACATCACTGGAGAAGATATTCTCTTGGGGAGGATTCTCTCTCCAACTTTCAACAAACTCTTCAATGTCTTCTGTAAGCTTTCCTGTGGAAAAGTGCACAAGTATATCAATGCAAAATATTCATCTGACTGTAAAATCATTCCTCTAAGACATTAATTTTTCAGGGTTTTCCCCCAAAGTAGACCAAGTGGGTAAGTAAAGTCATGCAAACACCATAGCAAAACATTAGAAAGCAATGCTTTCACAGCAATTGATACAATGGGTAATCCTGGTTAGCATATTTGTAAACCAAGGACATTACACCAGAAAGAAGATCATAGATTGTCTGTGTCTTAAGGTATGAGGGAAAGTTGGTATTAATGTTGTAAAACTAATGTTAATGTGTCAAAACTAACAATTCTCTGCGTTTTTGGAATATATGCATGATGAGAAAAAAATCTGGTATTGTAAATATGCTTGTGTCAAATAAATTAGGTTAAATACCCACCATAACTTGTTGCAAGCTCATCTTGCAAAATGGCATTGTTGTTACCACATAATCCATGGGTTTTCCCCAAATAATCAGGAGCCATCTTAATATAAACAGCAGATGCACCATCCCAAGCCAGAGAAAATGCATACTGGTGTCTAACAATAACATATCCTGCCAGTTTTTGGATGTACAGGTTCCCAATGGTATATGGTAACTGTATTCTGGAAGAACAAAGAGAATTACTCCATAAACAAAGGAAAAATTCACAGCAACTCTTTTCAGTTTTTAATAAAGTAATTACTGTACTCATCTAAAAATTCCATGATAACTGGCTAGACTGATTTGGCACCAGAGTTTCACCCATAGTGTGAAAATTTGAACTAGGGGGAAATAGACAGATACATTCTAGTAATCCTTCCTGCTTCTCAGCATGGATGGCACATGAGGTCTCTCCCAACTCTATGATTCTATCCGTTACAACAGAGGGGGGAAACTGTGAATTTATATTTACCACTTGTAGTGATTCAGGAAGCGTGCTTATATTTGCACATACTAGAATAATATTTATTTATTTTATTTTATTTGTTATTTATTTATTATCTTTATTTATACAATGCCTTAGCCCCTGTGGGACTCAAGGCAATGAATACTCCACACAAGCAAGTTTACAAGGTGCGATACAAAACTTAAAAAGCAATCAGTAAGTAAAACATTGCTGGCCATGCATATTTAATTTACCCAGTTCCTTTGTAAGTGACTTCACTACTTAATCTGATTTCTCCATCTCCCGAAAAGTATAGACTTATTGATCGTTTACAAGAGTAGGGAGGAGACTTGCATTCTGGATCATTATGAACCTAGCAAAAAAGGGAGAAAAGTTAGTATTTTAATAATATTTTCAGCATTTCACATAATGCTTTAGAAATAGAGCTACAATTACTTTAATATTGTAATATACATGAGTGGAAGACTAGGTTAATATCCATATCTTGACAGCTTGAATTGTAGATAAAACTGATGGCTATTTTGTACAGAATAACATTTAGGAGCACAAACCAAAGCACAAAGCATAATATATAAGTGAAACTTGGGATATTTTGATTAATTCAGGAAATCCACCCTCATTCCTTACAAATCCTCTTATCGTACCAGGAAGACATTATGTAAACTGGGATTCCCAAAGCTACATGCAATCATTAGTGTATGTGTGTGTGTGTGTGTGGTGAATTTTAACTTCTGCCTTACTGAAACACACTCCTTACCTCTACAAAATAAAAAAAATGCCAAAGTCTTAAAAGTCAAAGCCATTACCTGTAACAAAAATCAGGTCCCTTTTTGCACATAAACAACATTTCACTTTAATGACTGAGTGCCTTTGAACCCACAGATAACATTTGAAAATCGTAGAATAGTAGCTCTACTACCTTAGCCCCTTCCTATATTCTTTCTCCTGAGTCGTTGCCTAGATTCCTAATAATAAAGAAACCTACCTAAATCACTGGAAGTCTACAGTATTTCTTCACTCGGAAAAAAACCCAATTTCCAAAGCTACTTCTAGAAAAGGGGGAATTAGAAACTTGAAACAAAAAAACTGCAATGTTTTCATTAATTATGATGTAAACAAGTTTTATTTTTTCAAAAATTCTAATCTCTTACTTGGATAGAGAAGCTTTGCTCGTCCAGTTCATTCTGTCTGACAAGGCAATAAGTAGATTTCCCAGAGAAAAAGTAGTAGAGGCCATCAAAGGTTTCATAATGGTACTGTCCCCATGTTCGACAAATACTGTCTCGTTCTGCTCCTGTGTTGTGCACTATGGCAAGAAAAGGGCAACATAATTATTTTTTTATCTAGAAGGCAGAACCTTTTGGTTATGCTTATATTATTTCTGGAGTGAGTGATAATGGCAATAATGTATGACCAAAGGGTGGAAATACGTATGTAAGTAGTGTTGAGCTACACAAAGATATTGTCTTCTGCTTCAGACCAAGACAAAGAGCCCCAAACTACAATGTAGTGCCTATTACAAAACTCTTTTAAAAACCAAGCCTAGTTCTGTGTCATAGGTCATACTAGGCACACCAGCATATTTTCAACTTACCTATCTGACATCTTGATCCAGTTGCATTATATCGACTACAATCACACAGCTGCCAATAGGCACATTCACCTCCATTAAAGCATGTAAATGCATCTAAGAGAGAACATAACAATTTACTTCCAAGCCATTTTTAAACGGATGAACAAATGAAAGTAGATAAAAATGACAAATCTTTCAAGTTATCAGCAGACAATAAATCTATCATATATAATCTTGTCAACCATGTGTGAACATTAATCAAAGAGAGGTTTATTGGAACTTATGGTAGCTCTCGGACTGTGGAACTCCCTCTCAAACGAGAAACCAGGATGGCCTCATCCCTGCTGGCCTTCTGCAGGCAGGTTAAGACCTTCTTCTGGCAACAGGCATTTGAGGAAGTATAAGGGGCAGGCTTTGGAGAGGTGTGGGTGGGATTGGGGGGGGGGCTGAGAGTTTTAAATGGTATTTTAAGTGTATTTGTTGTATTTTAATCTGTTTTTACCACACTGTTACTATTTCATTGTTTTTTAACTTTTGTATTGCACTTTTTCAACTTGATTGTGGGAATGTTAGCCACCTTGAGTTCCCACAGGGAGAAAGATGGGATATAAATAAAATTAATAATAATGGTTAAATGGACCTAGAATGTTGGCTATAATATTTAGTTGGAGAGTGCCCAGAACACCACATCAAAGCAGAGTCCAAGATTGTTAGCACTTGTGTGGATATAAAACAATTTTAACAGTGCTCATCTACTCCAAGGGAAGGCTTTTGGCAAAGACCAAGTCACTCACAATACTTTGAATTACAACATGGATAGCTCATAATAATGCATTGCTGCTGAGAAAATTCATCCCCTGGATATAGCTGTGAGAACAGCTAGAATCAAAGGCAACAGAGAATCTAAACATGGGTAGAAAATATCACAGTCCTTACTACTCATAAAGTCCAAGGACTTCAACACTGTGACTCCTTGCTCTACTGCAGCACAGCTTCTGCTATAGCAAGTAATCCTAAATTTATCATTCCAGTTATTTTTCTGTATGTCAAAAGCAATATTAAATAACAGAACTAGGAGTTATAGCCAAACATTCACTTTTCCCATGAAATAATAAGGGAACATTTGGCTCTATCCCAAAATACTAATAATTTGCACCAATAGGGGATATTATCCTACATTGTACTTCTATTGGTGGAACAGAGCATTAAACAGAAACCTATATCTAATCACTACTGTAGTCTCTCAATTACACCCCAAAAATCTGCTCTGAAGGGCTGGAAGTAGTAAGATAGCTGTTTTTCCCCTCCATTTTACTTGCTCAATAAAAGATTGTGGAGGCAGTTTCCATTTATTTTGACTTTTGCAGGCAAGCAGAGAAAGCTGAAATAGAATTGGCTTGAGCAGTACCTATCATTTCCCAGCTTAACCTATACTGGATTGGTTACTGCAGACATACTACTAAAATCTGTTTCTCCAGCCCGCTTTCACCATTATCCCAATTCTAGTGCTGCTTTCCAAAAAGCTTCCAGCTAGACAGAGAATGAGGAGAAGGGATGGGGGGAGCATAAAAAGATTTTGTAACAAGGAGTTCTTTGTCAGAGGCTTTGTTAACTGAGGTATGTCTGCATTCAGAAGCAAACTGTACCCAAGGTACTTCCTGGTGCATTTTTCAAATAACCCCACTTAATTAAGCAGATTAAAATGGACCACAATACTTTGATCATTTATTGCCAGAAATTATGTTAATAAGATCTGTGTCCCTCTTCTGTGTTCCTGAGAAGGGTCGGTGCCCATTAATTGGGTTTCAGATAAATAACGTAAGCTGGTGCTTACATATAAGATGATTTTTTTAACTTTTGTCATTTGCTTCAGATGCATTCTTAATTTCTTGGAGGCCCAAAATGGCACTAATGATGGCACTACATTTAAACCTAGTTGTTTACTCAACTGTCTGAGGCTTGGCTTTGTTTCAATTAGATTGAGGTTTGCTTTGAATTGTTTTGACTGGTTCTTACCAGTTACAGTGTGGGCAAGAAATATTTCAAGTAATAAGTAGATAAATGTCAAATATGTCCTTCAGGGTCCTGGAGCCTTTCACACTAAAAAAAGTTTTAGAAAAATGACTCTATATTAATTGCCATGGCAACATCCTGAACTTTCCAGTTAAGGAAAGGATACAAAGAATTGTCTGCTAGACCAAATTACATACCAAGATTTTTTACAATGTTCTTTTGGCAGCTAAAGTGGAATCATAATGCTATAACTGTGTGATGAGAAAGGGCTCTGGTAAAACCTGTACAATCCCTGAAGTTTTGAAAGTTTCCTACTCCTGACTTATGGCAACTGAGAAGGTCCAAACTGATACACTTGAGAAATTTGGATTAGGTAGCCTTTGGATATAAACCAACATTCAGACTAGCAAAAGAAACCAAACAACTGTACAAACTTCAATCCTTATCGCTAGATCTCTTTTTTTTTCATTTTGTTTTGGCAGCATTAGAGGTAGCAAAACAACAACAGAAAGAAACAGTTTTTGGACATCAGTAGGCTAGGTTTACATAATCCTTGCTTTTTCTAAAACCTGAACAGCATGTTTACTGTGACTCCAATTTTATGACAAGGTGTGCAATTGTAATTTGACAACACTAGAATCCAAACAAATGCTACAAATACATATAAACAATTAGAGCAGATTTAAAAGCATGTGTTGTCATCATGGCATAATCCTTTAATATACCTTACAGTTGTGTTTCACAAAAAATTTGAACAGGTCAAGCTGCAATAGTGTCACATCTGACAAGTACAATTTCTGAGTTTGTTATTAGCGACTAACTCTATTCACATTACAATGCAAGACCTGAGATGGTATTGGTGATATTCTCCAGATTAAGTATCTTATTATCATAAGCAGTGGGTCACAACCTTTGGTCCTCCAGGTGTTTTGGACTTCAACTCCCACAATTCCTAACAGCTGGTAAGCTATCTGGGATTTCTGGGAGTTGAAGTTTGAAACACCTGGAAGACCAAAGGTTAGGAACCACTGTATACTATAAGGCAAACACTGAAATACTAAAGCCCACCTGAAAACTTGCTAACTAATGATGGAGCAGTGCTCCCAGGAAATTCTTTTTATTAGCTACCACCAAAATTACCCAGTTCTCTATGGGCTAGAAACCAGATAGAACTGACTTAAGCTTCTTCTATTCTCAGTAAAGAAATAGTGGCTAAAGAAGATATTCCAACCTAAAGATAAATGCAAATAAATTAATTCATTTCAAAAGTCAAACAATCAAGGACCATCAGTATGAATGTTGCCTTCCAGGAGAACCTTTTACAGTATCAAAGTCAGAGTGGAGACAGACACAAACACAAAAACCCAATTTTTAACAGATGTTAACCTAGGCATGATCAACCTTTGTACACTTCACACCTTTTTGGTATAATAGGACTAAAGCTATTCAGAAGACGCTCTTGCTAAGACTGTCAATCATATTCTTTTATTTAAAAAATCAAATTGATTGGGAACTTACTGGATAACTGACAGAATGTGCTGCGAAAACGTTTTTCCCTTGGAGAAAACACAGTGGTAGATGAAGAGTTATACACTGATGTTCCAAATGCCTGTACAAGAACAAGAAATGTTAACTGGAAAAAATATAATTGCCCACTATATGTAACAATAATGTAGAAAGAAATGTATGCTAGTACATGCCCTACTTTCAATCAAATAAAATGTGTAAAAGGCCATCCAGGCTCAAAGCATAGAACAACCCATAGTTACTTATGCTGTGAAAACTCTAAATTAGTCTGTTTGTAAATTAAACATGATGCATTCTTAATCCTTAGGTGTACAATGGGCCTCAGTTTATACACAACAATTTTAACATGGCTTTAATCATTCAAACTGACTTAATATTTTCTGCACTTACTCTGCATTGTCAACATTGTGGTGGAGTTTACTTCCTTCAAATTATTTTTAACATATAGGATATTTCCCCAATTATATATTTGTTTTTAATTTTATTTCATTTTACATCTATTTCATTTTATGTTCAGGAACTAAAAGACTCCTCCACCAATTCTTATCTTCACATGAGTCTTGTATGAGAAATTAGCCTGAGCAGCTGTAATTGTTTCAAAGTGAGCTTTCATATCAATATCATATTTGATGACATTAAGTGGTGGATGTTACTGTGAGTGTTGGGAGGGGGTGATAGCACTCATACAGTGGTTCTTAGTATAGGAATAGGTGTAACACACATATCCTCATCTTCATCTGTGAAATGTAATACAGCTTCTTTCCTCAATTGGCGCTTCAGGAAACACAAACACCTCACTTTAATGTTTGCTGTGCCTCATTGTTTCAAGGTTAGAGAAGTATGAAGAAAATGAATGATATCTCATATTTTCCTGGTACATAGCACAAGGGGAAGGGGGGAGCAAAGTAACCTTCCCCCAAGCAAAAAAAAGGATGTGAAGTTGGGCAAAGCTGGATAGAGCCAGCCAATCACAGCTCCGGGGTGGAGAAGGCTATAACCCAGAGACTTGTCTGAAAAAGAAATAGGGCCCATTTAGACAGGCCCAAAAAACAGAACCTGTCTCAGTTATTTCTCAAAGTAATTAGGGTTAATTCCAAATTAATTAGATAACCCATTAGATCTGGGCCTTCCCAAAACGCCCGGGTCTAATGGGTATTGGGCCTGTGGGGACTTAGTCCTAGGACGATCTGAGTGTGAGTCTCCACTGCCATCCCACATCTTTTGGGCTCCTGTGTGGTAGGGCGTCCACCCCTCCCCCTCCCCTCCCATCCCCTCAAACTCCCAATTTAGCCCCTAAAGGGTTTTTCCTCCTCTCCCCTCCTGTCTCCTCAGGCGTCATTTTTTCACACCAGGAGGACCTGAGAGGAGGCTTTATTATTTATTTATTTATTTATTTACAGTATTTATACCCTGTCCTTCTCAACCCTGAGGGGGACTCAGAGCACCCTTACAAAGGCAAGAATTCAATACCATATACACAACAGACATAAAATAAACATACACATTAAAACATGAATTTAGAAACCATATAAGGATTAAAACACATTATTAAAACCACACTTGTTCTCAACAAGGAGAAAGGCAGCTAAGTTAGATGGCAGGAAAAGCCCTTCCCCCATTGCCCTTTTGCCTGTCTCTATTCTCTCTTTTTTTTTTCTCCTTCTCCTGATTGTTAGACTTGCCCTCAGAGACACACCCCTTCCCTCAAGTTTCGGCCACATGGCAAGCCCCTGAATTCTCCATTTTGTTATTCTCCTGTGAATATAGAGAAACAAGACATCTGCCTTTGGGGGGAAAGAGTGGGAAGAATATAAAACGGACACTATGATATATCCATTTCCTGTTTGCTGCTATAACTGAGTGCATAAGGAACTGTTTCGTGGTTTTGCAGTCTGGAAATGAATTTCTTGTATTTCTTTTCCTTTCCCATGACTCCTTCTGACAGGCTTGCAAAGCAGTGAGTGCACTGGAGCTTAAAGTCACGTCTCCTGCTTTCCAGTCTCATGCTCTGCTGCCACTGTCAATATATATTTCTCATTGCTCCCTTTTATTACTTGTCCTGTCCCATCCCTTTGGCTATTTGGAAAAAGCCATTCCCACCATTGATGGTTTCTTCCAAGGGGGTTGTGGAAATTTTGTGGGGGGAAATGTTATTTAAGTGCTTTATAATGTGTCATCTCCATCCTTTCCTTTATATGTTATGTTCCTCACAACACAATCCATTTTGGAGCACATCAGGGCTTGAGACTTTAGTTACAGGTATGCCTGAGGAATATGAGTGGTGGAAATTGCTACCTATATCACTGATGTTGACTGAATGTGGACACTGAGGCAATTGCGTTGTATGTGTTGTGGTACAGAGAAGTGCTGGGGTGTGTTCCTGCTAACATGAATTCATTCATTTCCCCCAGATGGATGTTGTAACAAGTATAAGTCATGATTGTGAAAGTTCAGCAAGGCATGTGTTATGCTTATCCATCATTATAGGATTTTCCTGTGCATTTTATTCAAGATAGGCATGTAGCAGAAAGAGTAGATATAGCATGGTTGAGACTTGTTCAAACTTCATAGTTATAATGATATGATTCCACTTTAACCATCATAGCTCCATTCTATGGATTCCTAGGAATGGCAATTTGGGAGAGGGCATTTATAATTCTCAGCCAGATAACTCCTTGGGTGCCACTGACCAAATGGAATATCCAGGTTTTCATAGGATGTGCCATGTCAGCTGAAGTGGAATCATAGTACTATAACCCTTGTTTTCCATTTTTAGGTTCTGTGCTTTCTTTTGGGGATTCATTTACTAAAATATATCCTCTTTCACTGTAAAACTTTAATAAACCAGCTACACTGCATCTAAAATTCTTTAACATTTCTAGAAAGCAATCTAGAATGTTCTGTTTATTCAAGCCGTTATAATACTGTTGTCTGCCACACACATTTTCTTACTAACCTAATTGTCATAAAAAGTACTTTTATAAATGAAACACATTTCATATTTACACAAGTATGATATACCCCCATTCATTCTAAGAAGAAAAAGTAGCCAGACTTGCAAAACTGAGGGAGGTTTTCTATAGTTATTGCTCCCTACATTCCTCTACTCAGTGACAAGTGAATTGGGACCAGTAAACTTCTATAATAACTTTCAAAGCAACCAGATCAGCACTTTCTCCTGACTTTTGTAACAATGTATTTGTCAAAGGCTTTCATGGCCAGAATGACTGGGTTATTGTGAGTTTTCCAGGCTGTATGGCCATGTTCCAGAAGCCTTCTCTCCTGATGTTTCACCTGCATCTATGGCAGGCATCCTCAGAGGTTGTGAGGGACCACCCTAGACATTCCACAGCTATAGAAACCCCATTTTCCTAGTTTCCAATAGACCTCACAACCTCTGAGGATGCCTACCATAGATGCAGGAGAAGGGTCAGGAGACAGTGCTGCTGGAACATGGCCATACAGCCCGGAAAACTCACAACAACTCTTATGTTACAATCACAGTCATGAATTCAGTAACCTAATTAATATGAGGCAGTCATAAAAAAAACTGGCACAC
The DNA here is from genome assembly GCA_030556195.1 of Anolis apletophallus. Classification (NCBI taxonomy): domain Eukaryota; kingdom Metazoa; phylum Chordata; class Lepidosauria; order Squamata; family Anolidae; genus Anolis; species Anolis apletophallus. The sequence continues at coordinate 90,410,069 of JARBWK010000002.1, read as the reverse complement.
CACTTCTGCTATAGTTACTCCAGAGAGGAAATATTTTATTTAAAGCTGAGTTTAAAAGAGTTTTGGTATATAACTATTCTTGCATATTATTCCATTGAAAGAGCAAATGAAAGTGTTGTCACAGCAAACATGAAAGTAAACACCTTTACTCCTCAGAAGCAACCTGCAAGCATTTTTCTAATTTTCTAACTGTTGGAAAATGTGGAGAGATAAAGGGAGATATTCATGTTGGTAGAAAGGAAACTGTGTGCCAACTGGCTGAAAGAAAATAATCAAAGCAACTGGCAAGTGCATATATACTACACAGACACCCACACAGATAAATGCATGACTGAGTTAGCCGATGGAATTCCTTGGTAACACTCTAGTTTTTAAACATGGGGAGGGGGAGATTCCATTAGGTGAGTGGATGCCCTGGCCTTACCTGCTTTCCCAGGGCACTTGGATCTCCTTTCTGAGGTACTGCACTGCTGCTGTTCCTAGGGAGGCAAAGAACAAGGCTTGGTTTGTTTAGAAGAGGTAATCTGTACCCTTCTTACTCATGCAGAACTCAGGGACACCACACCGCTACTCAGACTGGGGCCCCCATCGAATTTGAAATTTTTTTATGCGCACATAGAAGAAAACGTGGATTTAAGGGGTTTCTTCCAGGTCCTTGATGCTGCAAGCAAAGTGTATGCTCACTCTGTCTTTGGTTGCTTTAATGATAAATTACTACTCGTGGGTTAACAACTTCCCAGCCTTTTGTATTTGCATATCTCCTGTTACTAATTCTGCATTCCTCCTCTGTAAACCGAGAGGTCCGAATCCATAGCTTTTCCTCCAAAAGATATTCATATATCCCCAATGAGGCTTTAAAGTCAGCTGATGTTACACACTTGGTGCACTTTAAATTATATTGGAAGAGATGTTGAAGTGGATTGATACCTGTGAGAAAATATAAGCTAATATTTGTGACTGCAGATCCACCATCCTTCAAGTATCAAATCTTACCCAGAAAGTATCCTTTCACTTTGAAGAAAACTGCTTCTATTTATGTTTGCTTACTTGCGTTCCTGCATATCATTTGCAGAAAAGGGGGGAAAAGAAAAAAAATCCAAATCTTATGTATATTAGATAGGGGTCATGAAGTAGAAGAAAATAGATCCAGTGCCACTTCTGTAAAGAATGACACTAGGTCAGAATGACATTCTGAAATGCATACTCGTTTTCAAGGTTCTTTTCCTGCATTCAAAAAGCATACTGAAATTTTTACATAACTTTGTGCCAATTTTAATTACAAACAATGATTCAATGTCACTTTAAAAAGTTAAACTTTTGTGACTACAACTCACGTAATTTAGATAATTTGCAGTGTACAATTCCCATTTAACTGCACAGCAACAACTCATTGACAAGTGTGCATAGATGTTGCTGATTAAATTGTCTATAATGCATGGAATCTGGAGTCACAAACAACTGGTTAGTAACATAGAATCCTTGAGTTATAAGAGACCTTGTGGGCCATCCAGTCCAACCCCCTGCCAAGAAGCAGGAAAAGTGCATTCAAAGCACCCCCGACAGATAGCCATCCAAGCCTCTGTTTAAAAGCCTCCAAAGAAGGAGCTGCCACCACAGTCCAGAGCACAGAGTCCCACTGCTGAAAAGCTCTTTTTAATTTTTGACGTTTTTGTTGCAACAACAGACAAATATGGTTGACCTACTGCAGGAAGATTTTGCATCTTAAATGAATTTCAACATATAGTAAGGGCTAGCAAAGCTCAGTTCTCAAATTAAGCAGGCTTTCCCATGTCACTCAGAATAGACATAAAATGGTTCACCTGCCCAGAGACTTCCTGGAGTGAAAACAAAGGAGGCAGGTTTTCACCAAGTGCAACTTTCCCCATCTCTGGACCTTTGTGGTCGGGAGACACTGGAGGTGGGATTTTCTGTGCCACATCTCTTAAAGGTACAGAATCCACAGTCTGGTGCAAGGCAGTTCATGTTAGTACTCCCTGGTTTTCAAAGTAGTGCAAAATCCATGACATGCCCAGGGTGGACAATCAGGATGGTAGTTAACTAGCTTGGGTTCAACCTAAATAACAAATGAAGCACACATTGAATATCAATTATCCAGAAGCATTTTGGATTTCAGATATTTTTGGATTTTGGTAAATGCATATTGATATGCAATATGCAAAATAGAGCACCTTAGAGACTCACGGAGAGAACCAGGTTGGTAGCTTAAGCTTTTGTAGTCTGCTTGCTTCCTCAGATGCCTCAGTACTTGCAATTATGTGTGTGTGTGTGTGTGTCCACACAATGATATATCTTAGAGATGGAACCCAAGTCTAGACATGAAATTCAACTATGTATTATACACATTTTATATCCACAACCCAAAGGTCAATTCATATAATACTTGTTAATAATTTTGCAATTTTTAAAATAATTTTGCACATGAAGTAAAGATTGTGTACATTGTGTACTGTCTGACTGTGGAATATGATGCCTGGAGGTGTGGTGACTCCTTTTTTGGAAGTTCTTAAGCAGAGACAGGGTGGCCATCTGTGATCAGAGTGCTTTGCACACAGAATGTGGCTGGAGGGGAGTGACCCTGGGGGTCTTTTCCTACTCCAGGACTCCATGAGCTATCAGGAAGCAAAGTTATCATGGTATCGGCTACCTCTGGGGGCAATTTCAAACTTTGGGGCATTTAGGAATCCTGGTTAAGGAATGTCCAACTTATCTTGATTTCAATTGCCTTAGCCTTTGCCTTCTCAACACAATTCACATTTTATCCTGCTGCATCCATTGCATGATGCACACATAGATTGTTTTTCTTCACAGGGAGACCCCATCCACAAATGAGGGAGTGCAACTCCTACCTTGCTCAGTCTATACCGGGCCTGGACAAACTTGGGTCCTCCAGGTGTTTTGAACTTCAACTCCAACCATTTCTAACAACCCCAGGCCCTTTCCTGTTCCCCCTCGGCCACTTAAGAGACTGTGGGGAAAAGAAAGAGGTCTGAGGCTGGCTTGCAGTGAGTTTTCTGAGCTGTATGGTCTTGTTCCAGAAGCATTCTCTCCTGACGTTTCACCCACATCTATGGCAGGCATCCTCAAGGGGAGGAGCCCCTGGTAGCACAATGGGTTAAACCTTTGTGCCGACAACACTGAAGACCAACAGGTCAGAGGTTCGAATCAGGGGAGAGTGCAGATGAGCTCCCTCTGTCAGCTCCAGCTCCTCATGCAGGGACATGAGAGAAGCCTCCCACAAGGATGGTAAAATATCAAAACATCCGGGCATCCCTTGGGCAATATCCTTACAGACAGCCAATTCTCTCACACCAGAAGTGACTTGCAGTTTCTCAAGTCACTCCTGACACAGGGGGAAAAAATTCTCGAGGATGCCTGTCATTGATGTGGGTGAAACGTCAGGAGAGAATGCTTCTGGAACATGGCCATACAGACCGGAAAACTCACAGCAACCCAGTGGTTCCAGCCATTAAAGCCTTCGACAACACAAGCCTGAGGCTGATAGGAATGGTGGGAGTTGAAGTCCAAAACACCTCGAGGGAGGGCCCAAGTTTGCCCAGGCCTGGTTTATACATGGAAGAACACTTCCAACCCCCACACATGTTAAGAGAAAGTTCATGAGAGAGTTCATGAAGCTGGGCGTTCCCTCCATGGAGGGTCTCCTAAAGCGCCTCCCGCCAAACCTATAGTACAGTTACAGCGTATCTTCCCAGCCAGGAAAGCGACGGCTGGGGAGATGGGCCTGGCCTGGCTTGGCAGGAGAGGCTCAAGGGGGGGGGCTTGAGCGAGAAGGTCTTACTGGTACATTATTTCAACGGTTATGTGTATTCATATCATGATCTGATCACCATGCTCAATATATCCCATATGCATGGGGGCATTGGGATAATGATACAAAAGGTTTGCTAGGGTAGACCCTCTCTCACTCAGACTCGCCCCCCCCAATCAAAATCCTGGCTACGGGCCTGCCAAGAGGAGCTGAGCTAGGCCCCCTCCCCTCCCCTCGCCACATTGCTCACCTGGCTGGGCCTGGGGCCACACTGGGGGCCGACTCCGCCGCAGCGACGCTCCACGAAATCAGCGCTGCAAAAGAAGAACCAGTTGGGGAGTGTCAGGCCCCGAGTTCTCCCCAGTTCAGAACTTCAGACACACACACCCCCCCGCCTCCCCACTCTGGAACCCCACTTTTTCTCGCTCCCACGCGCGGCCCCTCTCCTCCATGGGGGGGGGGAGAGGGAGAGAGAGAGAGAGAGAGACTCACCTTGCGGGAGCAGCCCGAGCCAGAGGAGCGCCTGCCCGCACCGGAGGCGCTGCTGCATCCTCGCGCCACAAGGGAGCAAGGAGTGGGGCACAATCCCTCTGCAAAGCTAGGCGAGGACCGCCGCCCGCCTCGCGCCGCTCCTTCTCGTCCCCCAATTGCGCTCCTCCGCGGCCACGCCACGGCGCTGGGGACGCCTCCCTCCCGTCATTAGCATAAACGAGCCCCCTCCGGAGGCGCCGGCCCCCCGCCCCTGCCCCTGCCCCTCGAGGAAAGGCCGCCGCCGCCGCCGCCGCCTTCGGGGACAGCGCCCCAATACTCAGACGTGGCTTGGCCAGTTCCTTCCTACCAAATGGAATAGCCTCTTCCTTGGGAGTCTTCTTCTCCCTTCCACGCTTATGGGACCTTTAGGGCAGAGCTTTCCAAACATTGGCACACTTTGGAGACATCCCTCATTTCGCCACACTCGTTCAGTTTTGCTAGCAAACCAGTGGTTGAACCAATTATTTATGTATTGTTTCATAGAACCCTTGAGTTGGGAGAGGCCTCGTGGGCCATCCAGTCCAACCCCCTGCCAAGACAATCACGTTCAAAGCACCCCTGACTGATGGCCAGCCACCCTCTGCTTAAAAGCCTCCAAAGAAGGAGCCTCCGCCACACTTCTGGGCAGCGAAGTGTGGTTTCTTTACGACATTTCTATCCCACCTTTCTCAAACCCAAAGGTGACTCAAGGTGGCTTACAACCCAACCCGGCAGCCGTTCGATATACAATATAACCATATACAATATAACATTTAAACATTTAAAGAGATTGATTAAATCATACAATAAAAACATATAAAAACCAATATCTTCACTGTTCATCACATTGTCCAAATTATCTGAACCATTCCATAATTCAGTTCCATATGAATCCGTATTTAACTATTGCACTGCATTCCCAAAAAGCCAGGTTTTTATTTGGCTTTTTTGGGAATGCAGTGCAATAGTTAAATACAGAATGGGGCCAGTGTAATGTCACTGGGGAGAGTTCCATAGCCAAGGGGCCACCACTGAGAAGGCCCTGTTTCTCATCACCCAGTCATGCCTGCAAAGAAGGCAGGGCCAACAGCAGGGCCTCTCCAGCCAATCTTAAGCTCCAAGGTGGTTCATAGGGAGAGATATGTTTGGACAGGTAAGCTGGGCCGGAACTGTTTAAGGCTCCTTATAACTCCTTATAAGACATAACAACACATCCATAAACTGCCATAACAAAATATATGGTGACACAACATGTCTCATGGAAACCACTCATGTATATATTCAAAGATATAAGATGTGTTGTTTCACATAGACTCAGAGGTGTCTCCTTCTGTTCCTGCAACACACCTACACAACACACTAATACAGGCCTGGGCAAACTTGGCCCTCTCTCCATGTGTTTTGGATTTCCCACAATCCCTAACAGCCTCTGGCCCCTTCCTTTTTCCCCTCAGCCACTTAAGAATGTGTTTTTCTTATTATTTTTCAATGATTTTATTTCTGAAAAACATACAGATAGCAATGCATTTTAATACAAACCTTGGCATTCTATAAATCAATATGGATGGCTATTTACAGTTTTTGTAACTAAGTCACATGTTCAGTTTGTACTTCAATATATATCAATTACTTTCCCCTGAAATCCCCCCACCTCCCATCTTCCCTCCCCTCATCTGGGCCAACTTATTTTCATACAACAATTTGTTTGGATGGCCTGGTTCAAAATTCTGTATTTATCATTTCCTTCCATTTTGTCAATTAAACAATACCATTTCCTAAGTCCACCATGTTTCCAGATCCCACCTTGTTTTACCTTTCCAACCTCGAACAATCGTCGCATGTATGGCTGATATCATAAATTTTAATAATTTTGTCCATTTGTTATTCCCCTCCTTTACCTCTATAGTGAGAGATAGAAATCAGGCTTTATTCAATATAAGTTTTGCCCTAGTATTTCCTCTATTACTTCCCTGACTGTGTGATAATATTTTTGCATTCCAACGCAATCCCACCACATATGAGAAAATGTCCCAATCTCCCCACAGCCACTTAAGAATGTATGTGTGCATCATGCAATTGATGCACTAACATGTTGTGACGCACAATTGGAAAGTTCTGCTTTAGGGGATTTTAGTCTTCTTTGAAGGAGCAAAGACACCAATGGCCAAGAGGTAAAATATGGTTTGCTAGAACTCCATTAAAGATGGGAAATTCCTACAAGGATGCAAAGCTAACTGAATATATATGGGTGGCATTCACAGATACATTTGATCATTATGCAACAAAATGTTATAGCACCTTAAAGACTGAAAAAACTAAGTTAGTAGCATAAACTTGCATAATCTATTTCCTCTGATGCATGCATGTACATGTGCGCTCCGAACACATGTATGTTAGTGTACATTCAAGGTACCTGTAGACTTAGGGCGACTCCATGAATTTTCACAGGGGTTTTTCAGGCAAGGACTACTTCAAACTTGACTGGGAATTCTGTTGCCATTTGATGACAGGGACGGGGGTGGTAGAATCACGCAATCTTCTGATCAGGTGCAACAGATGGTTCAAATACCAGGTGCTGTAGGTTATATTTCCGAGAAAGACACTCATAAAACTTCCCTCTGAGTATTCTTTGCCTAAGAAATTCATGGAATAGCCTTTCGGCAACAAGCTACATAGAAACACATACACATACCTCTACAGCTTTTCACATGCGAGAGATACAAACAATATCCTATTCATATTTATTTAGAAATTAAAATGCATAATACAGGATAGTTCGGTGTGTTTTTTCTTCTCTCTTGCTCTTAGTCAGTCCTGGCCAATTCGCTGTCTGCCAAGCAGAAGCAACCCCACAACATGATGCTACCAATATGGAGCTTCACCATAGGGATGGTGTTCTCATAACAGTAAGACCTGTTGGTTTTGCACCATATGCAGTGTTTAGTGACAGGCTAAAAAGTGCAGTTTTGTTCTCCTTGCACTACCAAACGTTCCAGCACATGTCTGTTGTGTGTCCCACATTTTTGTTGTTTATTCATTCAGTCGCTTCCAACTCTTCGTGACCTCATGGGCCATCCCACGCCAGAGCTCCCTGTCGGCCATCACCACCCCCAATTCCTTCAGAGTCAAGCCAGTCACTTCAAGGATACCATCCATCCATCTTGCCCTTGGTCGGCTCCTATTCCTTTTTCCTTCCATTTTCCCCGGCATCATTGCCTTCTCTAAGCTTTCCTGTCTTCTCATGATGTGGCCAAAGTACTTCATCTTTGCCTCTAATATCCTTCCCTCCAATGAGCAGTCGGGCTTTATTTCCTGAAGTATGGATTGGTTGGATCTTCTCATGGTCCAAGACACTCTCAGAACTTTCCTCCAGCATCACAGTTCAAAATCATCTATCTTCCTTTGCTCAGCCTTCCCTAAGGTCCAGCTCTCACATCCGCAGGTTACTACGAGGAATACCATTGCTTTAACTATGCAGATCTTTGTTGCAAGTGTGATGTCTCTACTCTTCACTATTTTATCAAGATTGGTCATTGCTCTCCTCTCACATTTTGTTAAGCAAGTTCCAAACAGGTTTTGCTATAAATTTGTTTCATGAATGGCTTTCTTCTTGACGCTCTTCCATAAATCCAACTTTTTGGTGACACCCTGCATTGCAGATGGAGATCCCTCTGTCAGCTTCAGAGTTATCATTGGTTTCTTGATTGCTTCTCTGACTAATGCCCCCTTTATTCAGCCACTGTGCCCCAATATGGTCATTTTTTCATACTGCCTCATTTCAAAAATGAAGCAAAGTGTCTGAAATCCACTCAGTACCAACTAAGAACTTTTATATGGTAGATTCTTGCTATTGTCCATAAACTCAGAAAGGTGAATACATTTCAGTAGTTTCAAATGGGAACCTCAAACTTCCAAATGTACAAAACATAATCAGTATTCATGTTATCAAAATTGATGTTCCACAATATAGCTTTACCTTTAAACATGTATAGTTCTTACAGATTTCTGAGCTTACTTCTTCTCATTATGTAAAACATGGGTGCTCATTAGGTAGATCGCGATCTACTGGTAGATCACGTAGGGCATCCTGGTAGATCGCACGCAGGGTGGGAGGAAGGCTCAGTCCTGCCCCACAGGCTCCCGACGCCGCCCAGGTGCAGAAGGAGGTTGGACTGGATGGCCCTTGGAGGTCTCCTCCTATTCTAGGAACTCATTGTTGTTATTATTATTATTATCAGAAGCTGAATGGCCATCTGTGAGGAATGCTTTGATTGTGTTTTTCCTTTATGGCAGATGGAGGTTGGACTGGATGGCCCTTGGAGGTCTACTTCTACTCTAGGAACCTATTGTTGTTGTTGTTGTTACTATTAGTAGTAGTAGTAGCAGAGGCTGAATGAATATTATCACCATCATTATTATTATGAATAAATTCAGGGGCTTATTATACTCACATTTAGTTGAATTCAGTCTTAAAATATATTATATGGCTCTCACTGAAATAAATTTCCAAATATTTTGCTTTTATGGCTCTCTGAGTAGTGGGTAGGTAGATCATTTTGACTTGGTTGTTTTATCAGTAGCTCGCATGCTGAAAAAGTGTGAGCACCCTTGATGTAAAAGGACACTTACTTCTAGCCTACGTCTCCTATACAGTGTTCCTTTTTGGCCTCTCTAATTCTCTATCGTTTCCTGCTTTCCTTCATTCTGTGTGAACCTTCTCTCTTTTTGTTCCTCTGCCTATTTATCTCCTTTCCTTCTTTTCTGCCCCTCACTCACTCCCTGACCCCCTGCCTCTTTCACTTCATCTTTCAGCTATCTTGTAACAGAAGCTTTAAAAGCTGCCAATGGCAGGTGAGAAATAGTGTCAGATTAAAAGAGTCTTTTTTCAAACTGCTTTAGGAAGTCTGTTAACAGTAAGTAATTAAAAAGATCTCATTCCTCTCTTTGTAATTAGTCCCCATGTATTGTATTTCTAGCCGTAACAAGTAGTTCACTTCAGTAAGATGGTGAAACAGCAATGACGTCTCCATCAAGAATGCTCTTCTGCTGTAAATACTAAAGGGAACATCAAAATTAGGAGAGAGAGTAGATTCTCCTGCTCCACCCACCACAACATTGATGTAACCCACTAAAAGGTCAAACTTCTTATATTGCATTTGCATTGTAAGAGAAACTTGGAAGTTACAGATTTGAATTCCTTTTCCAGTAAAGCTTGATGATCTAAATCTCATGGTTGAAATCTATGAAAGTTTATGCCATTAATCACATTTATTAGTCTTTATGGTACTACAGACCTTGGCTGTAATAGACTAACCTTGCTAGCTCCCTGGAAATATTTCCTCTGTGAATCACCTAAGCTCTGTTTCAATCTAATATCTCAAATTGGGTTCAGAAGCAAATAGACAGCCAGTGCAATGAAGGCAATATCTTTTATTGTCCTCGCATGACAAAGAAATAATTGTGAACTTCTATGACATAGGTAGCGATTTATTTGTTTATTTAATAGTCTGCCTTTCTTCTAACTTGGGACTAGGCAATTTAAAGAAAGGATAAAACAAAATAAAGCTATAAAAACTTGGTGATAAAATGTTATACACAATTTGAAAAGGTACTATATCAAAACACCCCTAACTTTAAAAGGTGTAGAATAATTTTAAATGATATAAACATTAAGAGAAAATGCAGAAAAAATACAGCAAATGCAGTTGTCTCAATGGGACCCTGAAGTGGGTTGTTTGCTGTTGTTGCTGCTGTTGCTGTTTATGCCACAGCTGTATCTTTGACCTGGACAAATGAATTTTTAAAAAATACAGTTATGCAATTACAAAATAATGATAATCATAAAGAATACACATACGTCCCAACCCCAAAGGCTTTGTTACAATCTATAAAATGGTTACTGCAATCAATGGTTTCCCGTTTCTTGAAGATTGTAATTCATATTGATCTTTTCCAGTATGTGGGCACTGTCATCTGTTCCTGATTATTTATTTCTCCCAAGTGCTGTTCCTGTAGCTTCCATTTAATTTTATAAATTTCAAATCATTTTTCTTGAATGAATCTGCCATCCTTCCTTCCTTTCATCTCTTTTATATCGTTCTTCAGCGCATTGTTTCCATTTTCTTTTTATGTATACTTGGTCATGTAATATGTCATATAGCAGCCCCAGTCTTGGTTTAAATTTCCCTTCAATTTATCATATCTTGTGGAAGAGGTCTCTTGTTCCTCCTTTGTTCTTGTCATCTTCTATTTCTCTGCTTTGATTACTATAGTAGATTGCTTTGTCCCTATTCCTGAGTACAAGGTTTTGACCCTATTTTTCTCCCTTTTTAATTTTGCTTCTCCTTTTCCCTTAAGTACTTGAATAATCTTTTCTGTGGTTTTTCTTTCCTTTTGACTGTAGATTGACTTTTATAGACTTACTGTACAATGTCCTGGACTTCATACTTGGCTTCATTCCAAGGTGACAATATATTCTGCAGAGATGCTATAATTCATATCTTGACAGATGGTTGATTTAATCTTATTCAGCTTTACTCTAATGTATTTGGTATTAATGGTTCATGTTCTGTGCCATTATCAGCTCCTGGTCTTGTTTCCCCATTTTCTGCTTCCAATTATGAGGTCATTTGATTTCTATAGTGGCCAACATGCGGTGTTCGTTTGCTTTAAAAATGCGTTTGCAGTGTACAAAGCTTGCACAATTCAGTCAGTTGGTTTCATGCCTTATTTCTTGTTCCAAATTTTCCTACAATCATTGTTTCTGCTTTATTTCCTTTTGATTAACAAGAAGTCTTATTTTAATGCACGATCAATTTCTTTCTAGACTCCAGCATAGAATCTTTCAATTTCATCTTCTTCTGCCTATGTAGGTGGAGCATAAACCTAAATTATAGTTATATTCATACATTTTCCCTGAAGTTTTATTGATTTGATTTGGTTAGGGTTTACATTATGGTTCTACATTTTTCCTCACTATAAATGTCCCCTCATCTCTTTTTTTTAGATTTCTTTTTCCTGAGTAAAAAGCATTGTGATTATCTGTCTCAAAATGTTCTGTTCCTGTCCAATGAACCTCACTCAACACAGTTCTGCAATGTTTGTATGCTCAATTTCTTGTTTCACCATATTTAACTTTGTGACGTATGCTATTCACATTCCATGTTGCAGTAATATATGCTGTGCAACCTCAGACTTCCCTTTGACCTCTGAGCACATCAGCAGTTTGACATCCTATCAAATTGAGACCAACTTGAAATTACACTATACACTGTTGTCTTATACCAGGGCTGTCCAACTGGCGGCCCCGGGGCCGTACACGGCCCCCAGCCTGTTGGACACGGGCCCCGCTATGCCCCCGGCCGCCATTTTTTTTTTTTTAAAAAAAACAAATTTCTATTTTTTTTTTAAAAAATGGCGGCCGGGGGGGGGGGGGAGGCGGGGCAAGGAGGAGGAAGTGAGCCAGCTCCTCCTCCTGCACCACCCCTCCTGAACTCTCCCCTCCTCCTCTTTCCCCGGGCGCCGCTGCTGTCCCGTGCACCCCGCAGGAGGGAGGGAGAACTGTGGAAGAGGAGGAGGGAAGAAACTCAGCTGATTGCCTTCCTCCTCTTTCCCCCGCCCGCGCGCAAGGCGCCGGGGAGGATCCCGGGCGCCGGCTCCCTCCTCCTCTTCCACCGGGAAAGAAGGAGGAAGGCAGTCAGCTGATTGCCTTCTCCTCCTCCTCTCCCCCTCCTTTCCCCCCCCGCCGGCGCCCGGATCCCCTCAAGGGCGCTTTCCAGCGCGCCACGGAAGACCAGCTGGAGGAGGAGGAGGGAGAGTTCTCCCTCCTCCTTCTTCCACCGGCACATGCGCGGCGCACGGTAGGAGGGAGAATGACGTTTAGCTGGGGGCCTGGGGCAAGAGCTGGAGGGCCTGGGGCAGGGCCTGGGGCCCTCCCCCCCTCCTCCTCCCTCTTCGTCGGCTGCTTTCCCGTGTCTTATACAGTGCTCACTGGTGGAAGAGGAGGGAGGAGGAGCCACCATCTCTTTTCATTTTGGATTGGATCACTGTCATTCTCCCTCCTCTTTCTCCTACCAAATGTCACTCTTTCCCTAATTGTCTTGGAAAGATCCACCAGTATCGGCGCATGGGACACCAGCTAACGTTTGCACCGGGAAGGAGGAGGGTGTAGGAGAGCCCAACCTGGCTCTAGAGACCAGGGTTCACCCTGCCATGACCCCATTCCTCGGCGTGAATGCCAATGTCCATGTGTATTTCAGCGGAAAGGGAAAAGCCACCTCTGAGGAGGAGGAGGAGAGTCATCCCTCCTCCTCTTCATCTACGTTGTGGAACTGCTGGAATAATGGAAGTTGTAGTTTGGTGCCGGTGGAAGAGGAGGAGGAGGAGGAGGATTCCATTGCATTGAGTCAAGTATGTTAAACTAGTATCAAATTCAATTAATTCTACATTGTAGGTTAAGAGGCTGAGGGGGAAATGAAAGGGCCTGAGTCTGTTAGGAATTGTGGGAGTTCAAAACACCTGGAGGGCAAAAGTTTGCCTATGCCTGTTGTAGATTGGGGTAAAGGTAAAGGTTTCCCCTGACATTGAGTCTAGTAGTGTCTGACTCTGGGGAGTGGTGCTCATCTCCATTTCTAAGCTGAAGAGCCGGCGTTGTCTGGAGAAACCTCCAAGGTTATGTGGCTGCCATGACTGCATGGAGTGCCGTTACCTTCCTGCCAGAGTGGTACCTGGCAGACCAGACCGTCGCTCGGTGATCCAAGCGACAGTCATCTCAAGGTTAGACTACTGTAATGCTCTTTACATTGGCCTACCTCTGTCGGTGACCCGGAAACTTAAACCAGTGCAGAACCCTGCAGCCCGTGTGCTCACAGGCACGCCTGTGGGCCACTGTATTGCACCTGTGTTGCAGGAACTGTACTGGCTGCCTATTGAATTCCGGATCACCTTCAAAGTGTTAGTCTTGACTTTCAAGGCCTTGTATGGTCTGGGGCCAGTGTACCTGAGGGACCGCCTTACCCCATACTGTCCCATGAGATCACTGAGATCTGAAGACCAGGATCTTCTCCTTGTTTCGAGTGCCAAAGCCTACCATCTCACATCGACGAGAAGAAGGGCATTCTCCATTACTGTCTCGATGCTTTGGAACTCCTTGCCGCCAGAGGTCAGGTCACTCCACCTTATGGCTTTCTGGAAAGCCTGTAAGACCTGGCTGTTTCGGCAGGCCTTCGAAACTTGAGTAAGTCTAATTACATATGTCAGTTAGTTTAATACTGTTGTTTTAATGTAAAGTTTTAATGTCTCATTGCTGTTATGTTTTATTGTTTTAATGTGCTATTGCTGTTGTTTTATTATCGAATTTGTGAGCCACCCCGAGCCATCCAGGAGTGGCGGCTAAGAAATTGAACAAATAAATAAATAAATATTAATCTACTCACATTTGCATTTTTTCAAACTGCTGGGTTTCAAAAACTGAGGCTAACAGCAGGAGCTCACCCTGCTCCCCAGATTTGAAATACTGAGCTTTTGGTCAGCAAGTTCAGCAGCTTAGCTGTTTCACTCACTGTGCCACTGGGGGGGGGAGGCACAGATGGAGTTACACAAACAAATATACACATGAGAGGAGGGCCGCACTCCTGTAAAATACTGCTAACCAGGAGGAGGTTTTGTTGTTCAGGCTTGGCCCCATGTAAGCCGCCTCGAGTCTCCATTGGAGGAGATGGTGGTGGGATATAAATAAAGTTTATTATATTTTATATTATTATTATTTGCCAGTTATCAATCAGTCCGGTTGCCATAATTTGGGGGTTGTTGGTTTGGGGGGGTGGATGTTTAACTGCAACCCAGCTTTTGCACTTTCTTCTTTCACCTTGGTTAGAAGACTCCGAAATAAACAGTAGTTTCCTAATATTTCAGGGGGCCACTTGTCACCATGGGGCAAGCAGACACGCACCTGGCCAGTCCGGCCCTGCAAGGGAGAGGGAGGAAATAAACCTCCTTCCTTGGCTCCCTCCCCTGCGCCGCGCCCTCTGGCGGCCACTCCGAGCTCTGCGCGCCCGACCTGCGCCGAGAAAGGAAGGAAGGAAGGGAGGGAAGAAGGAAGGCTGCCCAAGGCAAAAGCCCAGGGAGAGGCAGTCGCTCTCGCTCCCCCCCTCCCCATTCATTGCCATGGAGCGCAAGGTGGCCAGGGAGTTCAGGCACAAGGTAAGAAGAGGGGCGCGCTCGCCTTTCCCGCTTGCTTGCTTGCTTCTTGCCTTTCTGCCAAGGGACCCCCGCGGCTTTGGCTCCTGGAGTCACTTTCTCGAGCCTTGGGGCGGCGGCGCGAGGGACATTTTGCGGGACTCTGGACTCTGGGTATCAATTAACTCGGCCTGCGGGGGGGCTGGGAAGGCAGCGCTTCTTTCATCGCCCAGGAGCGGCTTTCTCCCGGCCGGCAGGTCAGGCGGAGAGGCGCTCCTCCCAGGGAGGCATTGGCCTCGCTCTTCCCACCCACACATCCATCTTTTCTCTCCCCCCCCCCCCAGGCAGGTGGGAATTCGAGGCCCCTTTCTCTTAAAGGCAGGGAAAAGGAAGAAGCAAACTTCAAAGTTTCTGAACTTTTTGGGAAGTTTGCTCTCTCTAAAATAATGTTCCCTGTGAGCGATTGTCTACAAGAAATACATTTTAATAATAATAATAACAACAACAATAATAAATCATTTATAGCCCGCTTTATCTCCCCGAGGGGACTCAAAAACCAAAAGGAGCACTATCCCTCCTTTCCCCTTTCTTTCCTTCTCTCTCTCTTTGTCAGAGACCAAGGGGCGTTGCAAAAAGGCTTGTATTGTATAATAGCTCTTTTGTTTATGTTGTTGTTTTTTAAAAGAAGTGAATTAATAGTTCCAGGTCAACAGCAGGGGATAAGGAAGTTTGGACTCAAGGATATGATACAGCCATATCCTTGCAATGTGGTTTGAACCTCTTTCTTTTCATCAGTGCTGCAAAATCAAATGGAAACTGCCTTTCAGAGGTTCAGTCAGTGGTGCATTAATAATGGGTTTCGTTTACAAAAAGCTCCCTTTTTGATTTCACATCAAAGATAAAAGTTGTGAGTATGGAAGGCTGTTCCAGCTTGCCTGAATATGTTAAAACGATCAACATTTGTTTGCGTACCTCCTATTGGTTTTCCAGACTTGTGCAGTACACCTTATAGAAATCTGATCTGATAACCTGCTGTTGATGTGTCTAAGCAGTCCTTTCTGGCTTATGGTGCCCCCAAGACTAACCTATTGAAGATGGGGTTCTTTTGCAATATCTGTTCAGAGGGGGTTTGCCTTTGCCTCCCTCAGAGGCTGAGAGAGAGTGACTTGCCCAAAGTCACCCAGTGTAGTTTACATACTGTAGGTGACGTGGGATTTGAATTCTCTTCTCCAGGGTTGTAATCCAATTCTCAAACTTCTCCACCATGCTGAGTCTTCTAATATTTGTGCCTAGTTTTTAATATACAGTAGGGTCTCGCTTATCCAACATGAATGGGCTGGCAGAACGTTGGATAAGCGAAAATGTTAGATAATAAGGAAGGGTTAAGGAAAAGCCTATTAAATATCAAATTACGTTATGATTTTACAAATTAAGCACCAAAACATCATGTTTTACAACAAATCAACAGAAAAAGTAATTCAATACACGGTAACGTTATGAAGTAATTACTGTATTTACAAATTTAGCACCAACATGTCACAATGTTGGATGAGCAAAAGCTGGATAAGTGAGGCTCTACTATATACACAAACCTGAGGACCATCCATATAACCGAGACAGGAGTAAACTTCAGCCCGCCAGGTGTTTTGGACTTCCAACTCCCACCATTCCTAACAGCCTCAGGTCCCTTCCTTTTCTTCCTCAGCCACTTAAGCAGCTGAGTGGGGGGGGGGGGGATGGGGCCTGAGACTGTTAGGAATGGTGGGAGTTGAAGTCCAAAACACCCATAGGGCCCAATTTCGTCCATGCCTGATATAACTCCATTGTTGCTGTTATACAATGTTTATATGATAATTTACAAAGATTAATCATCAGCATTTTATCCTGAAGGTGTTTTTAGATGACTTTGGTTTTGGTAACCTGAATTTTTGGTGTCTTGGAATCTTGGTCTTTCGTTCCCTCATCTAATTTCTTTCAGTGGAGTTCCATTCAGGTTTTTAGACAGGACCTCTTTAACACAATAGATCAAGTCATACGAATCATTTTATTTTTTTATAACTTAGACTGAAGCATATACAATATTAAAGTCAATTTTCTGAAAATTCCTTGAAAGGGAAATGCTGATGTAAAAATATACATTAATGATATTAAGCCATTTTGCGCCCCTTTAAAAAATAATAAAAAGCTGGGCATAATTGTGTGATTATAACTGTCATTTATACCTGTAATCTATCAGCAGTGGGCTGGTCCGCAGCAGGCAGACAGCTGGCATATGTATCTAACGTAATATTTATGATCTTGTACCTTGTACCTGTGGCCTTTTATGCAGATAAGATTCACCAGTCATTCAGAGACCGATCAGACTAAATGATCACTTCTATTCTCCCCACTGTCCCAATAAATGGAAAAAGCTGGCTCTTTCAAAGGAAAAAAACTATTCAAAATCTTGCTTCATTGGCTTCCTGATGCTGGGAAGCTACTAGGACTAAATTCATATTAAACGGCACTGACGATAAGCTGCCTTATATTTCACTTTAAGAGAAAAGTGGAGTATAAATTTTCTAAACAAATAAATAAAAGCTGCAGCATCAATAATACATTAAGTAGTGATAGAATCTGCATTATTAGTCATCTGTTTTCATTAAAATCTCAGGAGCCCTTGGTGGCTCAGTGGGTTAAACCCCTGTGCTGGCAGGACTAAAGACCGACAGGTCGGAGGTTTGAATCCAGGGAGAATGTGGATGAGCTCCCCCATGTAAGCTCCAGCTCCTCATGCGGGGACATGAGAGAAGCCTCCCACAAGGATGATAAAACATCAAAAACATCCGGGCATCCCCTGGGCAACGTCCTTGCAGACGGCCAATTCTCTCCCACCAGCAGCGACTTGCAGTTTCTCAAATCACTCCTAACATGACAAAAAAAATTAATCTCAAAAGTGAAAAAACTCAAGGCAGCCCAAACTGAGTTGTATCACCTGCAAATACATTCCTAAGCAATTAGACAGCTTGATATCTCAGACAAAGCAGAATTAAAACTAGATCATTTTGTTGCCCAAAGTAACTAGAATCGTCAGTCAATGGAGCTTGCAATGCCTCAAATAAGCCTGGGTCAGATATATAGTTCTAATGGGTCTGCATGAAACAAGGCTGGTGGCTTAGGTTGAGAGTCTGACATGGTCAGAGCAGAATCCACAGCCTTGAAACAAAGCTATCTTGGTTCTTTTCTTTCTCGCAATTGCGTATGTGCCAGCAAATCTGTTCTTGGAAAATGGAAGATTCTTAGAAATGGTGTAAGGTGGGCTGTGAGTAGCTTTGAATGGAGCAGCAGTCAGAAGAAGTGTCTCCCCTTGAATGAACAAAGAAGACATTATTGGTATCAGCATGAAATATTATCTTATTTTGCTGATGCTAGAAAGGGCAAATCATGTCACGTTGAACATTAGCACACTGTTTATACCCCTTCTAGATTTAATGGTCCATTCACTACTGCCCAAATAGAAGCCACTATGTCTTATAAATTTTCTTTTCCTATGCACATGAGTGGATTTTCTTTCCTATGTCTGCATCATAGATTGTTGAGGAGACTTTGGTTCTATCTCTTATCAATTTTATATTATTTTACCTAAAACACAAGCATTAATGAAAAATGGTTTAATATTGTTCAAATATTCAGGTTCTGTCTGCACTGTAGATTACTTCCTCTTTGTCACAAATAAGTTTGCATTGTTTGCATTGCTTTTACATGGAGCCAATAAGGAAGAATTTGTTTTCTCGAAACATGTTTTACCTCAGAAACAGGGTTATAATTTGAAAATCGCCACAATTCAAAAAGCAATTCTGAAATAGAACACAACTTTTACATGTTCATCTCTAAGACTTTCAAACACAGAGAACATACATATTTGTTTTGAGGAAAAAAAATTAACTACAGTCATCCTGCCGCATTTGTGGGTAAGGATTACTCTGCTACCATCACCACTGCGGTCATATGTAGCCAAAATGTGACCATAGAATCATGCTGGAGGGCCTATACATGCCCGAAGAAGTATGTTCATGTTATAATATATATATATATATAATGTGTTTTCCACTTTTGTATGGATCCTGCACCCTAACCCCCACAAAGATTGAGTGTTGACTGCATATTTGAGATGGAAAATAAGTGTTTTCTTTCCCTCTTGTGACTATATATTTCAGGAAATGAACCTGAAATCTTTTATACCCCGTGTTTCCCCGAAAGTAAGACAGCGTCTTACTTTCTTTTCCCCCCCAAAAGTCCCCCTACGTCTTACTTTCGGGTACGTCTTATATAACCCAAGACGTGCCCGTCGCCACGCCACGCCACCGCCGCCGCCACGCCGCCGCAACCGGAGGTGTGCCGCGGCACACCTGCGGCACACCTCCGCTGCACACCTCTTCGCCAGGGCTCCAGGCAAGGGAGGGGAAAGGAGCCAGGGGCGGGAGGAGCGGCGACGCGTCACTGTGACGCTGCGATCCTCACCACGCCCCTGGCTCCTTTCCCCTCCCTTGCTTGAGGAAAGAAGGGAGAGGGAAAGGAGCCAGGGCGTGGTGAGGATCGCAGCGTCACAGTGACGTCGCCGCTGCCCGCCCTGGCTCTCTTCCCCCACCCTTGGAAGGGAGGAGGAAGAGAGCCAGGGGCGGGGGGAGCGATGACGACAGTGACGCGTCGTTCTCCTCCCCGCCCCTGGCTCTCTTCCTCCCTCCTTCCAAGGGTGGGGGAAGAGAGCCAGGGGCGGGGAGAAGCGATGACGCATCACAGTGACTCGTCCCTTCCCCCCCTGGCTCTCTTCCTCCTCCCTTCCAAGGGTGGGGGAAGAGAGCCAGGGGCGAGAGAGATGACGCGTCACAGTGACGCGTCGTCCTTCTTCCGCCCCTGGCTCTCTTCCTCCTCCCTTCCAAGGGTGGGGGAAGAGAGCCAGGGGCGGGACAGCGGCGACGCGTCACTGTGACGCTGCGATCCTCACCACGCCCTGGCTCCTTCCCTCTCCCTTCTTTCCTCAAGCAGGGAGGGGGGGAAGGAGCCAGGGCGTGGTGAGGATCGCAGCGCCACAGTGACGCGTCGCCGCTTCCTCCCGCCCCTGGCTCCTTTCCCTCCCTTGCCTGGAGCCCTGGCGAAGAGGTGTGCCGCGGAGGTGTGCCGCAGGTGTGCTGCGGCACACCTCCGGTTGCGGCGGCGGCGGCGGGACGAGGTACGTCTTATATACGGGGTATGGCTTATATAAGCCGACCCCCCAGACACCCCCGATACGTCTTACAATCGGGGGTGTCTTACTTTCGGGGAAACACGGTAGTACTCTGATCTGTAAGGCTTTCTTATGTGCAAAGATACCTAATAAGCTAGCTAACTAAGTAGAGTTGGAAGTGAACAATATTATATTATCATCTAATGACAATCAAGTGTTTCACACCAGAGCAGAATCCAGAAGTTACTTTTTAAATTACTTCACAGTAGTTGGACTACATTACTTTTGTCTTATCTATAGAGTAGCTGCATCTAGTTTGAGATGACAATCAGCACCTCGGATAACTTTTGTACTAAAATCTGTACCTGTACTAAAATCTGTATCTGGATTTACCATTGTTTGGGCTCAGCTGCAAGATGCTGGGAAATCCTCTGAGAACGAGGGGGATGATTGTTTTCCCACTGAGTCCATGTGTGATCAGACTGAAATGCAGGCTGAATTGCAGGCCTTAAATGAGAGAGAAGTGCCCAGCAGTTGCAGATAAGATAGAGTATGTTTGGGATTCTGTTCCTCTTGGGAATTAGCCTTCATCAGATGGGAAGTTTTCCCGCAAAATCAGATTAGGCCTCCGCACAAAGGAAGTGAAGGATAGGTTAATTAGGCAGTCAGAAAGACTCTGTGAAAAGTCATTGAAACCTAGGTGTCAAAGGTATGACCTCATGGCTTCTTTGTCAGGCCTGAGCTCCTCCACATCTGTGGGTTTAACTTTTGCATATTGGACTTTGGAATGAAATTTATTTGTATGTTCTCTCTATGAATCTCTGTGAATCTCTTAGTCCTCTTAGTCCTCTAGTGAGCCTACATGGTCAACTTCTAGAGCTGGAGAAGCTAGAGCTTCCTAGAGAAGTGTTTTCTCAGGCAAAAAAAGTCAAAATTCACATTTTAATAATAATAATAATAACAACAACAACTTTATTTATACCCTGCCACCATCTCCCCAATGGGGACTCGGGGTGGCTAACATGAGGTCAAGCCCTTTTAAAAATACAATACAACACAATAAAATACAGAATACAAAAAACAAAATGCTCTGAGGAAGTTTGAATTAGTTGATTTTGTGTGCTTTTAATTCCTGGCATGTTTGGCTTCATGAAGAGAGAGAGGGAAAGAGAGCAAGAAGGAGGGAGGCTGGAATGAATACAGTATGAAGAAAATGATGCTTCTGCTTCTTCACTTTGTGCTTTCTCGTCACAACTTTGTGCTTCTACCATTTTAAAGTTGATCATTCTTTTTTAATTGTTCTATTTGAATGTGTATAAATAATTTGTTATTTATAAAATACGTTTTTTTCTTATTTAAAAACACAAAACTAAAAGTGAGCGGTTTGAGGGGGCAGAAAGGATTAGTCGTATTTCAATGGGAATTTTCACTTTGAGATAAGAGTTTTTTGAGTTAAGAGCTTGGTCACAGAACAGATTAAATTCTTGTCAAGGCATCACTGTATCTTGTTACATAGACAGACAGATAGTGCATTAAGGAATTTCATTTAGTGTACCAGTTCTTGGAAATATTCCTTTTTTGAACTAGAACTACTAGAACCTCCTAAACCTGAACTGGGATTTTAAGAGCTATCATCCAAAATAGCATTATTATCAAATTATGAGAATAAAGCAGTTATTCCTTAAATTATGTCATAGCAGTTCAATTTTTAATAAAATAATGGCAAAATACTATTGTTTATATAGAAGCAATTGTAACCTTTGTTTTTAGGATTACTGATCAAAGCAAGTTGTGCTACATGATATATACAGACTCTGCAGTTTTATTTATTTATTTATTTTTGAACAGTTAGCAAAGTGAAAGTCTTGCAACCTGACACTAGTTTAAGTGCCGTGACAGAGAGTGAAGAAAGAATAACAGCCTAGCAGAGAGCTATGTCAAGGCATCAGAGCTAAAAGGAGTAATCCAGTTCACTGCATTGTATCATGAGGAAGATGCTGATGTTTCTAATTTAAAGCTATTGAACCCCAAATATAACTATCCAATAATTTCTAATGAAATGGTCATGTGCTATATTAGTGAATGGCCAAAAAGGTTTCTGAAAACATTTGTTCAACAATTTACTCATTATCAGGTAAGAGAATAATCATATGACAACTTTTTGCATGACAGTATGAAATGGCTAGATTCAGGCATGGTCATTAATTCAGCAGCGAAAAAGAGGTGTGTATATGTTTCAAGGCTATGGAAAAAAACTTTTCTTAAGCATAAAGGGAGGTCTTCGGGATTCATAATTTGTAGTCAGGGAATTATGGTCATGCTATTATTTTCTTCTTTTCCAGGTTGACCTGTTAGTTGACAATGAAGCGGAGAAAGATTATCTGTATGATGTGCTTCGAATGTACCATGAGTAAGTTGTAATTTCATATTTGTTATTGTGTATACTCTTGAACTGGTATGAATTTGGGTGAAAGAAGACATAGAAAGCATTCTTTCTTCCCTTGTCTTGCTCTTAACTAATAGAGAATTGGTAAATACATTATTTGCAATTTCCCTTTAGCAAAACAGTTTGAGCATTAAACACAGAATAAATAGGTTTGTTTATGATACTTCTGCCTTCTACCTTCAGAATTATTGTAAGTTCTGTAAAAAAGAAAGAAAAAAAGATAATTTAAGGGATCAATTTTTTTGACTGTTATCTTTGGGAAACAAAACTATACTTTCGATTTTAAAAAATAGCGATAACATAACAACATCCACTTGCTCATTCTGCTTGACTAATATTCCTTAAAGCCTATCATGACTATCATTCCTCATTAAATCAAGACAGCTCTGAAAACATTCTTTATGATTTTGGTACAATATAATCAGTACATTTATAAGAAGCCTGTGGACTTACCTTACACAATGTTTTATTGTGGTGTAATGTTTCATAGACTAGAACCCTTTCATGAGTTACTTCGAATGCCAGCTGATGTCTGTAGGAGAAGAAACAAATGTTGTCAGGAACTCTAGCAGAGAGGTCCCAGGAGAATGCAATGCAAGAAATACTGACATTAAAACATATATTTATGCAACAAAAAACAGACTCACACAGCTATCTTTAGGAAACTGGGGAAATTATCTTTTTTTTGCTCTATTACCTTGATATTTTCTTAATACAAATAATATAAACAACTGTTATTAATCAAGTGTGAATGCCGTCTCTGAAATCAGCAGAACTGCATTGTATTTTTCCCCAGCCAGCAATAATTGAAAAAGAACCTGGCCTATATTGTTGTTGTCAGAGGAGAGGAGAGTATTTTTCCACTCTTCATAGGCAAATGGTTCTGCCGGTTATAGTTTCTGAACATATCTTAATTAATAGCAGCTCAGTGGAGTGAAATGTAGACGTTTACAAGTTTCCATGTGGTCTTTGTGTGAAGCTACAGTTTTGTGTGGCCTTGGCTACAAACCTGGTTTGGTTTCACTCTGGACTGTCTAATTGCTTCTCCATTCATAAAGCCCTGCCTGCAGCTTGTGAAATCAGGAAGAATTCAGCTGCATTAATTATTCAAAACTTTGTAGGAGGCACAAACCTAACAGATGACCCAAGTACAAATCCCTATTTTCTATGCAAAACAAATGCTGTTACTAATACTTTTTTTACATTTTTACAAAATATGTGGCTTTTAAAGGGATCCAGAAAACAGTCAAATCCATTCAATTCCTTTAAACACTTTTTTCTAGGTAGATATTTCAAATTCAAAAGTTCCAGATTTGTTTGCTTTCAGAAACAAAATGCATGTATATATTACTCTGGTTTCCCATGGCATGTACCACTCCACTCCTTTTGTATTTCATTTAAAAAATTGAAATTGAAATTATAAGCTTCATTAAGTAGAGACTTGCCTTTTTGTTCCTATTTTATGTAAAATATGATATGCGTTACTAATGCAACATTAATCATATTTTCTTTCAGTATATTGAATGAATTGTGTCCATGTTGATCTCATTCGGTATTTTTTTGTGCTTGTAGAATCCACAGTGGTTTACGATACCATCAACCTAGGCATCCTTTTGGACTGCTTCTCTGGAGTATTCATTCATTCATTCATTCAATTTAATATTGGTTAATCGCCCTCCATCCCAGATGCTCTGGGCGATTTACATAAAGATACAGCATTAAAACAGTCAAGTCTTAAAATCAGAATTATAAAACAAAAGCTCTATTAAAAAGCCAGGTCTTAAGTGCCTGCACAAAGGATTGCAGATCGCGCATGGCTCTCAGATAAGGGGGCAGAGAGTTCCATAGAACAGGAGCAGTCCTTTAGTGATTCTGGTCCTTTTTGGAGAGGTAGCATAGCACAGGAGACAAACCTGAACTATTACCAACCACAGGCCAAGAACTTAGCAGGTGTCTTCCAGAATAATAACACTTTATTTATATTCTGCCCTATCTCCCCAAGGAGACTCAGGGTGGATCACAGTACATTTAATTTACCCAATTAAATAACTAATCTTCAAACAATACAACTGTGCTCCAGTATTCTCTCAAATATATACCTGTCTTATTTAAACTTCTCTATTGAATTGTATCTTAATTAAGGAATGGTAAATTTTGTGTGTATTGCTGGCCACTTCACTTCCCGATGTCCTCGTACATGGCCAACACAAGTCTTCTCTTTGCTTATCAACTCACTTCACAAAAATGGCTGATTACTCCCACCATGGCGGTGAATCCATTCTGAGTTTTAGGTGCTATCCAAGGTACTGAACCTATGCCAGTGGTAGAGTCTAGCAGACAGAACTAAAAGCTCAAGTGGATTTACTGCCAACTCACTTAGAATCCACAACTTATAACTGCTACTCTATTGCAGTTTTATACAAATATAAGGCCTATATAAGGTACTGCATAGTGAATGAAATCTACTTAAATTTGGAGCACATTTATGGCTAGGTTGAGATGCAAAGTGGTTCATGACTTTAAAGAACAATGCAGTTAATAATCTGCAACATACAAATATGGCAATAGAATCAAACAACTAATCAATTAAAATTCCTTAAAACACTTATAAACTGTTAAAATAATCAACAAAGGCTCCAGACTGTAGTATAAGAAAATATCCATGCAGTTTATTCATTCTTGAATAAAACATATGTTGTATCTTCATAATTCTTTTCTGATTTACATTTGTTTGGTATATTTTTGAAATAAAAATGTTCTGAGGTGTGAAAATCTTATTCAAAAGCCAAATTCATTAAATATATGTCAACTGTAAGACACTTACAGCTCTTTGATCTTACTTTGTAGATCCATGAATCTTCCAGTGTTGGTGGGAGATCTGAAGTATGTAATCAATGAACCAAGTCGACTACCATTGTTTGAGGCCATCCGTCCTCTTATCCCATTAAAGCACCAAGTGGAATATGATCAACTAACACCTAAACGATCTCGGTAGGTTTGGGCAATGTTGCTCTTTGCATATGGACCAAAATGACTGCCAAACCCATACTTTACACACTTTTTCCAGTGATTAACTGTTATTTTTTTCCTTACTTTATAATAATAAATGGGAAGCTGATGACATTCTTGGGCCCAAAATCATTGTTTATTAAAACATTGGTAGCCTGCATTGTATTTGAGTGAGGTTTATAGAGGTTAAGTAGACTTCTGCAAAGTTTTCAACTGTAGGAAGGGGTCTTGTACATTGCTGTTCTTGTTGTTTTATATATACCTAGCCTTTCTCCCAAAAAACTAGGGCTAAATATTTACTTTTTTATTTATTTATTTTATTTTTAACCCACCCAAGGGCTATAAAGTCAATCTTTTAACTGCTGCACCAGAAACATGAAAACAAAAATATATTTTCAAAAGTAATAGCAGTTGAATTTCATCTGGTGGAGGAATAAGTAGTAGTTCTTCATGAGTCTCGCTCAGAAAGAAGGGTTTTATGAGCAACTTCAAGTTTGGGCGAAATACAGCCCTCAAGGCTGTTTAGCACTCTTTTGCCCTTCCAGGCTATCCAAGCTAACTTTTTCTTGCATTGTTGTAGGCTTTTCAGGCTATATGGCCATGTTTTAGAGACATTCTCTCCTGACATTTCGCCTGCATCTATGGCAAGCATCCTCAGAGGTTATGAGTTCTGAGGATGCTTGCCATAGATGGCCTCATAACCTCTGAGGATGCTTGCCATAGATGCGGGTGAAATGTCAAGAGAGAATGCCTCTAGAATATGGCCATATTGCCCGAAAAAACCTACAACAACGCAGTGATTCCAGCCATGAAAGCCTTTGACAATAACCTTTTCTTTCTTTTTAAATTATTTGCTTTATTTGGATCGTACAGGTAGAATGTAACATATCCATATGTTTAGAAAGCAACAAAGTTGATGTACACTGTGTGTGTGTGTGTACGAAAGGAAAAAATCCATATATATTTGCCCCCTTCCAATGTCACCTATTGTCTACACCTTATTAATTCCAGACTCATCACCAGACTTATATCCATCATTTTCCACTGTTTTCCTCCTTCCCCCTCCCTCTCACTTATACCCCCTCCCTCCGAGAACAGTTGTATGTTTTCTTTATCATTCATTCTATTTGTTTGATGATAAGAATATTCTGGTTTAATTCCTTGTATTTTCTGTAGCCCTTTACCTTGGCTGTCAGAACTGAGAACAGCCTACCTTTTTCTGACTGAAAAATAAAGATGAATTGCCTCTAGGAGTTGGCAAGTTTTCTTTTAACAAGTCTGAAGGAAACTGCCCCAGCACTATCTATCTTCAAAAACTCATTTTTCAAAACTAGAAGTGGGTGCTTTGAGTCACTTCTGAATTTGATTGATAACTTTGGCTGTCTGTGAAGTGTACAGAGAATCCTAGAATCAGATAGTTGACTCTTCGACTCACCCAGCCTCTTGAGCATTTGCATAAAAAAAACATTTTTGGAACAATTCTTTTTAATCTCTTGGAGCTGTCTGCACTTTTTATACCTCTGACATATAAGAATGTTTAAATTGCAATCATGAATATGTTTTTAAAACAAATTATGTTACAATTAATACATCTAAGGTTAGTATACTGAGGTGTCACAACAGATTTGCTTTTTCCTCCTTTTACAGAAAACTGAAAGAGGTGAGGTTGGATCGGCTACATCCCGAAGGCCTTGGAATAAGTGTGCGAGGAGGTGTTGAATTTTCTTGTGGCCTTTTTATCTCACAGCTGATAAAAGGTGGGCAAGCAGACAGTGTTGGACTTCAGGTAAGAATGTCATTCTGGCTTATATAATAAAACACACCCAAAATATACAATCCTCCATGTCTTAATGTAGATAGCTACTTTGAGCCGTTCACCACCCCAGACCTACTGGAAAGCCATTATTTTATCGTAAGCTGTCTTGAATTTTATTTTGGGATGAAAGGCAGGATATTAATTAAAGGAATTAATTAATTAAAACTGATTTTGAACCAATAAAAGATTATGAAATTGGAAGTGGCTTTAAAAAGTATTATCTTGACATAACCTGGGTAAGGAATATGTTAAGTTAAACCGTTTCTATGTGTTCCATGGTCTATGTCATACTATAAAATATAGGGCTGCTAACAGGCTTCTTAAATCCTTGCCCTTTGATCACATTGTAGAGGTCTAAGGGTTTAGCCCATTGTGCCACCATAGCTGTAGCTACTATATTGCCAATAGGATGTTTCCTATTCTTGTTTTGCAATACTAAGCTGTCTTGTGGCATCATTGCACCTTGTGTTCTTACACAAACCTTTGGCTGTCTTCCATTAAGAATTCACACATTTACAGGACTCAGGAAGTCAAAACTTTTCTTTATACTTTCTATTCTATTTTTCCTTTTCTATCTTTCTTACATTTACAATCTTTTTTCTTTTCTTTGCTGTTTTCTTCTCCCTCTATTTCTAGATCTGACTTGTGATTTTAGTAGAATACTTTCTTGTCTAGTCTTTATACTCTTTTCACATTGTCACATTTTCTACTATTTATATCTTTCACTACTTATACTGTCACATCTCTTTGTTCTTTGATTTTATGTATATATGAAAATACTCTTAATAAAGATTAATAAAAGAAAAAATTCACACAGCTGAAACTGTGGTCATGGATTCTGCAATTACAGAGGTCTTAATGTAAATATCAGTGCACAATATTCACATACACTTCTTCTTTCTCATGTTTTGGGGGGGAAAACATGAGCATGAGCTAACCATTCAACAGACATATTTAAGAAGTTACTAAAAAGAAGAGGAGGAGAAAAAAAGTTGAACATCCCTTATCTGAAAACTCAAATAGTCAAAAATGCTCAATTGTCCACATGGTGGCTGAGATGTTGTCACCTTTGATTTCTGACGGTTCTGTGTACACAAACTTTGTTTCATGCACAAAATTTTTAAATTATTTTTAATTACCTTCAATCTATGTTCACATGAAATATAAATAAATTTCATGTTTAGACTTGGATCAAATCTTCAAGATAGTGCATTATGTACATCTATGCAAATACAGGTAATCCAAAATTGAAAACACTTTTGCTCCCAACATTTTGGACAAGAGATAATCAGCTTGTATTAACAAACAAATAACACTTTCCTAATATATTATTGTTTATTTTATAATATATTAATCCAACTGTGCAAATGAAACAACTAGAAATTAACAGCTCCCTGTTTTGGTTTGTTGATAAGTGCCATTAAAGGGATCAGTTTAAGGTACATTCATAATAATCTGTACTAGATACTTTCTAAAACTTTCTAAACTCGGTGAATACATTGAATTGACAGGCAGCTCATTGTTCTAAATTGCTGTCTCATGATAAAGCCAAATGCTCCTGAAATTACATCTACATTATTTCACTAACTCCACACTTTTCTAAGCTGGAAAAAATGTGGCCTTAGAAAGACATAATGATCTTCTATCATAATATCAGTTTCTGACTCCCTTTTTCTATACCATTTTGATTCTTCTTTGTGCAGATTATGTGAAGCAAGTGGCTTTAGTGCCACTTAAAGTAAGTGTGTGCTTATGCAATCATGATGGGAAACTGAAACGTTTGTGGCATTGACCTATTTTCTTGTGATTTTTCATTTTTTTCTGAATGGATAGTGAAATACAGCCTTTTCATGCATTTCATCTGTCTTTTTTGTTGTTGCTCTCCCAGATATTCATATCTTTGGGGATTCAGTTAACTAAAAAAGGCTTAAGGTTGTAGATAATAGACGTACCAGGGAATACAGGAAAAAAGAAAGAAAAATTTGAAACCACTGTGATTCTACAGCTTATACTCTAGCTAGTAAAATAAGATCTTGTTTTCAAAATGCTGGAAGAAAAGGATGCATGAAAGGGGTATTTTCCTCCTAATTTAGCCCATCTCAGAGTTTCCAGTCCTTTAAACAATACTTTAATGGTAATGCACTGGCGCTGAATGTGCATAAGCTGTCCATTAAACATATTTAGGACTTGATAGACAAACTAGCAAATGCTTTTTCCATAAAGCACACAGTTTGCTAATAATGTCTTTTGTAGACGAAAACCACTTCAGTTTTATTTTTCACTTCTGTCAATGGTAACAGCAAATGGTATTACTGAGATTATATATTTGTAGAGAGCCAAATTAATTCTACTTTGAGGAGAAATTTTTCAACTTTTGACTATTGTGAAGGAAATAGTGAAGAGAAAAGACATAAATCGTTTATTTGGTGTGGGAAGGAAGGAGAATTGCCCCTGTGTACTCAGACCTACAGCCAATAGATTATTTGTGCTCAGTCCATGATAGGTCAGATTTGTGTTTATACAGCAACTGATATTTATATATGGACAAGATCATGATGAACCAAAATTTGTGTTCAAGTCCTGTGAGTGTGACCATTACTTCCAGTGCTCGAAACACAGTTGCAACCAAATCGAGAATCTGGAAGCTTCTGCTGCAAATCAAAGTTGCATGAGTGATGTCATATCACTTCCTGTTGACATTTGGGGAGATACTTGGATGGAAACCGAAGTATTTTGTGGTAGGATATTTTGTGTAGTTGCACATGTAGGAGGTCTTTCTGTGGGGTCTGGGTGCAAATTAATTAAAAACCACACCAACAAATTAAAAATAGGATTGAGGGGCTTCGAAGGATTGGTGTAGATCTTTCAGTCCACAGGCGGCACTATTCCCACCCATAATCAGTTTACTAGAGGACAACCCCTTGCTTCTCTGATACAATCTTCCCAAACAGAACCTGAACTTACTTCACTCCAAAAGCAACTGTATTAAATTATCTCCCACAGAAAGGAAAAGGGGAGCACATCTGTCCTGCTGGACCATCATCTCACTCATATAGACACAGAGCTCTATGGTTGGCTAGAAGTGGTGGCGACACAAGCACGACCCATCACCTTCCCCCTGTGCCGATGTGCAGTCTGAATCAGACCTGATCCAGCTGTTCAAATCAGACTCCACAGTTGTCCGTACTTGTCTCATAGCTGTGGGATATACCAGAGTTTCAAGTAAACTCAGGAGCATCCCCCAACTTTGCCTGAAGTGGGGCAAAGCCAGTTAAAATTGGAATAATCCACAATGCTCAGAAGGAGCACAGGAAGGTCATATAGACATCTAGGAATCAATTCAGGGTGCGTCACATTTTTTATTCCCATGTCGATTCACTCCCTAGTTCTATATTTATATAGACTTATATGTCCTGTTTGATTCGCTTTTGGCAGATAAACATAGGCACTTTCTATACAGCTGAATACAATTCCATATTATCTGCTTTGAACCGAGGCCCCTTCCACACAACAGAATAAAATCCCACTTTATCTGTTTTGAACTGGGATATATGGCAGTGTGGACTCAGATATTATTTATTTATTTATTTACTTTGCTTCTAGACCGCCTCTCTCAGCCCAAAGGCGACTCGATGCGGTATCCCAGTTCCAAGCAGATATTGTGGGACTTTCTGCCTTCATATTCTGGGTTATATGGCTGTGTGGAAGGAACCATAATTATAGTAAAATCAGGATTGGTACATACATCTAACTGCTTCCAATGAAATGCATTCTCT
Organism: Anolis apletophallus; assembly: GCA_030556195.1. Classification (NCBI taxonomy): domain Eukaryota; kingdom Metazoa; phylum Chordata; class Lepidosauria; order Squamata; family Anolidae; genus Anolis; species Anolis apletophallus. Next base: position 90,379,346 of record JARBWK010000002.1, on the reverse strand, counting down.
CTAGGTATTTTCTAGTTCCTCTGGGTGATTCAATGGCATGTATGTACCAGATGTTAACATAGAGTGGCATTGGAGGAACTGTAAAATTTCTAGAGAGGTACTCTATGGTAACTTCCAGCTGAAGTCATTCATTTCAATATGGTTTGTTGTTATTCACAATTTCCTGTTTCCACAATAGGCTCATGAACTTATCCCCCCACAGATATGGGGGAGAGGGGGGAGAATCATCCTGTACTCTTACGTGATACATTATCTTCTGGGAACATTTCAGAACATCCTTTTTCAAAAATAAAAATATGGATCAGAAAAATGAGGAGAAGCTGTGAACAATGAGCAGAAAGAGATTTGTAGAAGTATTCTTTGCAAGTCTTTTCCCCATGAAGCTCACTGGTTGATTTCAATCTTTAACAGTATTAATTTGAGGAAAATTCAGATTAGTATTAATTGTACAGATCTGTGTTGAAAATTGAGTACAAGAGAAGAGGACACCACTTCAGTGGCAGTAATAGTTTTGCAGTTTAAAAATCTGGCCAGTAGGTGGAGGAAGCACATCATTGCTAATACCACTGGAGACTGATTAAGAAAGTATGGCCTGAAAATAATGCTGTGTATCTACATCAGTGGTTCTCAGCCTGTGGGTCCCCAGGTATTTGGCCTACAACTCCCAGAAATCCCAGCCAGTTTACCAACTGTTAGTTGGCAGTTGAAGGCCAAAACATCTGGGGACCCACAGGTTGAGAAATACTGATCTACATGAATGTCTCTTATGCGGTATGTATACACACACACACACACACACACACATACTGGACTTTTGTGACACTAAAAGTGGCATGATGTAAAACAAATGTAAGGTAATTTATAGGCAAAAGAGATACTTTTGTAATTTGCTATCATTTATAGCGCCGTTAAAGTCACAGGAGCCCAAAATTTAAATTATAAAATTTAAGCCCTGTTATGTTGTAATGCAAAGGAGATTAATTTTTGTATCGTCAAATATTTTCCCATCATCACCTGACTAGCCAATTACCTGGAAATTGGAGTCCAAAACTGTGAAGACCTCTGCTTCCAAACATTTCTTCCAATGCATCTATTACGGCTGATTCTTTCACTTAATATTATTGATCCTTTGCACATATCTATCATGTACACTTTCTTCTTGCCTCATCTAAATACATTCCATTGATAAAAATAAAAATAAGTCCTTTTGGTAAGGCCTTCATATCTATGTACTTGCCAAAGTTGGAAAATGAATCCTAAGAACAATGATGATGGTAAAGTGATTTACCAAGTATAATCACAGAACAATTTTAATGCATAATTAATTGAGGTTTTAATTGATTTTTTTCAAACTAAAAGCTGCTTTTTAAACCTTGGAAAAAAAATGAAATAACACAAGTGAATAAATAAATGCAAATCAAAATTGCATGCTAGGGAAAACTGATTTTGAATTTCTAAATGGGAAATATAAACAAAGTTGTATGAACAAAGAATGGGTTAAAAATGCAAGTGAGATTTGGAGAAAAATAGCATCATTGAGAATTAAAGGATTATTTTTTTTACATACTTTGGAGGTTCAGGGCCTGGCACAAGGCACCATAAGTGGGTAATCGGTAAGATTAGTGAAGGCATGTTAATTTATAGTATGTTTTGCCTATTAGTTGGTTGTATTATACAGCATCAAATACTGCCGTTATATGTTATGGGCCACCCTGAGTCCCCATTGGGGAGAAAGGGCGGGATACAAATGTTGTTGTTGTTGTTGTTGTTATGGCAGAGAGAGATTTGAGGAGAGACAAACATTCTGAAATGCAAACATAGCAAGGATGAAGGATTTGGTGGGGGGGGGGAGTAGTACTTTTTACCGCTTGTGTATAGTAAAGGTGGTTTGTTAGGGATGTCATAACTCACATCCTTTTAAAGACTTTTTAATGCATGTATACATGTTCATCTGTACATCAACACAAAAGCTCTTGTTAGACTACAAAATCAGTATCAAATTTTATTGCATTAGCCACAAAGCCATATCAAATAGAACAAACCATGTAGAAACGATACATATGTCAGGCATTAAACAATGGTTCCATAATGTGCAGCAGTACATTAAACAGCTGTTCCATGGTGAAGTAGCAAATATTCTCCTATTACCTCTACCTTACTGATTCTTTTGGTCAAATATCCTGGCGTGTATAACCTTCTATTTGATCCTCATGTATCCTCATCCCCTCTACAATCAATCCCAATTGATGCAATGAATCGTTGCCTACTTTTACTGGCTTTATAAAAGAATGTTGCTATTTTTGAAATTACTAACTGGTTGGGATTAGAGAGGAGGAATATGGTTAGACTACAAAATAGTTGCAGAGGCTTTTTTTTTTAACAAAAAAACCCAACCTTCAATATGCGTACTATGAGGGGGGATAATAGCAGTAATAATTTTAGATTACTGCACTGTAAAAATACATGTATTTTCTTCATCCTTGAAAAAGAAATAGTTTCTTGATATCAAGACATCCCACTGAGAAAATGATCAACTGCTGTGAGGTATTTCGTACAGAAAAAAGCATATCATGTGCAAAATTCCATTTTCTGTGCAAATCTTTATTTTTACAAAATTATTGTTTAACTTTAAATTACTTAGACATGAAAAATAATTGCAAAGCAGACAAAAATCACTGTAATATTTCAATGGTGAGAAATTTTTTGGAATTATTCATTTTTATATAATGAAAGGTTTGCATTCCTAAATGAGAAAAGATAGGGCAGAATGTTTACTTAATATACAGTGTTTTGTGGAATGTGATCAAGAGAGAACATGGGTTATGTGCAACAGATAATTAAGAATTATCTACCTTAACGTAGTATTGGCAGGTGTTCCGCTTCTCTTGGAGGACTATTTTGTCAAAGACAGGAAACTGGACATCATCAGTTTTGCAGTGAAAAGCAAATGGTTTTTTTTCCTGTTGAAGTGCTACACTTTGGGGAAAATGTAGTACCCCTTAAAATTCCTTTTCCACCCTCAGCATAAGGGTGGAGAAGAGCATTACTCCCTTACAGTGAAGTCAGGGAAAATAGTCCCAGCTGGGACTTGTTGTGGGCAGGGACAGCATAGGTGCACTCCCCGCCCTTTCCTCTCATTTTCTCGTCGCTGGAAGAAGAAGGAATTCTCGTTCTTCACTCCAGCTAGGTAGGGAGGGAGGTGCAGGTCTGGTACGGCTGCCGTCCAGCTGGCACCCCCCCTCCCCCTCAAGGTGTGATTCCCTCTGCTCCCATTGCTATAACGACAACAGGCGTGGGTGAACCCTTACCTGTTATTAAATGAATCAAGGTGAGGGCAAATAGAAGATGCATCGAGCGGGCAGAGTTATGGATTGAATTTGTCACCCTTTTCCCTGAAGGGTTACTTTGGGCACAACATTGGGTTGCATCCTTAGTGTCTCGCCATTGAGGATGAGTTGGTCTCTGAAGACCACTGCTTCGTTTAATACACACCAGATTCAAGTTTAAGTTAAAATTAAAGTTCATGTTCAAGTTCAAGTTCATGCCTTTAAATTGGTTGCCAGATCACACAGAGATTGATTGGTAACATATAATAAAAGTTGCCCATAGTTAATTTATTTATGGCATTTTACCCCGCTCTTCTCAACCCCCGAGGGTTGAGAAGTTAACCCATACAGTTGTGTTGTCTCGTGATTTCACTGGTGAGAGAGCAATGTCACCTTTTATGATGAAATACCCATCCCGTGGCTTGAATCCAGAGTGACTTATCTGCAAAGTTGATGAAGGTCTGTTGATGACATAGAAGTTTATACAGCTTATATGGATTTTATGAATTCTTCCCTCCCCCTTATAACATATTAGTACCATATTCTTCTATTGTCCTCCCAAAAACATTTGGAACAGAATTGTGGGGTGCACAAGAAACCGGTTCCCTCTTCTCTCATCAAGAAGATTATCCCATGAAAGTCTCTGGAACTAGGCCACGAAAACTGAATCCAACTAAATCAAAATGAAATATATGATATCCCACCCGTTCCAATTACTGATTTTTAAAAACTACTTTTTAGGACTACAACTCTCAGATAGAATTCCCCCAGCTCTGCCCAACAGCTTTACCACACAGAATTTCAATAGGACTTGATACTATTAAGAGGCAAAATGCTGCTGGCACAATTGTGCACCCCTGAGAACTGATGCCAGATTTCTGGGCTGCATTGAATGTGCCAGCTTAAGTGAGGCATGTGTGCTGAATCTTAAAACATACACACACCACATATTTGATCCCATGTTTTTGTTGCAATGAACAATTGTATCACCTAACATCTCTTCAGCATGTGATATTCTTGGCTGGAAAATATGGCTTGTAATCAGGTATTTCAAGATTGAATTAAATTTGACTCATTATGTGAGTAAGACAAGTACAAAGTCACAAATAGCTGATAAGCAAATGCTCTAAACCCAAATTGAGCTGCTGTTGACTGAAAGAATGTGTTGTTCTTGGAGTTTGCCTTTGCCTGCCAGGCTTGCTTTCCTAGCCCATCAGATGGAAAGAATATGGTTATAATGAGCTTTCAATGGAGTAAAATTAAAATAATTTGGATTTCATATTTAACTGAATATGCACTTATGTAACAAAAGTGTTAACACTCTTTGAAGGATATTAGAAGGGTAACACTGCTAGTTTGTAGCAGATACCGAATAGTAGTGCATTTCTACACACTGAGATCCATTGAAGGTATTAGTTCCTACTCCAAAAAACAATTTACAATGTTCATATTTGAGCTCTTAAGAATTTTGACCTCAACAAGTCTAAATGTTACTAGAGGTGCAGCAGAGAGAAGGGATACCTCAGACAAGAGGAAGTTTGCCAGATGCAGGAAGCAAGCCCTTGGGAGAATTGATACCTACTGAATCAAGAAAAACAGGAAACATGCTGGATCTTTGGAGCCACAGAATCAACAGCGATCCTGAGCTGCTAGTAAAGGAATGTCACTTGCAGGCTTCACAGAGTGCAAATGTGACCATGGAGAGGCTGTGAATAGAAACACGTGTGCTACCAGGGGTGGTATATGGATCCCTATGGGTATGTAGACCTGACAAGCTGTTTTAGAAAGTGTGATACCTGTGAAAATCCAGGTTATGATTGCACATGGGTGCAGATCCAAACTCCTAAGATTTAGACAGCTATTATAACTACTTTCTTAGTTCTGTCAGATGTGTCGGATGGAAATTTCAGTGTGTTGTGAGTGACACTGAGACTTTCAAAATAAAGATGAATGAGTTTGGGAGACAAGTGGTTGCGTGAAACAGGAAGAGGAAATACTGGAAGTGAATGATTGTGACAGTGCCATCAGGAAAGAGTTGGCCTCTTGAGCGGTGGTGTGCTCTTCTATGATTTAAGACATCTGGCAAGAGATGAGTTGTATCTTACAGGGATTAGGAAGAACATGTGTGCTAGGATTCTTGCAAACATGATCAGACAAGGTTTAAAATGAATTCTGGAAAGCAGGGGGACAGTATGCCAGAAGACAGGGAGGCGGCAGGTAATGGACAGAAGATTGTCAGGGGTGCATAGGAAATTGATGGTGCATTTATCACTGAATTTGCAGTGGTGGGAAGGAAGCAACTTCATGTTTCTCTACCCAATGCACTGGACATAGCAATAACATAAACTTGTATTTTTAACACAAGATGCCAAATATGCAGTGGAATGTCTACTGTATTTGATACCCAGTATGTATCATTTTTAACACACTCTTCGTTCCTTCCTGCAATTAAATGATTGCGAAGAATAATAATGAAATTAAACTAATAACTATGATTGCAAAGAATAATCCTGAAATTAAACTAATAATAATAATGACCAGAAAATAAATGCAGACAGGGAAATGCAATCATGTCAGGTCTCCCCCCCCCCCCCCAAAACCCCTAGATAAATAAATAAACTAAAACTGATTTTGCACTTTTTTCTTTTCCTTTCTTTAATAGTCTTTCAGGTCTTGGCTTGCTTTTGCTAGTTGTGTGGTGATCTGGTAATTCACTTAAATAATATTCACTGGACAACATCCTTGGCTGCATCTGAAGGCAAAACAAGTTAACATATAAGATACAGGTCTGAGTGCATGACACATATAATTGCATCCTCCTCCACCCTTTATCCCTTTCAACCTCTTCATCTGTGAGAGGCAGCGGCCTCTTTCTGCCTACTACTACATCTGGCCCTGTAAAATGCACATACATGCTATTAATATAGTCGCCTACAGTTTGAAAGGTGGTTGGTTTTTTTGCAAAGGCAATTTTGAATCATTTTCACAGTAAAACATATCTCTCTTCCAAAAAAGTAGCCTCCTACAAAAGTTTAATTTACAATAGAGTGTATCATCCCCTTTCATCTCTTTTTATTGTTTCTTTTTTTAAAGGTTGGAGATGAGATTGTCCGAATAAATGGATACTCAATTTCTTCATGTACTCATGAAGAAGTGATTAATCTTATTCGCACAAAGAAAATAGTGTCTATAAAAGTGCGACGTGAGTAGAACTTTTCTTTGATATATGCTACAAGTTCCATGCTGTAATATCATTTGAATAAGTTCATCTGCAAATGGCATTAACTGACAGCATACCTTTCATTGCAGATGTTGGCATGATACCTGTCAAAAGGTAATGGTCTTCTCACTAAATGTTTATTTTATATGCAATATAGATTGTTTGTACATAGTAATTGCTATGGCATAGCTCAGGGGGTTTGTTTGTTTGTTTGTTGATGGAGTTTTTTGTTGGTTTTTTTGCTTATTGACTGCAAAGCTGGGGAAGAGGGGAATCATAAAAACTGCATGAGTTTACAGATACTTAAAACCAGAGCCTGGAATGTTACTGAGCTGAAAATATCACCAAGAAGACGACAAGTTGGAATTGCTCTCCACTTTCCTTTGTAATATATTTGCAAATTAGTGTTTCTGCCTGATTTGTTCATTTGAATTGCAAGCTAGACATACCACATGCTCGTACTTTCAAGTAGAGAACTATAAGGCCAACTGTCAGAGCTCTTAAAGTACAAATTTAGGCTTGCTGGAAAATTTAGGCTTGCTGGAAACATACACGAGTCATACATTAACTGGATCTTCTCCACAAAGGAGAGTGCAAAAAATAAGCATATAGAACAGAATTGTAACAGGAATAATGCCTTTTTCTCCCACTGGAAGGGAAAATATGTGTTAGTTCCTTTTTTACAGATGTAAAAAGCCAAGAGATAGAGATGTGAAAAATTCTTGGCCACAACTTGTCTACCTGCCTCCTTAACAGAAGACCAGGAAAGATTATTGTACTTTTGCTCTGCCCTTTTCTATATGATTTCAGTAGTAAGAATACAGATCTCTGTATTGGATTCTATTTATTATAATTGGAATAGACATAAATAGATCTATCCATACATCCGTCATATGTCCATACCATCTAAAGAAAGGTCTTTGTTAAATCATTGCTTTAAAGTTATAGCTAGCATTCAATAAAAACACAGGTGGTTCCTTTTTTTAATTTATAGTATCCAAATGTGGATCCAGATCTTCGGGTGCTTCCAGACAATGCCAAAATGTGGATTTTAAAACTGGGGCAGAAAATCCTAGGATCTGACAGCAGGTCCACACACAGGCCGATCTGTCCCAGGAAATGCTCCCCCACTTTTCTCACATTTTCCTTTGAAATTGATCAAGATGGAAGGCAGACATCCAGCAGAAGTTTGTGTTTTTTTAAACTCTCCATAATCCACTGGACTTCATATGCACACATACAAATATCTTAATGTACACACAAGCAGATTTCTTATTGTCTTTCCACACCCAACTCTAAATTCAAGCTCTAATATTATAAAGATCAAAAGACAAGAATGACTTCAGGGAGTTTTATATGCTTTCTAATTGTGCTTCCCTTGAGCCTGTGTATCCGTGGCTCCATTTTTGACAACCGCATCAGCTGATCACCTGTTTCAAGCTTTTAAAACTCGTATGTGTGCTGGAGCACTCTACACAGAGGGAAGGGAAGCATATGTTTTGCATGACTGCAGGGCTATACAGTCACGTGAAGGTGCAAATTTAGGGGGCAGAATCAGGTTTTAAGCGCACCTTTTTAACATGTGCTTTTCTCTCTCTTCTCTTGGCTTTTCTTCGCAAATGAAGATTCATGAAGGACTCATCCCACGCTTTCTACAAGCGCATTGATGACTAAGAGTGCTATTCAGCTGTTAACCTGATTCCATCCACAGTTTTGTCATGTGCAAAAGGGCCCTTAGTTAAATGAATTTTAGCCATGCATAGAATGACCCTTGATGAAATGTGTAACACCACTCTGTCCACAGACCAATCTATATCAGTCTCTCCACACTCACAAATTATATTATCAAGTAGAAATATGTTCAGATGCATGACTTTTTTTTGGAAATACATATTGCAGATATGGGCTACATCAGATAGGGATAGTGTGGAGATTCCCTAGCCATCATGTTAGGATCCCAGTCTGAATTGTAAGAGCCATGATTACTTTAAGAAATGGAGAGAAATATGTATAATTGTTGGTGTGTCTTTAAAATGCCCTGTGTATTGGATCCTAGATTGCTGTCTAATAGAAAGAGTTTAAAGCTTAAGAAAAGCATGCTTAATTTGCTCTCCCTCCCCCACTCTCTCTATATATGGGTACTGTCAGCATTTGTCTCCATGTTATTGGACCTCATTTCTTACAGTGAAGCCAGTATAAAATGTAGCTGAACTAGATATTTAATGTGACCAGTCTACTCAATAGAGAAACAACTACGATATACCTTTTCGCAGATAAGTCAAATTGTAGTCCAGGTCAGATAAAGCTATGGTACAAAAGCATCCATAGTGTATTTTTCCACTGTCTTCCCATGGTTTATATCTTAATATTTAACCTTTTCCTCTAGTTCTCCTGATGAACCTCTCAAATGGCAATTTGTGGACCAGTTTATATCAGATCCTGGGGTGAGAAATCCATGCAGCTTTGATAAAATTTACTGTGATGCATCAAATCTGGTGGGGAATGTTTCCTCTGGTGCAAAATTGGCTGATATACCTGCACCAGGGTAGCATTTTGAGTTTATGCCTTTTTACTGCCTTGAAACACCATTGTGAAGTCTGTGCTCATTATAGAATTGTTGCATTGCATTTATTTCTTGCAGCTTATTTTGTTTAGTCTCTCTGTTACAACCGTTAGATATTGTATTAGTAAGCATGTTAGAACTGTATTGATGAGATGCATTTCAGAAAAAGAATAGTGAAATGCCTGGTATGAAATAAGTAAGTTCCTACAGAAGTAGATGCAGTTCTGGTGATTTATTTCTATGACAGTCTATTTCCAGTATTCAGTCATGGCATCTTAAAGGTCATATGGAACTACAGTGTTCCCTCACTACTTCGTGGTTCGCATTTAGCAGATCGCTGTTTCGCTGATTTCAAAAAATATTAATTTATTTTTGCTGTTTTGTGGGTTTTTGCCACCACCGCTCTCTGGGGCGCTTTCCCTCCTCAGTCCTCCCTCCAGCCTTGAGGGGCCTTTCCTTCTTTTCCTTCACTTTATTTTAACTAAAACTACTAAAATAATGTATAAATATTAAAATAAATATAGCATCCCTACATTGCGGTTTTTCACTTATTGCAGGAGGTCCTGGAATGTAGCCCCGTAATAAGTGAGGGAATACTGTATTCTGATATTATTGAACATTAATGAATAAGGGATATGCTTCCAGCTTATTACTAGTATCAAGTTGCAGAAATAGCCATTACACATGGAATCAGAATTGGATGGTTGAGATTGAGAAGAATTTTAGTTCCCTGACATGAATCTTTAAATGAAGGGGTCATACCCAAAAGATTAAGCAGGGGAGGGATGGAGATAAGCTTCTTTTGTAATGATCTGAGAAAATTGAGCAACCAAGACTTACACTTAGTCGAGCCTCCTCACTTATTATTGATTAAAAGTACTAAGTGATCAAACACTAAGAAAGAGGAAACAGCTATTGTCATTGAGCACTCCCAGGGATAATAAAGGCTGCCTGCGATCTATATTCTGCACACATACTTGAGATGAATCTACTCTGAACACATGGAATGCACATCCCAATAAACAATGTATTTATATTTATTTTTAAAGATGTTTGTGTGATATGGGGAAATTAATTTGCCTCCACTCTCCGGGTCCGTATCTGCAAGTAAGACAATTTAAAAACAACAGTATTGAACCTTTCCCCATCCCCAATACACACACCCCAAAAAGTTATGGATTGATCGTGGCATAAATCAACATTGCTATTTAACTGAAATGGGGCCGAGCAACTGTAGATCGGTGGCTGAAGAATTCCCCTCACCAGTGTCCCCTACAGGCCATGTATACATGCACAGCAAGAGTCCAAAATACTTCATTTTCATTTCTTTCCTCCACCAAAATCATATTCACTGAAACAATCTCAAGTAACTTCCTGTTGCCATTTAGGAAGGCGAATGACACATAAACAAGAAAATATAGGTGTGGGTTGATCAGAAGTCACAGGTTTCTGTATAATTTTCAGGCTAGTTTTTTTTCCCTGAAAATCATATTAAAAATAAAATATTGGGAGTTGAGGGGCCTTAGGGATTGTTATTGGCTTTGAAGCTGCAGAAATGAGGTCTGGACCTTTCCCACCCATGTATTAAAAGAAGCCAGTGAAATATACGTAGTTTAAGACATTCTCGATGGCCTTTTTTCCCATTTAGGAAGGTAAAAGCAGCGTTGCTGGACTTGCATCATCTTCAGGAAAAATTCATAAAGAAAAGAAAGTTTTCATTAGCTTGATTGGTACAAAGGGAATGGGATGCAGGTGAGTTGCCATTTATCTTACCTCCCATTGCATGAAAATATAATATTCTCTCCCCAAAGTTAGTAACTTTTACATTTGTTCGATTTCAGTGTTAGAGTTAAGCATACACTCTACCTTCCAGTTTTAGTCAATAAAATTTAGGAACCCTTTGACAGGATTGGTTAAAAAATTTGATGGACTACAGTAAGAATCAGGTAGAAACTGCAGGCATAATGGACATTTTAAAGATCTCAGTCCTTCATTCTTTGAGTCACAGGTGTTCACAGCAGGCTTTTGTATGATGAATTATTGTATAAGGAATAACTCATTGCTAAGAAGTGACAACTAGCTCTGTCGTGGACTAATTTTCTTTCCAGAGCAACTAAGGTGGTTCTTTTCAATGAATTTGGGGCTATCCAAACTATTGGAAAAGTTAGCTCTCTATGCCTCATTGGATCATAGAAATTCCCGGGACAGCACTTTTAATCCCTAAAGATCACTAGAACCAGTAGAAAGAATAAAGAAAGCTGGTAGACAGTTCGGCCAATAAATGTTCAGTTTTCATAATGCTATAAGCAATCATATTTTTTTCTATGTTTTTGCTCACTAGTGGCTCTGGAGACCTAGATATGCAAGCCTTCCTTTTTAAAGGTGTGCTCCACCTCTCATCCAACAAAAAGCCCTTCAATCTAAAGCAGATAACTCTGTGTCCTTTTAAAAAGAATTTTTGCTGTGAAGGGTTCTGGATTTTTAAAAAGAAAAACAGCCTCTAGGCACTAATAAAATATTTCTGTTGTGCTGGGAATTGCCTTTAGATGTTCCATGAAAAGGGAAATGTCATGGGGATTAAAAAACAAAACAAAACCCTGAGAACTTTAGCAACAGATAGAGACATCAACAGGAAATTTTCCTCTGTCTGCTCCCTCCTCCCACTTGTCTCATTTTGTGAATAGAGGGAGGTCCAGATATTTTATTTATTTACAGTATTTACAGTATTTATATTCTGCCCTTCTCACCCTGCAGGGGATTACAATGCACATATACTGTATATGGTAAACATACAGTGACAATTAGACATACAACATATATAGACAGACACAGAGGCAATTTTAACATTCCAGCTTTTTCCGGTTTCATGAGGGTATGCTTGATTCGATTCCGGCTCGATTCTGGCCACAGGGGGACCTGATGCTTCACCGTACATCTGTGACACCTAGTCCTTTGGTAGAGTACTCCTCATTCTTCTGCAGACTGCTGGAAGGTTTTATGGCATTGTAAATTAGTTAAATTAGCCTCCCCACATAAAGCGATACCTAAATTTTGTACTTGACAGATGCAACTGTCTTTTGGGCTGCATAGGTCGACAGCAAGCTAGACTAATGACCAGAAGCTCACTCTGACGTAGGCTGGCTTCAAACTCATGACCTCTCAGTCAGTAAGCCAGTAGTGATTTAATACAGCTGGCTCCCAGCTATCTGTGCCACAACCCGCTCCCTTATCTAGTTTTAATTTAGAACATGATAAATGTTGTGCATTCTGACATGTCTAACTGAACAACCCCTTTACCACAGTATTTCAGCTAAGTATACATAAAGATGGTTAAAGGGATTTTTGCCATGTACTATTGTATGATGTAATTTCCTTTTGTTTCTTGTTTCAGTATTTCCAGTGGTCCTACACAAAAGCCAGGCATTTTCATAAGCAATATTAAGCCAAATTCTCTGTCTGCAGAAGTAGGATTAGAGGTGAGTAAAAAAAATACGGCACCATTGGGTTACATTAAAATTTTTATTTTGAAATGTCTTCTAATGGCTGTCATCTAATGATAGAGGAATTGAAATCAATAATACTTCACCAAAGTATATTATACCATAAATACTACCTAGCGGCAAATAAATTGCTCTAAAGTGGTCTAATTTCATGAAGTATTTCACAACTGGAAACTGTGGTCTACTTGAGACATATATATGTTACCATTTCAAATATTTGTTTCCTTGCCTTGTTTTAGGTGGGTGATCAGATTGTTGAAGTAAATGGAATGGACTTTTCCAAAATAGATCACAAAGAGGTAAACGAGTTCAGTATGCCTGTGCGGATAAAGTATAAATTATTAATTAACATTCTGTTGTAGCTTCCATACAGCTGATTTCATAGCTTTAGATAAACATATTTGACTTTGAACCAGATCATTTGTTTATATTTTAGTGGATTCAATTTAAAATATACTGTATAGGGGAATGAGAAAATTTCTATTAATTTTATCTATATTGATATTGTAATTCTAGCATATATGAGGACAAGTCACCTAGATCTCAACAAGACATTCTTCTGTACAAACATGGCTCAGCCTGCTACTAGTTGCCTGAAATGTCTAAAGTGATCTAACTATGAAAATACAAAAACACTTCTGTGAGATAAAACTGAGACTTATAAATAACAATATTATGTGCTATTAATTATTCAAAAGGAGTGTCCATAGTTTTGTCATGATATTTGGATGTAGGGCATGACGTGGCTATAATAATCCCGTGTAGGCAGAAGAGAAAAGCAGATGCACACCACATGCAGATGCACCACAGCCGCCTTGAGTCCCCCTGTCGGGGTAGAGAAGGGCAGAGTACAAGTATGGCAGGCAAACAAACAAACAAATAAATAAATGTAAATATTTTCTGCTCCTGTGAACCAAGGAAAATTAGTAGAATAGATCTCCCATTTCCATGGCAGTGTAGGATTTTCTGGTTAGTTTTGTTAAAATCTGTGTATATCCAAGCTAGTATAGATTATGAGACTGCCTCTTGAGAGATACCCAAGGCTATGGATCTGGTAGATCTAAAGCTTCCTGAAGCCCATTCCCAGGACATTACATTTCAATTTGTTCAGTCTGCTGCTCATGGGAACACAGTAGCACTCTATTGTGACTCCTTGGGTATGGAATCCCCACCCCTTTAGAGGCCCAATTGGCATACATATTAGTACCAAGTTAAACTATGATTCTTTATTAAAACCTTTTTGGTGTAAACAGTACGACCACCATATGTACAATGATATGTTTCTGAACTTACAGTTGAAACAGGAAATCATGAATAATAGCAAACCCTACTGAATTGAATTACTTCTGCTGGAAGTTATCATAGAGTCATGCTGGAAAACCTAGAAAACTCCTCTCTTGGAATTTGCAATGGCAAGTTATGATAATCTATGGCAAAAGTGTACCATAGAATCATGCTGGAGGACCTAGAAAATTCCTAGGAAGGACATATTTTGCTGGTTGTGGATAGGTGGCATCAGGGTCCAGACCCATGAGTATATATAGCCACCTTGAACACATGCATAGTTTTAACTGTTTTGACTTGTTTTAATTTGTTCAATAATGCAATATGTGTTAGACTATTTTTTAAAGTGTTTCCCATTTAAATTATTTTAAATTGAATTTTTATACACTACCCTGAAATGCTTGGATATAGAATAAATATATTCATGCAATATACAATAATTAATAATTTCATACGCACGAAATTCTTTCTGGTTGTAAAGAGGGCAACTAAATGTTTTCTCTGCTGGTGGAACAAAACAAAGTTTACATAAAGTTTAATAAGTGATGATGGATAATTTCTGCATCTTTTCCCATCTTTTTTGCACATTTTCTATAACTGTAATAAAAGAGAAGGGTGCGAAAACATTCCACCCACATTTCTGGATTCATCACAGAAAGAGATAGACGGAAAGATATAGATTCAGTATAAGAATTTATTCTCAGAATAGCATTGTTCAAATAAATATGTTCCAGAAAGACAACATTTTAACATCACATTTATAATACAAAGGTCTTCCAGGTATTTAAAAGTCTTGCTTTCTTGTCCAATTGTTTTTGCATAGGGCTTGAATAAACTTGTTTTTCCCAACTTCAGAGCTTAGGCCATTGTGCTAACATTGATAAGGCACTGAGAATGTTATAGTGGTGCAATATCATTGCTGGTCAGTCTTATCCAGGCAACAACTGTCATTTTGTCAACTATAAAATAATATCCCTCAAAGCACCTGTGCAGCACATGAGGGCAAGTGGACATAATGGCAGGAGGACTGGAGACAGTCCTTAAGAGCCAGTTGAGTCACTACGGGAGCCATCTGTATAAACTCCCTTTTGTCTACCACCAGATGGCATCTTGAAAAGGACAGGCCTCCATTCTAACTATACTGTTTGCATTCTTATTTACAATATCTAGATTAAAATACCATTCTTCTTTCCTCTCTTTTTCTCATTTTCCCCAGGCTGTGAAAGTATTGAAAAGTAGTCAAACTCTGACTATCTCTGTTGTAACAGGAGCTGTAAGTATTAATGTCCTAGCAATCGGCAGATTTTGTGAAAATCTAGAAAGCCACAGTACACAGCAGTAAGGGATGAAATACACACTTATCCTCAAACCACGTATGCTGGCAGGAAGCCACTGGAGTCAGTGAAAACTGAAAATGGGGCTAAGAGAGAGGTTCCTAATCCAAGTCTGATTGTATTTTTCTAATCCTGGTTCAAGTCCAATTACATACTGTAAGTGACTTGTAAATATCAGAACATTATCTTTCACTAATACTTTACCTGAGCTGGTTGACTGGAACAACTGGTTTGTAATATTTTGTTCGATGACTGCTATTATGAAGTCAGTTGCAGAACATTTCAGTCCTATTGGGCATTCCATCTCTGATTTTAGACCTGACAGTAGACAAACAAAAGAAATTGAAATAAATATTGGAAACTATAGGATATTGGAATATATCCACAAACTCCAGACTATCAACAGTTTGCTGAACTGACACAATGATTTCCAGGCACACTACACATATTTTAACATTAGTTAGCACCCCAGCCTCTTAGCCAATTTACCATATCTCCTTTCTGGTTCCCAGCAAGGTTCACACTATATTCCAATAACTCCCTCCATCATCAGTATGGTTATCTATGGTTTTGGCTTTAGGCAAAATCTTTACTCTTGCCTTTGCCCCACAACAACAAACATTAAAACAGAACCTGTTACTCTACCATTATGCCCACACGTTTTGCATTTCTATAGCTATTCACGCATACACTCTGCCTATAAATGTTTGTTCCTTGGCACTTAACTCAATGAATCTGGAGAGATAGCCACACTGCAGAATGATAGCAGTCTGATACCACTTTAATTGCAATGGCTCAATACCATAGAAATCCATAGAAATTTGTTGTGGCACTGGAGCTGTCTGACAGAGAAAGCTAAATATCTCATAAAACTACAAATCCCAGCATTCTACAACTTAGAGCCATGTCAGTGAAATCGGCCTCAAAGTGCTATCATTCTGCAGTGTGGCTACATCCTTAGTCTACAAAGGTTTACACTACCAACTTCTTTCTCTCAGTCTCAAAGCTGCTGCAAGATCTTTGTGCATTGATTTTCCAGACTTCAATGGCTGTGTCTTTAATTTTACTGCTGTGAACATTTCCTAGCAAATGTATTTTGACACATGTTTAAAATAATATACATAACATTTAGGGGAAGGAGTTGTTTATGACTGAAGAAGAGAGGCAGAGGGAGGAGTATAGTCGTGAGATGGAGCGTCAAGAGCTGTTGCGTCAGAAGCGCCTTGCACTAGAAACCAATAAAATCCTGAAAGAACAGCAAGAGAAAGAAAAACTGTAAGTCTAATTTTACTCTAACAAAAAGTGCTATTATTGTTGACACTTCTTACTGTCAGAACTTCTTTCTCAACTTTGTTTTCTTTTGGAGGTTTCAGAATATTACAGTGACTCTGTCTTGCCTACCAAAGACCAGATTACCAAATCCTGTCTCCAGGATCTCTTAGTGGGTAGGCATGAACAGCAAAACAGAGAACCTGTCTCTCTAAGTCCCCCAACATGTTTTAAAAGTTATGTGTTCGGCCACCCAAATGGAAAGCATAAGAAAAATTGAGACTATTGAAAGAAAAAGTACAATGGAAGAAAACTTTGTGTTATCATTAGAAAATTCAGAAAAGGCACGATGTGAGATTTTGGGGGCGGGGATACTTATGCAAGTCTTATGTTTAATTTCATATGCGCATATTGTTAGTATTGAATCAAAAATGGCTGAAGCATATTGAGCTGTATAACCTTATCCCTAATCTTTTCATTTTATTTCTGCCTTCAGTTAAAGAATTCTGCTGAATGCCCATGGGCTCATGTCCTTTCTTAAGTGAGGAATATCTGTGATTATATTAGCAATTCCCTGACTGTTTATTTTATTTTATCTTAAGGCGAAAAATGGAAATTGCAAAGAAGGCTGCTGAAGAAGAAGAAAGATACCGTAAAGAGATTGAACAGTTAGGTCATTTTTTGAAAGCTGTTTCATGCCTTTCTCCTCCTCTCATTGCGATCATTGCATAGCTGCGGTACGACCTCTGTATCCATGTGGGACACACAAGGCACACAAACAGAGATTCTTAAACAGTGGATAATAGTATATTCTGCATTTTGACTATACTTGGACCAGAATGATACCACAGGAATATTTAAAATGCAGAACTTCACAGGTGCTCTGTGTAATAATAGTAGCCTAATACATAAATGGCCCCCTGGTGGTGCAGCGGGTTAAACCACTGAGCTGCTGAACTTGCTGACCAAAAGGTTGGCGGTTCAAATCAGGGGAGTGAGGGGAGCGAGGGGAGCTCACGCTGTTAGCCCCAGCTTCTGCCAACCTAGCAGTTCAAAAACATGCAAATGTGAGTAGATAAATAGGTACCGCTTCGGTGGGAAGGTAACGGTATTCCATGCAGTCAAGCTGGCCACATGGCCTTGGATGTGTCTACAGACAACACCAGCTCTTTGGCATAGAAATTGAGATGAGCACCACCCCCCAGAGTTGGACACAACTAGACTAAATGTCAGGGGAAATCTTTACCTTTACCTAATACATAAATAGTGAGATATTAAATAGTAGAATATATTAATGATCCAACTGGAGTTAACTGGAGTTAAAATTAAGAACCTGGATGGGGTCCTTGTGTACAGAGTGGAAGTTGAATCAGGGCAGATGTCATACCTTAGCATAACAAGAGTTTGAAATATCTCTCCAATAGTAGCCTGGGGCCAGAAGATGAAGGGCTGAGTTGATAACAGAGTCTAACATAATACTATTTATTGAAATGAATGGGCAATGAATACAATTCAATAAAATAGATAGGAAATGTATGGCCCTCCAGATAATTGTGCATTGTGTATGTATGCGTTTTCCATTTCCCTGTTGATTTATGGTAACCCAACTCCCATATGCTTTAGGCAGCATAGTAGAAATGCACTCCAACAATTTACAGAGAGCCTTAAGTCCCCTCATCTCTGATCTAAAATGTTCATCTTAAAATGTTCCCTTTAATGGGAGGAGTATTGGGTTCACTCTCTTAACAAAACACCAAGCAAAACAGCTGTACTTGGATCATTTTTGTGAATCAGTGACAGTCATACATTCAGCAAAAATTTAGAAGTGTTTAAATTCCATTTATAACAGCAGAACAGTTAAATACATTGTCAACATGATGTTGATTGAAATAAATTGTTTTTTGAAGCTGGCTGTGTCACTTTAAAAATATATACAGGCAGTCCCCAAGTTACAAATAAGATATGCTTTGTAGGTTTGTTCTTAAGTTGAGTTTTGTTTGTTTGTAAGTTGGAACAGGTATACTTTTTATCGTAACTTCAGCCAAGTGTGTGTGTGTGTGTGTGTGTGTGTGTGCATGCGCATGCGTGCATGCATGCATGCATGCTTTGGATAGCATAGGGGAGAGTCAACTCTCCTGTCGTGTTTGTTTTGCTGCCTGTGTCCCTGTTCAGAAGATATAACCTCAATTTCCTTCCCTGCGATAATTGGATTTTGAAAGATTTGGCTTGCTGTGGAAACAAAGATTGTGATAAAGTTTTAATGGAGACACTTTTCCCCCATGATTACTCTTTTCAGGAGTGAATTTCCCTTACAAGGGGTAGATTTCTTTCACTTCCTGCACTGATCAGCCCCAGGCTAAACTTGAGTAAGAAAGGTATATACCCTACAGGCCATGCCATCCCAGTAAATGATATTTTGCTCCTTTACAGGATAAAGGCAGAAGAAGAGAGATTTAAAAAGCAGTGGGAAGAAGACTGGGGCCATAAAGAACCCCCCAAACCAGCTAAAACTGTAGTTGCAGACGTACATCCTCCCCCTCGCCCTAAACATAGACGTAAGTAATGGCTTTCATTCTAGAGATCATTTTCTCCACCATGAAGCACAGCAGTTATCTTGAACATCTGCTGGATAGCAAGCTAATGTCTTTGAAATGTGGCAATGGATTGTTGGTGTGGTTATTGATTTCCCCCCTTTCTATTAACTTGATTAAATACTACTGACCAAGCAGAGTTTTCAAGAAAAGGGAAGATAACAGTGAATTTAGAGAGGAAAAGTGCAACTCTGTTTTTCTCCCAATGAGAAATATTTCAAGAAATATATACTGCTTGGCTACTTGGCTGTCTCGATATATAGACTATCACTTTAGCTGTCATGCTGTGACTTCTGGATGACATTTCATTTCCATATATAAATGAACTTTATATGTGTGTATCTGTGAAGTTGCCTATTTATTTCTCACAATTCTATACATTCAGCATAGAAAAGCAGAAGCTCTTATGTCTAAGCATTGGAACATCAGGAGTAAAGTGACAATTTATAGAACTGTGGTATGAATGCTGAGTTCCTGACATAGCTTAATATATAGCTATCCAATATCGGTGTCCTTTGGATTGCTGTATTATATACACACAATTTCCTTCCTTGTTACAACAATGTTCTCTCCACTGTTCCCGCAGTAGGTATGCTACAAAAGGACCCTTGTTAAGAAACTGTTCTTCTCACATTTGTCATATGTCCTTAATACTAGCAAAGTGTCCTTGTGAAATAACCAATGATCTCCACTGAATACTAGGACTGTTTGAGGTGTTAGAGCAATGTACGGGAATGATGCAAAGATATGCAGTGGCTACAGTTCCTTCCTACTTTCCTCTTCCCTTCTTCAGTTATGATTACAAATAGCCACCTGAGTTTCTAGAAGAGAGAAAAGGGGAAAACATTGTTGAAACAATGGAAAATGATGTGTTTCTGATATGGGCCTAAATCCAATGTTTTGCGATGCAATATCCATTAATCAATGGGACCTTTTTACATCTCATTTTCCTGCAGCCATCTATCTTACAAAAATAAATAAAGGACTTCCTCAGAAGGTTCCCTGTGGGCAAGTTTTGAAGGTGCACATGGAAATACATGGGGGAAAGGGAATGCACCTCCACTTTGGTTCTGCTCACAGAAACCGTTTCATTCAGAATAGCCCACTAGCTATTGGCCATACTTGACACCGGGCATGCCTACACAACAGCATATAGCTTCAGTTCTCCAAACGAAGTGGACAAAATTATTTTCAGTCAGTGAATTTTTAAAAGGCCAAAGTATTATCAGTATTTTCTTTCCCCTCTCTTTGTTTCTTTTCTACTTTGTTTCTCTAGTAGATTTAGATGATAACTCCCTTGACCAGCCTGCAGCAGAAGATGGAATGAAGTTGAAAGAGAGCCAACAGGTTTGCTGTAACACCTTGGCTTCCTATCTTGACTTTGCTATTTCCTACAGTGCTCTTCCTCCTGACAGCCAGTCTTAATGCTTCCCTGGGCTATACCCATCTTCATTGTTCCATCATTTTTCGTTATTAAATGAACTATCGCTATGCATTTCCAATAACTAGGGAAGATTGCCATAACTAGTTCAGTAAAGGGCTTCCATGTGTCCTGTTTTTTAATATTGGAAATCAGAACAGTTATCAGGGATTGGCACAACTTGCTCTGAAAAACAGGCTTAGGATGTTGAAGAACTCAGTTTGTCTTCATAGTTCACTTTGCTGGGCTAATTTCCTGGAATAATGCACGAGCTGGAACATAACTAACCTCTGGACTTTGCTCTTCCTCTTGAGTATTACCTAGCAAATTGTATATGCAAATGTTGTAATTATAAGATGCAGTATGGAAAGTAGCACAATAAGATACATTATGGAAAGGATAACATAAAATCGCATTATAATGCTCATCTAGAACCAGCAGAAGTTTAATTCGGTTACATTAATCCCATTACATCCAGTGGAGATAAATTCTTGAAGAGGTCTGCAAAATATAGAGAAACTTCACAGTCAGCAATATATCTACTTATACAATATTTTTTTCTCTCCCTAATAGACAAGATGTCCCAAAATGTTACATACATAGAGGAAATGGGAAAATGTAACTAAATGTACATTTATTTACAAAATATCAATTACAAAAATTTATAAAATACTCTCTAGATGTTGACAGCAGTATTCTTTTAGGGTATCTGAAAGTATAATTTTTTCCCCTATGTATGGAGACTTTTGAAACATCCTGTGTTTTAATTTTAGTATGTAACAAGATAATAAATGAATATGCTACCGTAGTACCGTATTTGACACTAATGAGGTTTCTTTGAATTCTGTTTCAATTGATTCAATGTTGCAAAATCAATTTCAGATAATGTTTTGCTTTTGCTTTTTCAAGCTCAGTACTGAGTTTATTCTTGAATCAGTCCGAGTTGCAATGGCATCACTAGAGAAGTGCAGAGAGCCAGTGCCACCAGCCATACTGGGTGACATTATTACAGGGGAGGAAACCAAAATGACAAATGTGCAATCTCTCAGCTGGATTTGGTGCCTTTGTGGTGCTGAGTCAAGTAGGTAGATTGGGACATCCAGAGGATGGATTCTGACTCACAGGTGGAAAAAGGTCTATGGGGTGACACCGAAAGTTTCCACAAAGAATGACAACAACCTTGGTGACATCAATGCTGAGCTGGGAGTACATAGCTACAGAATAGTATTATGATTATTATTATGATTATTATTCACTTCACAAAATACAAAGGTACAGGAATAATGTCGAATATTTATACCTCAGTATGGTCAAACATATAATTATGTATATGTGTGTGATTCCCTGTTCCCAAATTGAGGTGGAGCTCTGATCCCTTCTCTCTATATATATGAAGGATGAATCTTCAGAGCTGCTTCTGAGATATTGCATTGCAATGATCCTGGTTGTATTCATATGTAGACATGTACAATAACAGTATTATCTGCCTGTTAAGCATAAATAGTTCAGACTTCAATGTAACAAGATGTACTGCATAATATGCAACATCTGAGCACATTAATGGATGTCTCTTATCATTGGTATTATATGTGGAACTCTGTTGATGTATAAATCTGTAAAGTATTGTTCTTGATCATGTTTCTGACCTTTGCATATTTATAGATTTTGGATGGTTTTATCGGTATGAAGGAAAATTTCCCACAATTCGCAAGGTACAAAGATTGCAGAGTGTGATGAAGTGTAGAGAAAGATTGCTGTGACAAGTGCATTTTAATGCAGTGTGTATTCCCACCACTCTAATAAAACCCACATCCACATGTTGAGCTCTATTTACAAGTCACAATGCCTTAGATCCAAAAATAGTTTGCACTGTTGTCTTACTTCTCCAAGTTCCTGCTCCTTTTGGCACCTGCCATTGAAACAAGTGTAATACTGGCACCAGGCAAACCTCCTATGAGAATGTAAGGACCATGTTCAGAAAAAGGGATTCTATAATAAAGAAGTTTTTTCACTTCTAAATGGGATGATTTATGTCCCTTACAGAAGAGCTGCAGAGGAGGATCCCTGATTATCTTAGTTCCTGGACAGGCTGATAAGAACAGAGGTGTTTCTTCAAATATTTGGTACCATATTTGACTCCAGTTAGCACAGCAGGATTTGTGAAATGGGCTTACCAAGTGACTTTGCTATCTATAGGAGCAGCATTTACCATCCCTACCTTTACCCAATCAGTCTACTTTTTCCCTAAATGATCTTCTACCTTGTTTTCCTCAGTCTTGGATTTTCCTTAAGCTGCTATCTTGACCCTTTGCTTTGCTTATACCTACAGTGGATCACAATGACATTTACAGTTTGCTTACAATGGCTACAGTAACTCACAAGGCCTTTTGTCTGGAAAACATACTGTCTTCTTAGCCTTAATCCAGTAGCCTTGAAGCAATTTTGTTTGTACATCAGGAGCAAACATTTTTCTCTTGTGTAAAAGCAGGTGTTCCTAAGGAACCAATTTATTTAAAAACATACAACCCTCTAAAGTCCACTAACATCTATCCCTTTTTTCTGAAACATCAGTGTTTTAGCAGCTTAATGAAATTCCAAAGAAACAACTGGGTTTTCCAGTGTGAATTGAAATAGAGGTGTTTTTTCCCCATTGCAGTTGCTTGCTTTTTTATTCTGCATTGATTTTGAATGTGTGAAGAAATTCTTTTCTTGCAAATGAAAATATTAATCTGACTATATATATATATATGAGCACCCATTGTGTAAGAACAATGTTCTAAACTGACATTTCAGTTGTAGAGACCAGACATTCTGGTATTGTTTTACTAATGGTGACGTTTTCAAGTAAATCTACATTAGACACAAAAATATTTCCATTGTTCTAAGAACAATCTAGTAAGGTATATACACAAGTAAACTATGAAAGTAAATAATAATTAATTTGTCCTTTTCATCATTGAAAACCTATGGTTCAGAATTTCCCCATGATTTGAATTTATTAATGATCTCAGCCTCAAAGAAAATGGGTTATAGTGACATTTAAGATATTCCCTGACATATATTTATATGTATTGAGGAGGTCCAACAAATTTTCTCTGATATATCTGGCTCTCTTAATAAAGTTAGTGAAAATGACATTTATTACCAACTTGTTCTTTCTTCATGCCATACCCCAGCAAACACATGGCTTGGTTGTATGTGGGTATCCATTGCCCCAGTTTTCTAAAGCAAGTGCTCATTTATTAATAGTCTCAGAAGAGTTTATGGGGACGTCATTCTCTGTAAAGTGAGTGTAACACATGTGTTCAAATATACAATAATCATAATAAATCATCCAGAAAGGGAAAGACAGAAAGAAATCCAAAAATGACAGTCTCAGTGAACAGAAAAAGAGCAAAATGCAACTGGAATTTGAACTAAAGCTTCTCAAGGAAAAAGAAGAGAAGTTGGAAAGAGAAAAACAGCTGAAAATCAACCGACTTGTGCAAGAGGTATGTTCTGTGTCATCTGTAACTCAGTGTGTAGTTTCCGTTCTTTTGGATGCCTCTGTCCTCACACTTTTTCCTGTGTGGGAAAGAAATTAAATACACATGCAAATAGATGTTAATATATTCAAGTTTCAAATTTTCCCATGACGTTTGGATATGAAGGAATCTAAGGGGATTGCAAAGCAGTCCTTCCAGTCTGAAGGCCCGATATTGGCAATCTGTGTTTGATTTGTTATGCTGTACTACAAACAAAACTGTTATTTTATGTTAATGGAAGTTTCTGTTATGTGTCCAAACACAAAGTGCATGATTGTGAAACTTCATGATGTTGGTCTTTAGATTTGTCTGACTGGCAAAACCGATATATGTATGAATGTAAGGTGTTTTGTTCATTTTGCTGTTTTCCTTTAACATACTTCTAGGCAAAGCTAATTGGTTAGTCAGAAAATATATTATTAAAACAACTATAACCTCTAAGTTGGATAGTATAATGCTTTTTAAGATTCTCAAATAACAGATTTTAAAATAAATCCAGAAGATCTTGGTTTTGTTTCCAGTTTTTTAGAGATTGCCTATAACTTTACTGAGTATTATAGTCTTTTATAATGAGTAATATCATTTCATGGTTATGTCAAAAGCAGAATAGCGTGAATTTAGTCATCTTGACTTCAAATGTGAGTTCAAGCTTTGTTTGCATTGGACCCGTTCACTGGTCTTTTTGGCAAACCATGGTAGCAGGGAAACTCTGCTCCATGTCCACATTTCAAAGGAGTTGGATCTTCTTGACAATTCTGGATTTTTTAAAACATTTTTTAACAGTGGCAGCTTTAATTTTGTGTGTATAACTGTACTCTTTCATTTATTCTGTAACTGTGATATGACTTAGGTATCTGAGACTGAACGGGAAGATTTAGAAGAATCAGAAAAGATTCAACATTGGGTGGAAAAGCTTTGTCAGACACGTTTAGAACAAATCTCCTCTGTGGAGAATGATTCTCCCGAGGTAAAATAATGCTGTGATCTAACTTCTGTGATATTTATAATGTGTATCCATATAGGAAGTCCTTTGATAAGTCAACAATATCCTCTTCGGTTCTCCTGCTTTTTTTGTAATGGAATTCACATAGGTAATACTTAGATGTAGTTTTAAGAAAATGGGGGAAATCAATGAGAGCAGTTAAATTTTAAAACATCCGAGCTAGCAAAACCTCCCTGCATGTTTCCCTGAATTAAGTAAATGAAAACTGCATATTGCTTTAATATTTGCTTAAAGAAATATGATGAAGTCCTAAGAAATATTAACCATAACAGAAATTCTGGTTGCAAATCTAGCTATTTGTTTTCATCTTGTTTCTGCAGATTGCCATTGTCTGTTTAAAATTACTTTCTCAGTTATAGGTTATGTGATTTCTTTTCCTTTTCATGTTTATTTGGTACTTTTAATGTGAATGCGAGTTTGAGATAGTTAAGTTATGCAAAAGATGTTCAATGTAAAATGCTTTCTAGTAGTCTGTGACATTGTGTGGTTCACTTTAGTGAGAATCTACTCAAATGTTCAAAAATTCGAAAGCAGGAGCTACTTTAAAATGGATCTCTATTGTTATACTAGACAACAGGTGTACGTCCTGCTGTTTCTCCTCCTGCTACATCTGTACAGAGGTTTGCTGGTGGGTTGCAACTTCATACCACTGACCTTGATGATATCAACTTAGATGATGTTGGCAAGCCTCCAAAGCATCCAGCACCGCTTCCACCACATCCTTTGCCCCACATAACACCTGTATCATCTCTGGCTTATCCACTTTCTGGACCAAAAGTTCCAGCTGTTCGAGGACCAGCTCCAGTGTCCTCTGCAGCTACATGGGCAACATCACCTTCTTCTTCTTCTTCTTCTTCTTGGGGACATGTCCCACCACCTCCTCTGTCTCCACCACCTTCTCCTCCATCATACCCTCCTCCCCCTTTGACTCTCCATCCATTGCCCACCCATTTGGAAGAAAGGATAAGCAGCCACAGCTACCAGACTGCTTTGCCAGCAGAGTCAGTACCTGACTGGGAAGTGAAAAATTACAAAGGAAGGAGTTTTGCTCCTGTTGGTTCTCAGACCTGTGATCAGCAGTCCTACTTATCCAGTCCAAAGGTACAATCTGGAATGGCATATATTTTGCATGTGCTGTTGTTTGAAATTATCAAAAGGAAAAATATTCATTCTATTTTTCTTGATATTTTAGTTTTGTATTCTTCCGATCTCCAAATTAAAAAATGAAATTCATAGTTATAGTTTATCAAGTCTTTACTTTCTTTTTCTGATTTGTGCATTTGCATACGACGTAAAATATTTTTGTGCTGCATGGATCATACTATTTTATTGAGCATGTGGGGTTTTTCCCCCTGGTTAAACTCTTTTGTCCACAAAAAAACCAACTATGGTCCTTGGTTTATCAAATGTGCATGGCAGTTGAAAAACAGGTACTGGCTCTTCGTTTGCTTCATGTCTGTTTATGTGCCTTCAAGTTGACTTATGATGACTCCATGCATTTCATGGGGTTTTCTTGGGCAAGGAAAACTCAGAGATGATTATGCCAGTTTTCTTAGTGGCATGTTTCTTACCAGTAATTCTGCTCTATCATACAATAGCAATTTTCCTAGTGAGCAGTCTGTATTAATCACAGTGGAAAGCATCTAGTGCAATGGATTCCTGGACTGCCACTACAGGCTTTCCAAGACCATCCAACTGTAATGTTGGTTTCTTATTGCTGGGGGAGGATTCCTCTTTTTCATTTTTGTTGACAATGATTTTAAAGCTTATTCTTTCTCAATAAAAAATTATGGTTTTTTTAATTACATTATTTTATTTTATTTATTTTAAGTCACTCTGAAATAACCAGCACAGCATAGTGGTTTGAGTGCTGAGCTATGACTGAAGACCAGGGTTCAAATCCCCACTCAGCGATGAAAACCCATTGAGTGACCCTTGGCAAGTCATGCACTCTCAGCTCCAGAAAACCCTGTGATTGCCTTAGGGTTGTCGTAAATTGGAAATGACTTTAAGACACACAGCGACTCAGAATGTTATTTTAAACAACATCTTAGATTATAAACATTAAAAAATTAAAATAGCTTAAACACCTAATAGGCATTTGACCTATGTGCATCAGATAGTTCTCCAGAATATAATTATTGACTATCATAACCAGCATGGAATGTATTGTCATTTAGGTTGCACGAAATACATCTCAGGTCAGCAAAATATCATCTACATCAGGCAGCTCATTGGTATGTCACGTGTATTTTAGTATATAAAATACTTATTTATATAATGCATGTTATTATATATTATTGTGTTCCATGATGAAGCTAGCAGGGGAAATTTTATAAGACAATTCATCTCTCATAAGAAAAGATGTATAGGCCAGAATGAATATGGTAATCTTAATTAGAGCGTATTTGAATCAGTAGGAACTTGGATTGAATCAGTAGGAACTGCACCTGGACTGTGGCACAGCTGGCTGGGAGTCAGCTACATTAAGATCACTACTGTTCAAACGGTCATGAGTTTGAAGCCAGCCCAGTTCGGAGTGAGCTCCTGACCAAAATTGTGTAGCTTGTTGTCAACCTTTGCAGCCCAAAAGACAGTTGCATCTTTCAAGTAGGAAATTTAAGTACCACTTTGTGGGGAGGCTAATTTAACTGATTTCTAAGGCCATAAAAATCTCCAATAAGTATGCAAAGAATGAGGAAGCGACAGCTCCCCTGGTAGCCAGAAGCTGGAATGTTACATAGCATCTGACTGTCTATGTATGTTGTGTGTCTATGGCATTGAATGTTTGCCATGTATATGTACATTGTAATCCATCCTGAGTCCCCTGTGGAGTGAGAAGGGTGGAATATAAATACTGTAAATAATAAATAAATGAATAAATAAATAAGTCCTTGTGTAATTTCAGCTTATTTACTGGATCTATTCTAGCTTGGAATAGTAGTCAGCTTTTTGTTTAGGCAGTTGTCATTATTACACAGATATTATAAACGAAACCTTCATTATTACTTTGTTGCACAAATACTTGTTCAAACACTGAGCAACCCATTCCACCCTGTATTGTCTTTATATGGATAAGAAGTAGAACTTCACATGCAGTTCTACTATAAGGATTTTAGTGATGTAGTTAGTGACCAGTGACATATATAACTCAAGTTGTCTCCCCAAATGTCTACCATTTTAAAAGTTTGCATATCATTGTTAAAATAACAAAATGTTATTCCTCTTCACACTAAGGGCACCCATCTAACAAGATAATCTTATACTCCAGCAGTTTTTAAAATCACAAAAACCCTACATAAGTCCTTCATCGACCAACCTTGCATAACATTTAGTGCCCAACTGCTCATCAATACAGTGCAATATCCATGCCATAAGAAAAGCAATGGAATGGGCAAAAGGAAACTGAGATAGGTATTTCTAGTCAAAAGGGTTGAAGCTATGCAAGGGTAGAGACATGCTTCAGTTTTAGTTCTGACAAGAAATTTAATTATGAAAGCTATCCCTTGGCGGTTATGGTCAAGATAACCTAAAGTGAACTTGATTTTACAGAATAATTTCTAATTCTAATGTCTTTAACTCAGTTTCAAGTTCAACATGCATTTTAAAAAATACTTTTAGGAATTCTGCTGTTCTACAGTCTCGTTCTCTTTGCTGGCAGAACTAGTCTTGGAAGTTGTGTTAGAGTCCCTTTGGTTTCAGGTGCTAAGATTTCAACATTATTACTGGGGCCATTATGTGAGAAACATCTCTGGCTTCATCTCCTCTGTGATGACCATGGTTTTGTCCCAATTGGTATCTGGCTCCACCCATTCTTTATTTCAGATTTTTTTACCCCGTCCTTCTCACCCTCTGGGGGGGGACTCAGGATAGCTTCCAGCCGGCACATATTTGATGCCCACACATAAGTACAATAAAATACACATCAAAATCAATAATTAAATAGTTAAAACATTAAATTAATACAGTAAAGTTTATTTAAAAAGGGCGCCAGTCATCCTGTCGAGTTCTGTAATTGCTGTCTCCACTAAGCTTGTCCATAAACCATTTCCAAAGTAATTGTTGTCATTGTCATTGTCAAGTCTGCAAGGTTACCCAAAAGTCTGGTCCCACTTCCACATTTTAACACCCATGCTGTAGACCAGGGCTGTCCAACTGGCGGCCCTGGGGCCGGATCCGGCCCCGTAGCCTGTTGGACACGGCCCCACCTATGCCCTCAGCCACCATTTTTAAATTTTAAAAAAATTTATTTTTTTTTAAAAATGGCGGCCGGGGGGTTGGGAGAGGTGGGGCAGGGAGGAGGAAGAGAGCTGGCTCCTCCTCCTTCGCCCTTCCTCCTTCCCCTCCCTGCACCGCGGCTCACGATTGGAGCCGCGGCGCGTCCGCGGGGGAGGAGGAGGGGCGAAGGAGGAGGAAGTCAGCTGGCTGCTTTCTTCCTCCTTCACCCCTCCTCCTTCCCCTCCCCGCGCCGGTGCTCAGGATCGGGGCAAGGGCGCGCGCGCGCGCGGGGAAAGAGGGAGAAAGGAGAAGCCAGTCAGCTGACTGGCTTCTCCTCTCTCTCTTTCCCGCTGGGATTCAGGCGCCAGCGCGCACGGGGAAAAGAGGGAGAAAGGAGAAGCCAGTCAGCTGACTGGCTTCTCCTCTGTCTCTTTCCGCGGGATCCCAGGCGCCAGCGCGCGGGGAAGAGAGAGAGAGGAGAAGCCAGTCAGCTGACTGGCTTCTCCTCTCTTTCCCTCGTCTTGCTGGGATCCCAGGGATCGGCGCGCGCGGGAAAGAGAGAGAGAGGAGAAGCCAGTCAGGGGAAAGACGAGGAAGAATGACAGCTTAGGAGGGGGCTGGGGGCGGGGCGGGGCTGGGGGCGGGGCCGAACGGCCCCCCAGGTCATCAGTGACCTCAAGTCCGGCCCTTGGCCGGTTAGAAGTTGGACAGCACTGCTGTAGACTATACTGTAGACCTGTTTTTGAGTGCAGGGCAGGCTGAAGGTGATTAGAAAATGGAGAAATGTTTCATAGTCATGAGCACATTGCTACCTAGTGGGATTTAGAGTCACTCTTGGAGCCTTTGTAATGGTGGGGCAATTAAGATATGCCCAAAAGACTGGTGGATCCAAATGGAGTTGTCATTATCTTAGGGATTTTGTTCTTGCTTGGCAGTTTAGTCTGCCAAAGCCCTGGTTGGACATAAAAATGGATAGAGTGCAGCCAAGCAAGCCTCCTGGTTTATAAGAGAGCTGGCAATGAGGAAATGAGTGGGGTGAAAACTAAAGTATTGATAACAAGTGAAAAAACAAGTCCAACTCAAGATAAATTAAGGCCCATTTCACCCCTATGTGGTATAGTGCAAGTGACCTTCTACACTCTGCCCCAAAAGAGAATATAGCAGACCACTTGATAGTCTGCTATTAAAACTTGGTGTGACATTTTGCAAACAAAACTGGATACTGTGGCTGATACTGGTGCAGTGAATGTCCCCTTGTGTCCTGTTGTCCAGTGTCACTGGACATGATTCAATTTCTGCAGCCTGAGGTTGTGAACAAAATTTTTGGAGACATGATCACCACCTCATACTTGCTAGAACCTTTATCCGCTTATAAACATGGTCAAAAGGACACTGATTAAATGCACAAAGAAAGTAGAGAAATTAGTAAAGGAAGTAGGATTGTGTCCTGCCTTTAAAAGCTCTAGTGAGCTCTTTATTGAAAATAGCTATTCCCAAGACTACTGTATTGTCCAGTCTCCAATACCCCCTTTTTTCCCTGAGTTATAGAGCGCGTTGTAGCCTCACAACTCTCGGTAGTTATGGATGAAATGAATTGTCGACCTCTTTGCCAGCCCTATTATGCCATGCTATTGCTCTACAAAAAAGGAAGGTATGTGGGGCTGCTTGTGGCACCTCACTTGCCCTCCCTCCTTCCTTCATCACACAGTGGGGTTAGATGTCGGAAAGGACGGCAATGCATGTTGCTCAGCTGCCTTTTCTGCCATCATATAGCCAAAAAGAGAGAAAAATTATACTTTTCTCCCTGTAGTGGAGGAGAAAGCGCCTTTCAGCGCTTCCCTTCCATTTTGGGAAGAATATGGGTGGGGCCTGCTGTGCATCATATGAAGGTGCATTGCAGGCCCTTGTCCTTGCTGTGAATAAAAGCTCCAAAATCCTCCAATCATATGGCAAAAAGGAGAGGAAAATTATACTTTTATCCCCATAGTGGAGGAGAAAGCGCCTTTCAGTGCTTCCCTTCCACTTTGGGAAGAATATGGGTGGGGCCTGCTGTGTATCATGTGAAGGCATGCGGCAGGCCTTGTCCTTGCCATGAATAAAAGCTCCAAAATGGGGCAAATGCCCTACATGGAGGTCCTTAAATCCATTTCAGTACATTTTCAGGATAGATTGTATAATTTTGAAATCGTCATCATCAGTAAGTTGCTATAAGATGTATTGTTTAATATGGGAAATGTAGCATGCACATATTAGTCATTGAAGAAATGTACCTGCTTAATACTGCTTCATACTAGCTTTGTGTTCATTGTGATAATTTTTAATATGAATGACAGATTTTAAGGATTTTAAGGATATGAATCTCATTTAGGATATTGACTTTGCATGAAGCATCCTAAGGTGTTTTTCCCCTATAATACTCTTAAATTGAACTCCATAGCAATTTTCTCCAAGTCCTCCTGCCCAGCGTCGCCCAACTATACCTATAGTCTCCAAACCAGTCATGCTGCATCCTGACCATAATATCATGGCCAGACCAGCAATCAAATCAGAAGCCCTGGTAAGCCCTTGCTAGTGTTTTATGCATGCCAAAGGTATGTGTTGGATGTGATATGTCAAGCGTTCTGCTCACTTAGTCTCTACTTTTGCTTTTGTGTTCTCACTCAGAATGTGTGACAAACATGTCATAGGTATTCTACAATATTTGTTATTAAATTATATGGATGCTTTCGGCTCCTTCATTTTAACACAACTAAGATTTGCTACTATCCACCAGTCTTGTGGCAGCAACATACTGTAAAGCTGTGTGCATGATCCCTGGTGAATCCCTAAAGCCTAGTGACATCATATTTTGTCACTTTTCGGGTATCCCTGCCCTTTTTAGTGACTTCCTCCTTTCCATAACTTCAAGATATAGAAGTGATTTTGAAAAATATTTGAAATGCAGACCAAATTAATAATAATCAAAAACATATTTATTTGCTTTTTTTGTATGAATTCGATTTTGATGTCATAGAATATGACACAGAATTTTGATCTTTCTCCATAATGTGGAGAAAGTACATAAAACTCTATAGAACTAGCCAAGAAAAGACAAGGAATCCATATAAAGGTCCTTCATATTATTGTGTCAGTTTCCTAGTCCTTTTCTGGTGCACATTTGAAAAGATGGATTCAATCAAACCATATACTAATTAGGACATAATGCATCTGTGGAGCTAAGGAATATCAGATACGTTACCAACATTAATAACTGGTGCTCTCCAGAGGTGCTGAACTACCCTCCCGACATTTCAACATTTCCATGCTAGTTGGGGAAAATGGGAATTGTATCCCAACCCATGTCAAGGGCACCAGTTTATGGAAGGCTTTGCTGAGCATACATTTTTGTGAGGCTGCAATCCTAAACCAAATTATCTGAGAATAACTCACAGTGAATTTGGCAGCTATGATTAAGATAGGTGGAACACATAATATTTTTTAAATGTTATTAATGATAATATCATAATGATAGACCCTCAAGCTTTTACATGATATGGAACAGGTTGCTGCATTATCTCTTGGTGTTTTGTAAATTCATGTAGATATTTGACTCCGAAAATGAATTATGGAAACTACAGTTTCCATATATTTTAGCCATAATTACTCTTTAATGAACTCTCTTATGTAATTTAAAAGTGAGTTATAAATCAGTCCTCTGCTTTAACAATTTTGTTGAACATAAAATCAGTAGAACCAAAACTTAACTGTTCCTTTAAGAAACAAAACCTGTTTCTAAACTAATCCTGATTTCGGTAAAGCCAAAGAGAAATAGAAGTCATTCCACTCATCAGACAGGAGTCTCTACCTTTCAGCTGAAGCCCAGGGGGGTTTCTTTTTCATTCAGTTAATGATAAAAAGCACAGCAATGTAAGTGAGATTTTGTACAGATTGATGGTCTTGTCAAAATTAGCACATTTAGCACTTCTTTATTTTGGTTACAGTAAGTCACATGGTCTTGTCTTTCTTATAAACAAATCAATTAGAGTATCACTTACTTATCAACTAGATAGCTGGCAGAAAATGCTGTCTTTCTGAAAACTTCTTATGCTGCTTATTAAAGCTAACACTATGCTGTGGTTAAATATACTGGATTAGAGATATCCATTAGGCATGGGTAGGTTCATTCAGAATCTTAGTTCTTTAGATTAAAATCGGAATAAATCCCTTTTTGAAGCGATTTCAAAGCAATTTAGGAACCAGGAAGTATCCTTGCCATTTCGCAGCCCCTGTCACCATCTTTTTTCCGATCCAGGAAGTGAATCGGAAATGAATCAGCATTTGGAGGCAAGCAGCTGCTTGCATGCTGGGATGCTTGCCACCAGAGGAATGAGGGGAAACCACCTCGGGAAGGGCGGGGTTTCGGCACGGCAGCCATTGCCCTTTAAATAGGGCCGTGTGTGCCTTGTGGGCTCATTGTGAGCTGGGGACGTGAAAGCAGAGGGACTAGGGCAGGCTGCTTGGGTGGGAAAGGTGCCACGCCACCGCTTTGCAAGGGAACAACATACCCGGGGAACCTAGTAAAATGTCTCCCCCCCCCCCAGTTTTCCTGAACAGGGCTGGGATTTGGAGGAGAAAAGGAAAGGGGAAAGGAAGAGATATAAGGAAAGAGGAGAAGGGAAGGGAGAAAAACAGCAGGAAAAATGTTAGTTTAAACCGGTGTGGATGGATTCCTTTCCTTTCTCTCCCACCTCAGTTTATACTAGTGTGGATGGGATGGATCCGTGTCAGTTTAAACCAATGTGGATGGATTCCTTTCCTTTCCCAGCGGTTTTAAGCAGAGTGGATGGATTTCTTCCCTTGCTTCCCCCCCTTTTCTGGAGTAAAACAACTACTTTCAAAGTAAAGACCACCCAATGAAACAGGAAATAACACTTTGAAACCATTAACAAAGGATTCAAAAGTCTCGGAAATTTTGAAAAGTTTTGAACTTTTTTTCTGTGAAAATCGGAATTGACTTTAGACCCGAACCACCAGTGCCCCCTACATCGAAACGGGTTTTGAACCTTTTTTTAATCAAACAAGCCTAATATCCAGGTTCAAGTCCAGGAATATATGGCAGTGTGGACTCAGATCACCCAATTCAAAGCAGATACTGTGGGTTATCTGCCTTGATATTCTGGGTTATATGACTGTGTGGAAGGGCCCTTATGTGAGAACGCTCCAATGTTCTGTAAGGACCACGCGCAGACGGCAAATCGATCCCACTAGATTTATTGAAGGTATAACACTATTGATGCCAGAACTGGCATCACAAGGAACAAACACACCTTATATACAAAACACACCCCCATCCCCTGTCCATCACATCAAAGGCCCACCCCCCATGGCCTGCAATGTACAAGAGAGGTTGCATCATCTCCCCTCTGACTCAGCAGTCCCAATGTCCAGAGGATATTTTATCATATCCTGCCTGAGTCAGCAAGATGCATGTCCGTGCTACTCATGTTGGTGTGGTGTGACCCAAGGCTATCCAAAGCCAACACCTGGAGCTTATCTTATCTATGAGCTGAGCAATGCAGGCAGCCCAGGCATTCAGTGAAATGCTGGCAGGTCAGGAAATCAGAGCAACACCAGCTCTGATCTTACTGATCCTGACACCTTAGTTGTCGAGTGTTGCCGTTAGGCTATAGCCCCTTCTACACTGCCATATAATCCAGGTTCTGAATCCAGATTATCTTCTTTGAACTGGATTATATGGCAGTGTAGAAACTGCCTGTGCCATTCAGATACTTATACATATCATAAATGTGGCTGAAATTCAAAATACCTGGCAATCTCACAAAGTTAACTAAGGGACTTTCTACACAGCCCTATATCCCAGAATATCGAATTAGAAAATCCCTCAATATCTGCTTTGAACTGGTTTATCTGAGTCCACACTGTCATACTTTCCAGTTCAAAGCAGATAATGTGGGATTTTATTCAACTATGTGAAAGAGGCCTATAACAGGAGATTTCCAATCTATCAAAGCTACATCTCTAGTTAGACATAGAAATCCTCAAATTTTTGCACCAACATACAAGTGCACATACAAGTCCCACATACATGTACTATAGTTTCTCCCTACTGTGAAATAAAATAAACATTGTTGCACAGTGTTATCTCTGTTTTCAAGAAACCTGAAGTGTTCTGGATAATTTACAGTGCAGAAAAACAAATGGCTCTTCCCTGAGCAAAAAATTAACAAAAATAGTTTCCTGTTAGGAAACACATTTACTGCATGCAAAAAAGTATTTTTATGAGAAAAAAATCATGTAAAAATCTGGAATACTATGGGATATTTAAAATATGTTTAGAAAACTGCAAAAAATCTATTGTGGTTCTATTCTATTCTGGAAGGTCAGGAAAGCCATTTTTAACTGGGAAATAAATAATAGAGATATTCTTTCCACCCCTGTATAGGATAATTTCATGCAAATGCCCTTAATGTTTTCAATTGCCCTTGGTACCATTAACCATGCCGAAATTTAGAGAATCATAGGGATTAGTATTTCCATTGACTCTAATTAACTTTGGACATATAAACAGAATGTATGGGGTTGACGGTCATTTATTTGTGTGTGTTTACGTAGAAACTAATGGCTTGTTTGGCAATTTGTTTCTCCTTTTCTTCCAGCCTCATGAAATGTTTAAAAGAATGGTGGTTTACAATTCATCATTTAAAACTAACAAAAAACAAGTAAAATAAAGTTTTATTTCTTCATTGCATGGTGTTTTTTCAGTTGTGTGTTGCTTTGTTTTTTATATATAAGTACCAAAATTATCTTCTTTTCTCCGTATTGAGTTGGAACAAGAATACAATAAAATGTTTTAAACATCTGTTTTATAGTCCCTTTGTGATTGCATGCGATTCTGTTAGCAAACTCTTATGAATACCAGAAAATAATCTGATAGTCTGATATTTAAAAACAGATTATTTATTTATTTCATACCTGCCTATCACAACTTTTTTTAGTGTCGTTGCTATCAGAAACCATCCTTGGTTTTACTTAAGGTTTTCTGTCTAATATTTTTAACATATTGTCAGAGAGTGCTATATTTAGGGTGTGCTTTTGAAAGATTTCCAATCTATTGATTTAGTCCCAAAATCTCACAAAGAATCACATGATGCCAGTCACAAAAGCAAGAATCATGATTGACTCTTTGTGGATAGGACTGGGTGAGAAGGACCTTGTTTGAAGCTCGCTATGCATAGATCTTCCTGACCTTCAAGGACTTATTTCTGCCTCTGTTACACCCTTCGTCTGTCTACAAAACCTTACATTTAACAGTGGCCAAAATGTATTATCCAACGCAGTCTGCCTCCTACCTAGATCCACAGCTGTTTCAATACATTGCCATGTTTTGGTGCTAAATTTGTAAATACAGTAATTACTGCATAACATTACCCTGTATTCAGGCATGTAGCCAGGGAGGGGGGCTAAGGGGGCTTCAGCCCCCCCCCCCGAAATTCTCAGGGTGGTCCGCGAAAAGGCCTTACTGGTCCAGTATTTGAACTGTTATGTTTATTCATATCATGATCTGATCACCATGCTCATTATATCCCACATTAATGGGGTTATTGGGATAACAATACAAAAGGTTTGCTAGGGTAGACCCTCTTCCACCCAGTCTCAGCCCCCCCCAACCAAACTCAAACCCCCACCCCCACCCCCACCCCGAATCAAAATCCTGGCTACGGCCCTGCCTGTATTGAACTGCTTTTTCTGTTGATTTGTTGTAAAACATGTTTTGGTGTTTAATTTGTAAAATCATAATGTAATTTGACATTTAAGAGGCTTTTCCTTAATCCCTCCTTATTATCCAACATTTCCGATTATCTAACGTTCTGCCAGCCCGTTTATGTTGAATAAGCAAGACTCTACTGTATTGTCATATTTTTAATATCTTATTTATCCCACCCCATGCAAAATAAAAGTCATGATATTATGCATTTCTAACAAAGAGTTGTCTAAACTGGCCGTATACCCCAGTTTTGGTCAGAAGTCATTCCTGAACATCCAGATGTCATCTAGACACATCAGGTCTGTAATGCGGGATAAAATGGGTTAACCTGTTTTTTTTTAACACATTAGAAGAAGTCAGGGAATGATCCAGAAATTTGGCGATCTCTGAAGCATTCAAGCACCTTGGTATTAGAATGGACAGCTGGACTGATTCTAACCAGTCCACATGACCCAGCACTGCCATCCTTTTTCTTCTTTTTTTTTGTGCTCCGTGGCATAGGGAATGAATAGAAGACAGATCAAAGTTGTATTATTTTTGTCACTGCAGCAGCTGGCCACAGAGCTCCAGAGAGCTCCCAGCCTTTTTGACATCAGCAAAGATGCCGAACACAACCATGGAAAAGAAAGAGGCAATCTCCACTCCTTCTCTTTCGGTTGCGCAGGCATCTTTGCTGCTGTCTGTAAAAGCATCCAGTGACTGTCAAGAGTCCTCTGACAAACTCCCAGGCCAATGTGAATAACCAACAGTACAGCAAGGCTGAACTGGTTTTGGCCCAACTGATTCATTTAAACTCCATCCCCTGGTGCCATTAGTCAGGGACAGGCCCCAAATTTCTGTGTGTGGAGCCTAAAGTTTCAAAGAACTAAAAGTTTACATAAGTTTTACATAAGAATATTTTGAAGAACTGTCCATATCGTACATTATTTAATGGGGTTTTTTTTTCTGAAATTATTATATGAGATTAATGTAGTGTAAAGAAGAATATAATTTTTAAATTCAATACTTGGCACTATTTTAGCTGCTAAGATGCTCTCATTAGAAGTATACCCCCACCCCCACCCCCATTAGACTGATCATGTAAGATCTGGAATATGCAAATATCATGTTATGATCATTCTTTTGTCAGACCACAAGTTCAACACTATTTTTGTGATTTACGGTTTAGTGCTGGTCCTGTTTTTTTCTGGGAACGTTAAATACATTTAAACATGTTAATTTTAGAATGGTCGTTGTTTACTTATAGGATTCAGTACTTATTTAAAGATATTATCTTTATTATTTCCTAAAACAAAATTTCCCAGGAAAATATTCTTCAGGGATAACATCTGCTTGTTATGAAGTTGACCTCAGATTTAAGAAAGATCAAGTGATTTGCCTTAAATTGCGTAAAGGATTAGTAGGTCTACTCAAAGTACAACACTCTGGATTTGCTCAAGATCTTTCCTTTTAATATGAAATAACTGGACTTTGTTTTAGCCTTTTTACAGACATAAAATTAGCATATTATGTCATGTTGTGATGCTCGCAAAGTATACAATTTGCAAGGAAAGTGTGTCATGATCACAGTTATTCCTGAAATATAGAACCTGTGAAACCAGGAACTGAGAACCCTGCCAGTCAAAAATAGGTTAAAGTAGGATGGACCAGGAACAACTGTAATAAAATTAAAATTAATCAAACAACTATTTTGTTCTGTTATGGCCTCCAGAATGTTCTAGCTAAGATGGGGGATTCTAGCTTTAGGATTCTAGAAATTATGCTCCAAAAATTAACTATTCCAAGTTTTGAACTTTTCCAAATGTTATTGCAAAGACATCAGTACTGCAAGTAGATAGGTCCATTAAGGTGCATGGAATACCTATGTCCGATGTCTGACATAGGGCATTTCTGAAGCAGATACAGAGATTGTAGCCAGTGATGTACCAGATGAAGTCCTTGCAAAATAGTCTTATCCTGTTATTTCAGTGATAAAGTCAATATGTGGCATATAGTGAAGTGAGATTAATTTTAAGAGGGGGGTTCAATATGTTTGCATGGGACAGATGCAAATGAATGTATGAAATAAATGCTTTATAAGAAACTAGCTGTACCCGGCACGCGTTGCTGTGCCCTATTTATGAGATGCGAGAAAGTCTGAGTATGTAAGGGTTGGAAATGATGTTACTTGGTGGGGTCATGGCTGTGTCGTTGTGGGTTGTTCTGGTGGGTGGGATGTTGAAGTCCTGTGGAGTTGTCGGTGTGTGGTGTTCCTGGCATTCTGCAGAGCTTGTGGATATACAATGTTTTTTGTCTTTCCGTTGGCTGTGTTGATGTAGAGGTTTTGTGGTTTCCCAACTCTGGAGCACGCTACATAGAGTTGTCCGTGGGAGAAGCATTCTGTGTCAAGGTCTATGCCACAGATTTGTTGATGTGGTACCCATCTGCGCCATCCCAAAATATGATTGGGAACTGGAGGGCGTCATAGCAGCGATGTGTTTCTGATACGGTGGTCAATTCAGAGTTTCTTCGCTGAAGTGCTATGTCTCTGGGTAGGAAGTGATCGCCGACCATGACGATGGCCACTTCATCAATAGTTGGAGCGTTGTATCTGCGTTCATGTTGCCCTTCAGGCTTTTTGTCGGGATGTATTATAATTCTGTGTGTGTCAGTAGGCATCTTGTCCAGAGCGGTCTTGAATAAGTGGACTAATTGATTGTGTTCATGAAGGAGGTGTTGTAGTTGTGCGATAATGGGTTTTTAAACTTTTGGGGAAATGTGGCATCGTGTGTTGATTTCGATGTCTTCATCACCAATGAAAAACATTTGAAGAAATTGATGTGCTCCTCGGTGTTTGGGAGCAGGGAGCCAGCTCGGTGATAAATTTGTCCTTTGATTTTGAAAGTAGGCATGAATTGCGCACTTTCTATGTGTGCTCCAAATGATGTCATCTGGAAGCATGAGTTGTATTGTCTTATATAGCGGAGGAAGTGTTTTGATTCTGGAGTGTCTCCACTCAGCAAAGTCTGTAGTGGTTGTGGAGGAGTGGCAAGTGGTGGTAGAGAGACTTTACCGGCTAGGCAGCACATTCCTGTTGTTTCTGCTGGGTATTTCAGGGCTTTGCAGTGTGTGCAGATGTGCGTTAGGGTGCCAATGTCGGCCTCTGGCGCCATGCTGTAGTCTTCTGCAGCGTTGTATCTGAAGGCTAGGCGGTGGAATTGGTTGTGGTGTTTTTGAAGTTTGTTTTCTGTGTTGCGACGTCGTTTTTCTGCGCTCCTTGCGCGCTGCTGCTGTGTTGCATTTCTGCGTCTTTGTTGTTCCTGGCTGCGCGCTTCTTCATGTCGTGCAGTTCTTTGCATTTGGTTCTCAGCTGTGCGTCGTGCAGTGACCTGTTGTCTGTGTCTCTGCTGCGCAGTGTGTTTCTGTTCTGGCGTTTGTTCTGCCCTTTTTTGTTTGATGTATGTAGCGCTGTGAGTGTGTCGTCCGATGCTGTTATTTTTATAAGGCATGGCTTGTCTTTTGGGTCAGTTTATGTCTGTGTGGAAGGAAGGATTGGTTTTTGTTTGTGGTGTTTGTAGGTGTTGTGTGTACGGGGTCCATTAAGGTTGGTGGGATGGGTTGTGATTAGAAGTTGTGTTGTGTTGTGTGGGTAGGAATTTGCTGGAGAATTGCTCCCTCAGAGTTTTGTTTTGGCAGTTTAACCCTCAAACACCAACTGAAATCTCTCAGCATTCTATCCTAGCCTTGGATGGCTCTTGCCAGCGTTGCTATGGTTACAGCAGTTATGCAAATCCGCCCTTATTGGCAGCCAATCATGTTGTTCAGAATGTAGAGGCTGGGTGAGTCTTTGGCTGCCCCGGAGGATGCTGGTAAATGTAGTTTTATTTTTACTCGTTGTTTTGGGAGCCTTTTAGGTTTTGGGGGGGGGAGTTTCTTTGCTACAAACGTACCTTGTTTGAGGCCTATTTCTGTTGGCAAGTATTGTGTTTCTGCGTTGTATGGTTTCTTTGTTTGAGGTATACATCACATGACGTGAACCCATTTATATAATCGATGTTATGTTCCTTGTGGCTGCCATTATGTTCCTTCTCCATCTCAGTTTCCCTTCATCTGTTTTGATTTGATCTTATTGTACTGGCACAGTTTTGCATTGTGCACAATTCCCTTGCTTGCATTTTACTTCATCTCACTAGATCAAATGTCACTCAAACTATTTTTGAATTTGGTAAATTTATGCACTATAAGTTTGACTCTTGCATCTTAAAAAGTAGTGCAAATGGAAATACTTCAAATGTCTTCTGGCTGTCAGGAGGAAGTTGAGTTAACTTTAAGCATCTTCATTTCACTTCTTTTCTTTCATCTTATCTGAGGCTGTTTCTGTGTATGTTGTATTTCATTATCAGTTTTATTTTCAGGGCTTCCAGAAATATGTGGAAGATTTTGATCCCTACTCAGTGGTAAGAAGAAATTTAAAATATAGATCATTCATCATTTTAAACAAATGTTACATCTTTGAAGCTGCTTTTATTTTCAGTTTTCTGAACAAGGCAGAATAAACACAAAGAAATTAGATCACATTCTGTTTTAAGCTACAAGCCTGTTTATTTTAGTTTGCATTGGAAAAAGTGGAATATGACTTACTTGTATTCCTTTGATTCTGCTAGTTTTCA
The DNA here is from genome assembly GCA_030556195.1 of Anolis apletophallus. Classification (NCBI taxonomy): domain Eukaryota; kingdom Metazoa; phylum Chordata; class Lepidosauria; order Squamata; family Anolidae; genus Anolis; species Anolis apletophallus. The sequence goes on along the minus strand of JARBWK010000002.1, from coordinate 90,337,680 downwards.
CCGGATCAGATTATGGGGAAAGATGTCCGACTTCTGCGTATTAAGAAGGTAATGTTTGAGATGGAATAAGGATAATTGCTGACTCCTTGAGTCCTCTCTTTAGATCCTTTCTTTATATTTCTTTAGAAAACAGTCTGATATGTCCATTAGCCTCATTGTTCATTTTTAAGATTAATAATACAGTCATTTTAAAAAGGCTATTGTAATACCACTTCAGGAAGCTGTCCTTACAACGAGATTGAGATGATTGCCTCAGATTTTGTTTATCATAAAATTGCAACACAATGTTAGCTACTCAAGTTTCTTACTGTGATTACTATACATATTTATATATAAGTTAACCTCATGTTTAAGTTGAGGTCATGATCCATAATCAACTTATGGATAAACTAAGAGTCATTATATGGAAAGGGAAAAGCACTGGTCACCCCTGACCACCAGTACCAGCATTTACTTGCCCAGGCATTCAAAAAGATCTCTTGATATTGCTCAGATAATAGAATAGGATTTTGCTGCATAATGATTGACTATAATAGTCACACCACCTCTTTTTGGGTTCCAAAATTGGTTTCTTGCCTTTCCTCATGTAATTGTTGTAGGCTTGGATTCATTAAGCCTTGTGAGCTATGCCAATGTATCGCTGGCAGACAAACTATAATCTAGCTAGTGCGGGGAGAATTCAGGCTTTCCGCATCACATGACTTACTATACCAATGACAGCTTCACCTGCCCACCTGTTCCCCTTGCAGCTATGTGTTGCACTCTAGGACAGGAATAACCCTCTGACTTTAAAACACCACATGTTGAGTAGGGAAAAAACAATCCTTTTATTGAAGATAAGTAAAAGCAGCAAAGTAAAAAAGCACTTTAAAGGAATAAGCTGCGCCCGTTCCTTGGGAAGTCTGATCTGGCTACGGTCGTCCATGCTCTGGTCACATCCCGAATAGATTACTGCAACGCACTCTACGTGGGGCTGCCTTTGAAGACAGTTCGGAAGCTACAACTAGTCCAACGGGCGGCAGCCAGATTACTAACCGGAGCTACATACAGGGAGCATACCACCCCCCTGTTGTGTCAGCTCCATTGGCTGCCTGTCCAATTCCAAGCTCAATTCAAAGTGCTGGTTTTGACCTTTAAAGCTCTATACGGTTCTGGCCCAGCTTACTTGTCCAAACGCATCGGTCTCTATGTCCCACCTCGTACTTTAAGATCATCCGGGGGGGGGGGGCTGCTCTCGCTCCCGCCAACTTCTCAAATGCGGTTGGCGGGGACGAGAGGGAGGGCCGTATCGGGGGTGGCCCCCCGTCTGTGGAACGCACTCCCTATTGATATTCGATCAGCTTCATCCCTCCTAACATTGAGAAAAAGAGTGAAATCCTGGCTTTGGGACCAAGCGTTTGCACCCTAGCATGACACGGCAGTCTAGACTGGTCAGTTGGCAAATTGGTGGTTAAGATCTAAGACTTTGGATGGAACATTGTTTTAATGGTGATGAATGTACATGATGTTTTTAATATTAACTGTATTTTAATGTATTTAATTCTAGGTGTATTTTAATGTATTTTAATTTTAACTGTTGTTTACTATGTATTGTGTGGCATCGAATTGTTGCCGTCTGTTAGGCCGCACTGAGTCCCCCCTCGGGGGTTGAGAAGTAGCGGGGTATAAACACTGGAAATAAATAAAATAATAAATAAATAAGTAAATCCAATTAGGTAAGAAGATAAGCAGGAACAAATTAGTCCAAGGTCGGGTCCAGGAAAGTCCAAAAACAAAGTCCACACTTCTCTAACAAAATCCAGAGAACCAGGAAATGTTGATCCAAGGCATGAGTGTGTAATCACAAGAGACAAAGAGTCCAACCATGAAAGAAGAAATCCTTAAACATGAATCTTCCAAGCAAAGCTTCCATGAAACAAGAACAAGAATTTAGCAGGATTCTAAACAATGCTTCATCTGGCTATATTTCCCATGCTTGGAACTTTTTATCCCCTCATTAAGTCACTCCAAGCACTCATGAATTGGTTTTGCTTTCCTTGAGTAACCCCTATCTTTTTCTGTCCGAGCCTGGCAGAACGCTGAAGGCCTTGGTTGACCTCTCTGTTTTGGCTAATTTCCCTCCACCTGTCTATATGCTCATTAGTTTCTGCAGGTGCCAAGTTGTTTTCAAGTCCCAAATCCTGGGAACTATCTGGGAGCAATTCTGGGAGTAAACCATCATCTCTATACCCTGTAGGAACATTCTCATGAGAAACTACACTTTGAACAGGTGTCTCTATGTCATTCTCTGCATCAACATCACTGACCAAACCATTGCCATCTTGAACCTAATTGACATCATTCCCCACATCCAAAGCACCCTGATCCTGAAACACAATCACAGGCTGAACTCCAACACTATAGCTGTTCACTGGGTTAAATCCAAAAGATGGTATTGTCATTCTCTTCAACCCAGTGCTTCCAGACTCATCCAATGAAGAGCCATAGCTGCAAGGGGAGTGAATTGGCAGGTAAAGATGTCACTGGTTCAGTATGTCAAGATGTTCAAGTATGTAATACTAGCACAATTTTTTCCTTCACATAATTCCCACACACACACACACACACCCCTCCATTTTTCTGGGGGGGGGGGGAGGTATACAAATGTGATGATTAAACAGTGAAGCATGGTAGCTATATATATATATAAAGGAACAGTCGTCATGTGAAGACTACCTCAAACAGAGAAACCTTACAATGCAGAAACACAAAACTTGCCAACAGAAATAGGCCTCAAGCAAGGTACGTTTGTAGCAAAGAAACTTTCCCCCTCAAAACCTAAAAAGCCCTCAAAACAACGAGTAAAAAAACAACATTTCCCAGCATCCTCCGTGGCTGCCAGCAAATGCCATTGGCCGACATCGGCCCACACAAAATGCAGAGAGGAAGAGTAACCATAGCAACGCTGGCAGGAGCCATCCAAGGCTAGGATAGAATGCTGAGAGATTTCAGTTGTCAGTTGGTGTTTGAGGGTTAAACTGTCAAAACCAAACTCTATGAGGGAGCAATTCTCCAGCAATTCCTACCCACACAACACAACACAACTTCCAATCACAACCCATCCCACCAACCTTACGGGACCCTGTACACACAACACCTACCACCACCACAAACAAAAACCATTCCTTCCTTCCACACAGACAGAAACTGACCCAAAAGACAAGCCATGCCTTCTAAAAATAACAGCATTGGACGACACACTCACAACGCTACATACATCAAACAAAAAAGGGCAGAACAAACGCCAGAAGAGAAACACACTGCGCAGCAGAGACACAGACAACAGGTCACTGCACGACGCACAGCTGAGAACCAAGTGCAAAGAACTGCACGACATGAAGAAGCGCGCAGCCAGGAACAACAAAGATGCAGAAATGCAACACAACAGCAGCGCGCAAGGAGCGCAGAAACACGACGTTGCAACACAGAAAACAAACTTCAAAAACACCACAACCAATTCCACCGCCTAGCCTTCAGATACAACGCTGCAGAAGACTACAGCATGGCGCCAGAGGCCGACATTGGCACCCTAATGCACATCTGCACACACTGCAAAGCCCTGAAATACCCAGCAGAAACAACAGGAATGTGCTGCCTAGCCGGTAAAGTCTCTCTACCACCACTTGCCACTCCTCCACAACCACTACAGACTTTGCTGAGTGGAGACACTCCAGAATCAAAACACTTCCTCCGCTATATAAGACAATACAACTCATGCTTCCAGATGACATCATTTGGAGCACACATAGAAAGTGCGCAATTCATGCCTACATGACCCCACCAAGACCGTAAGTAACATCATTTCCAACCCTTACATACTCAGACTTTCTCGCATCTCCTAAATAGGGCACAGCAACGCGTGCCGGGTACAGCTAGTTTATATATATATATAACAGTTAAGCTCCTCTCAGGTTACAAGATGTCATGGGCCCATCCTGAAGAAATCCTTCATTGACAGGTCCTTTCATGCATTGATTTAGCTCTACAGCCATTTGGAAAACCACTTGAGAACATTATACTTCTTGTCTTTGGCTTCCTACTTACCAAGAAGGCCTTTTAAGTCATGGTGCCCATACGTACAGCATCTTGCCCAAAGAGTTTTAGGTGACACAAATGCATTAAAGCAGGGCTGTCCAACAGGCGGCCCTGGGGCCGTACACGGCCCCCGAGCCCCTTCCCTGCGGCCCCCTAACTTGTTTTAATAAAATACAAATTAAAAATTAAAAATTAAATTAAAAAATTTAAAAAAATACCTACTTCTGGGTTTAGGCAAGCATCTTGAGACTACGCCAGCCACAGACGGGATTTCGAGGGAGGTCGAAATCCCATCTGTGGCTGCGTAGTCTTGCGATAGCTGCCGAAATCTCGGGTCCTGTGGGATTTGCGGCCGGCCTGGGCGCGCGCCTCCTCTCCCCTCGCGGCTGCTTCCAGGCCAGCCCCCATTCCCTCAGAGAGAGGGAGGAGGGGAGTGAGGCAGGGAAAGCCCCTCCTGGCTCTGTCCTCTTCCTGTGGAGGGCCCTCGCTTCCTGCCCCGCGGATGGGAGAGCCGCCGCGCCCGGCTTGAGCTTGGCCTCAGCTCCAGCGGGGCTCTTCGGGGACGGCATTGGTGTTGGCGCTTCGGCCCTGTGGCGGGGCTCCCGCAGTATGGGTAAGGAAGGGCCTGGCTCGAACCAATCAATCTAAAAACAGTGGGACCTTGGGTGAGGGGGGTGTCCCTCAGCGGTGGTTTCCTTGGCGACGCTTTCTTCCCCTCCTCCGCGCCCCCTCCCCTTGTTGTGCTGCCTTCCCTCGCATGCAGGGCGCAACGTGGCTTCCTTTGCGCCTGCCCCCACGGCTTGTTTACCCTTCAGGGAGGGAGGGAGCTCTTTGGGCCTCCTCCACCCGCCTCTGGGAAAGGAGGCCCCATCAAGCCCTGCGACGGCATTGAGGTGTTTGGGGTTTTTTTGGTGTGTCCCAATTTGAGTGTGGACTCAAATAACTCAAAGGTATTCCCCCAAATCCACCAGTGTTCCCATTTGGGTATATTGAGTATTCATGCCAAGTTTGGTCCAGATCCATCATTATTTGAGTCCACAGTGCTCTCTGGATAGAGGTGAACTACAACTCCACAACTCAAGGTCAATTGTAAGTAAATTGGAGCCGGGGAGGGGGCGGAGCTGGGGAGGGGCGGAGCTGGGGAGGGGGCGGAGCCGGGGCGGAGGCAAACCCTTCGGCCCCCCAGGTGATCAGTGACCGGAATTCCGGCCCTTGGGCCCATAGAAGTTGGACAGCCCTGCATTAAAGCATAGGAAAGAAAAAAATTTCCACTTAAAAATATCACAACTTAAGTATTTAGTGGTTCTAATTATATTGGATCCTAGACTACTTAACTTATTAGTATCATTGATCATATTGTTTTTATTACAATTTATTTTTCTTTTCCTGATTGTTGTTACAAATTGTTTTGCTTATTTTAGTAGCAAAGTAATTTAGAAATATGTATAAAATAAATAAAATTTCTGTTCCAAATTATTAACAGAAACATGACCTTTCAAAGTGTACGGAAGACCTTTGATAGTGGTAAAGGTGATCGGTTATAGTGCCACCAATGTGCATGCAACTTCACAAAATAAATCTATTTAGGCTTTGATCCTTGATGGATTCACAAAGGTGAATTTGTTCAATCTGTTATGTATTTAACTTTCTTTAACAGGAAGGATCATTAGATCTTGCAGTTGAAGGAGGCGTTGATTCTCCAATTGGAAAAATAGTGGTATCTGCTATTTATGAGGGGGGTGCTGCTGACAAGCATGGTAAGTAGCTACTGTTAAGATAGACTAAATGAACTTTAATTATTCCTTAGATTAGATAGCTCTGTGAACATTTTCCAAGTTGTTAGGCTTTTCGGGAATGGAAGCTTTAAGACAAATAGCCATTTTACTTGTTTCCATTGGATTGAACTAAATGATCCCATAATTAAAAATTAATCCATTCTTAGTATTTTATCCTGCTTTGAACATTAATTATTTGAAATGCTCTGAAGGAAAATGACAGAATAACTTTGCAGTGTGATAAAGAGTCTTGTGATACTTTGTGGCACCTGAAAGATACACAGTTGTTTTTGTTGGTTTGATTGTTTATGGTCTGGAGATCTTTTCCATTATTTGGCATTTGCAGATGCAGTCTGTAAATGCCAAATAAATCTTGCTAGTTGTGAAGTAGATTATCTCAGGACAGGAGTGGGCTCGTAGGAGGAGATATGGTCCCTCAAGTAGGCTGGGTCCGAACATAAAAACTCACAATTTAATTCTGTCTTTAAAGATTTGTATTTTACTGCAGTAAGCATATTGATCTTTTTGCCTGTGAATGTGGCTCTTAGGGCCCGTCCACACAGCCATATAACCCAGAATATCAAGTCAGATAATCCACAATATCTGCTTTGAACTGGATTATCTGAGTCCACATTGCCATATAATCCAGTTCAATGTGGATTTATACAACTAGGTGGAAGGGGCCTGAGAGAGATCTTCATGGTATTTGCCTTGAAAATACCGTGTGGTGCAGTGAATAGTGTTGCACAGCAGCAAGGAAGTCTGGGTTTTAATTTCGAGTAATATATAAAACACACTAAATGACCATCGGTGGTGCAGTGGGTTAAACCATTGTGCTGGCAACATTGAAGACCTACAGGTCGCAGGTTCAAATCCGGGGAGAGCGCAGTTGAGCTCCCTCTATCAGCTCTGGCTTTTCATGTGGGGACATGAGAGAAGCCTCCCACAAGGATGGCAAAAATGTAAAACATCTGGGCATCCCCTGGGCAACGTCCTTGCAGACGGCCAATTCTTTCACACTAGAAGTGACTTGCAGTTTCTCAAGTCACTTCTGCCACAGGGGGGGACGGACACTAAATGACCTTGACCCAGTCATTATTATTCAGCATAACTTACCATACAGTGTTGTTATCAAAATAAAATACAAAACAGAAATCGAAAGAAGGAAGCAATAACAAACCCTCTCTGAACAAAAACACCCCTATAATAGGTTTACCTTAAGTTAGGAATGACTTTGCAACACCAAGAAAAGAAGGATGCTTTAGGCTCCTAAGCGGAAACATGGCATAAAATTGAATAATATAAATAAATATCTAGTCACTGATTATTTTAATTGTTCAGGATTCATTTCTTTTTTAAAAAATCTAGTTTTTTTCACAATGCTGAGTAGTAAAAAGCTATGAAATTAATTTCTTACTTCTTTACCTTCTTCTCCCCTTATCAGGAGGCATTGTGAAAGGGGATGAAATAATGGCTGTAAATGGGAAGATTCTAGTGGATGCGAATCTGGATGAGGCTCAGGCCACTCTTGCAAAAGCCTGGATTGTGGGTGGGGTAAGTTAACAGCATTTTCCTACCTGAAGTATCAACTGGTCATATATTACTGTCTCACTAAGAGCTGATTGCAAAATAAATAATCAGCTCATTTGCAAACATTAAATGAGAGATTACAGGAAAAATAAAAGTGAAAGACATATGGGAATCCCAAACTAGAAATAAAAACATGAAAATGACACAGAACATGGTAATCCAGAACTTCATTGGTGAACATGAATGTTAATAACATGAATGTCACTAAAATGATTGTTTTGTTTATAATTTCACACTTTAAACCCCAAAACATATGCTAGTTATTCAGTTATTCATTTAACGCCTTCATTACCAATTTTAGTTATACTCCTACATTAACTTATCTGGAAGTAAACCTCATTGAACTTAGCTGAAGGATTACCTAAATCTTGATTTTATATAGATCTTTGGAAGCATTTGGAAAATGTTTCTCATTATCATGCTTCACAGAACCTCTGAAGATGCCAGTCACACATGCAGGTGAAATGCCAGGAGAGAGTGCTACTGGAACAGAATACAGCCCAAACAAATTCACAGCAACCTGTTTATCATGCTGCTTTATCATAAATCCACCCAGTTTGGGAAATCAAAATTAATACATTTTGAGAAAACATTTTCCATCATTAATAGACTAGTATGACAGATAAGAGAATAATTGTAATTAGAGCTGTTGGCAATTTATCTAGTTACCAATGGTATGGAGTAGGGATTGCAAATTCCACATTGAAGCTAGTTTCTATGATAAATGTACACCAGTTTATAAAATTCAGTGAGTGGGTTGTCTGCTGTTAAGGAGTCAGGTCTTGGACTGAGTTTTATTAGGGTCACTTTTTAAGCATGATCAAGTTGAGTCTAAGCCACTGGTGTATGGTGTAAAACAAGATTTATTTGATGATTAGTAGATGTAACAGGTATTTTGCAGTCGAGGAAGATTTCACTGTCCTTCAGCAAACATAGTGGTCCCCAAACTTAGGTCCTCTAGTTCTTTTGGACCTCAGCTCCCAGAATCCTGAGCCAGCTTGGTCAACTGTCAGGAATTCTGGGAGCTGAAGAACAAAACACCCAGAAGACCATCATATGGGAAACGCTGAGCTCTATACTTGCCGATTCCTGCAGACCTTGGGACGTCTCCCTCGTCACCACTCAGTTTCGTCGGATTACTCACTAGGTGCCACGGTCATCCGCCACCCCCGACTTTCTCTGCGCGCTTTCTGCTACCGGATTGCTCACTAGGCACCTGGAAGGTACCCCCGGTTTCTGCTTGCCGGATTTCTCACTAGAGGCGGCTTTCTCAAGCTGCCCCCTCCGGACTTTCTCTGTTCTCTGGGTTCACCAGCAGTAGAAGCAGTTGCGGTCTCTCGTGTCAGCAGGCGTTGGTTTGGGATGAGCCAGGCAGCCGGTCAGTTGGTGGGGCCCCGTCTCAGCCCTCCTGGGTCGTCTCACCTCCTCGCTCGAGAGCGAGAGCCGTCCAGGCAACTGGATTGCGTCGTCCTCACCACAGACCCGTCTAAATTGCCTTTTGGGATCACGTCGGGGTCACCAAAGATGTAGCAGCAAATTGGGAGTTATGGAACTCCAAGTGGCAAGTTACCTCTTACCAAACGGCGGCATGGACGTGCGGGCGCAAGGATGAGGAATCACGCAACAACTTCACTGCTCAACATGAAATCAAAGATTTATTGCTTAACACCAGCTGGTGGGGTTGCCCACAGAACGTGCTGCGATAAGGGGCAAACGGCCCCGGTCATCCTTAACACAAAGCTCTTATACCCTTCATGGCGGCATCCACAAAAGCCCGCCCTCCTTCATAAACATTTCACAAACATCATTGGCTGGTGTTACAGAACATTTCATTAATCCAATAAAACATAACAGTTCCATTTGCGTCACATCTTAATCCCCTCCTATTTGTTAGAACAATGAACATTTCTATGGTAGTCTTTCCCACAGTACAACTATCAGTGGCTGGGACTTTCATGTTCCCAACTAGCAACATTTGGCTTCTGCAGACTCCTTGCCAGCAACGGAGGGGGCAGAATCTCTCTGCTCATGCGCAGTTCTTATCCATTTGGCACTAAGGTAAACAAACTTCATGCTTTGTACTGTTAAACCAATCTGAGCCTACGTTATCTACGCTAGGCACGGGTTGTACTTTGGCAAATCACAGCATTGGCTAGAAGCACCAATCATAGTGTTACATTCATGGAGCCTGTGCCTACCTGATTCTTGGCACAGAAACCCACTTTTCTAAGCTCTACACGTGTGCAGCATCACTCTCTGACTGTACTCCTGTTGGAAAAGTACCAAAACCGCTTTATTATGTTTTATTGTATGTTTTATGTGCTGTGATCCGCCCCGAGCCTGCAGGGAGGAGCGGAATATAAGATTGAATAATAATAATAATAGGAAGCCAGTCTTCTCACAACAAGCTGGGTCTAAGACCCTAATCAGAGCCCTCCACCAGGAGTAACATAGGACTCACACATTTGTCTAGACCAACATGTACCTTATTCTCTAGGGCAGGCATCCTTAAACTGTGACTTTCCAGCTCTTTGGGCCTTCAACTCACGGGCTTATTCGATTGTCAGGAATTCTGGGAGTTGAAGGCCCAAAAAGCTGGAGGGCTGCAGTTTGAAAATGCCTGCTCTAGGGCAAGACCAAATAAACTGCCTTCATTCTAAGTTACCTACCTAAGCCTTTCCTTCGGAAGTTACTGCAAAGTGCACAGGAAAACAACAGCCCCCCCTTGTGTAACACAGGTGTCAGCTCTCTAGCAAAGGCAGAAGAAAACCTCCAACTTTCCCAAGAGCTTTATACTGGAGGAATGTGAAGACACTGGCAGAACCAGCAACAAGGATGTTTACAGAGAGGGTTGCTGTTTTTGTTGTTTATATAATAGCTTGTCTCATTAATAATGGGTCCAGGTGACCAGCACCAGCATTCACTGTGTGGGATTAGATGTGTCTTGTTGGCGTCGTAATGTTCTGTGGCCAGGCGAATGCCTGAAAAACCATCACCTTTGGTGGCAAGTGTCATAATTAGTATATGGCCTCTGAAAAGCTTAATGTGTAGTGTTTGTGGAAATATACTGTAGCAGCAAATTGGGAGTTATGGAACTCCAAGTGGCAAGTTACCTCTTGCCAAAACGGCGGCATGGACGTGCGGGCGCAAGGATGAGGAATCACGCAACAACTTTACTGCTCAAGATGAAGTCAAAGATTTATTGATTACACCAGCTGGTGGGGGTTGGCCCACAGAACGTGCTGTAAGGGCAAACGGCCCCGGTCATCCTTAACACAAAGCTTTTATATCCTTCATGGCGGCATCCACAAAGCCCGCCCTTCTTCATAAACATTTCAAAAACATCATTGGCTGGTGTCACAGAACATTTCATTAATCCAATAAAACATAACCTTTTCATTTGCATCACATCTTAATCCCCTCCTATTTGTTAGAACAATGAACATTTCTATGGTAGTCTTTCCCACAGTACATCTATCAGTGGCTGGGACTCTCATGTTCCCAACTAGCAACATTTGGCTTCTGCGGACTCCTTGCCAGCAACGGAGGGGGCAGAATCGCTCTGCTCATGCGCAGTTCTTATCCATTTGGCACTAAGGTAAACAAACCTCACGCCTTGTACTGTTAGACCAATCTAAGCCTACGTTATCTACGCTAGGCACGGGATGTACTTTGGCAAATCACAGCATTGGCTAGAAGCACCAATCATAGTGTAACATTCACGGAGCCAGTGCCTGCTTGATTCTTGGCACAGAAACCCCCTTTTCTAATCTCTACACGTGTGCAGCATCACTCTCTGACTGTACCTCTGTTGGAAAAGTACCAAAACCGCTTTAATACAGAATATAATCTTCCTAATATATTGTAATGAGAATTGTCTGTTTTGAAGATGTGTATTTGATTCCCTGGTCCTTTAAGAATAAAGCCTCCAGTAAGTCTCGATTTCTCCCCCCCCCCTTTTTTTTTGTTATTTTGCTTTTGTTTTTTAGGATTGGATTGACTTGGTCATTGCAGTGTCTCCTCCTAAGGAATATGATGATGAAATGTAAGACTCCACTCTATATTTTTGTACAAAAAATGAGCCAAATATACTTGTCTCTTTTAGGCTTCAAGCAGGCATCAGATACTAAACCATCTGAAATGTGTATACATCTGGAAAAAGGGGTGAAAAACACTGGTAGCACCTGGGTTGCTGTAAATTGTTTATTAAGAGCCTGCAAGAGAACTGAAATAAACAAACCTTTACATTGCAGCAAAATACCGAATTGTGTATCAGAAAATGTTTTAGTAGATTAAGCAGCCCTTATCCAGAATTCCAAAGTCTGAAACACTCATCATTTCAGAATTGTTCACATGGGTGGCTGAAATAGTGATTTCTTTGCTTTCTGATGGTTCAGTGTACATAAACTTTGTTTCATGTGCAAAACTATTTTAAAATGTTGTATAAAATTAAGTAGAGGTATTCCAAAAGTCTGGAAAAAATCTGAAATCCAAAACACTTGTAGTCCCAAGCATAATGGATAAAGAATACTAAAAACTGAAATCCAAAACACTTGTAGTCCCAAGCATTATGGATAAGGAATCCTCAACTTGCATCTTGGAAAAATTGCAGAATTTAATTCCTGGGCTATCTCTCACAGGTATCACACTCTGTATATTTATCAGTAGGAATCTACAGCCACTGATATTGGGACCAAAATAGTTCATAACATGAAGAGTTTGGAATTATCCAGCCCATAGAATACATGTGACCCAAAACTCCTCCAAATCTCTCAAAATCCCTGGATTCACCAATTAATTTGGAAGTCAAGAAAAATATTTTTCAGCTCAAAAATCACTCTGGGGAATGTAGTTTTTATTCAGTATTCTGATACTGGGTTTATTATCCCACCCTTTTACAAATGTGAGTCCTAAGCTTAAAACACCTCACCAAATCCATCCCTAGAAAATAGCCCCTGAAAACTGCCAAAAAGTGACTTAGTTTCTGGAACATCACTTTGAGGATCTGTGAAAATGAGAGCACTGCAAGGCACTGTGGGTCAGGAAGATTCAAATATACCCCTTGGGTGCATGGAGTGTACCCTCCCCTGCTTTTAATGCTCATATCTCGTTGATTTTAAGGGGTGCCAAAGTTCAATGCAAAGTTTGCTAGTCTAAAATGAATTCTTCGTTAAATGAGAGGGCAGATTTATTTGCCTTAGCAGCTGATCAGTGCACATGTAGGGCTTTCTACTAGGACATAAGATTTTTTATGAGCCGTGTGACTAAGTAATGTTATTTTCAACCTCTATCCATTCTGTTCTTCATATCATTCAGTTACAACATTACTTCATTTAACATGTACTATAAAACCTCCTTCATTAGACCTAAACCTTTTATTATAGCCTCTTAGCTGCTATAATAGCTGCTATAATAGCAACCTGCAATTATCATCCTGGAACAAATGTAGAATCAAAACCTTGCTTCCAGGTATATAGCCATAGCTAGATGAAAACCCACAGGAATATATGGGGGTGAGAGAACAATAACAAAATTAATAACATATTTAGTCATTACACAAAGCAAGACATTTAAAACATCTTAACCAACTATTAAACAGTGAAAACAGAGGGAGCTTATTGGGCATCCCTAGAAAGGGCATCCCACAAGTGTTGTAGCAACATTGTTAAGGCCCTGTGTATAATTCTTGCCAACTATATTTCCAATAGAGAACCAATGTGGCAAAGTGGATTGAGTGGTAGACTATGACTCTGGAGACCACCACTCGAATCCTTGCTTGGCCATGGAAACCCATTGGGCAAGTCACACACTCTCAGCCCCAAGTCTATTACAACAGTTGCTGTGTGTGCAGATGTTAAGGGCTTTAACATCTTTAAAATCACTCCTTTGAACTGATCCAGAAATGAATAGTCTATCAATACAGGGTGTGTTTAATTGACATAACTGAGCAACGGTCAACAGTATGTCAACTCAAGAAGTTTTTAAACTATATTAAAAGTTCAGCATAAAGAATATTCAAGTACCGATCTGAGAGGAAGAGGAGGAGGTACGGTAATAGGATAAAAGGGCAGACCAGACAGTTAAAACAGGTGTGTTTTTCTGAGGCCAGAGCCACTCTCTCTTTTTTCCATACCTCAGGCGCCTCGGATGCCTGCAGCTTCCTCTGCCCTTCACTTACACCTTCCAGGTGAGGCGCTCCTTCACCTCACCATTGGGACCGCATTAAGTCCACAAATCCTGATTAATGGATTTTCTTCTACCGTACTTGTACAGTGTCACCGTTAATGCTTTCATACAGTCGCTGCATATGGCAGGGGCGCAGCCTCTGCCATTTTTGAGCTCTCCCCACCATATGCGGCAACCATAGATTCTCCAATCTGGATTGGAAGATTCACCACCCGCTCTATAAGACAACTCCCAGTGTATAAGACTACTCCCACACATAAGACGACCCCTGACTTTTGAGGTTTTCTTTAAAAGTAGTCTTATACGCCAGAAAATACTGTACTTCATTTAAGGCATGAAGGCAGCTTATACTCAGGTTAGGGTGAAGCCTGAAAACCTGCTCTTCTTGGACACTGTGAAAAGGTTCTGTAGTTTGTTCCTAGAGCATCACAGTCTGGCTATTTATATCTAGATAAGCAGTCTGGATCAAGTTTGGGCTGAGTCTAACCTCTGATTTGAGATATTAGCTATGTCTTTAGAATTAAAAGGGTGAAAATATGGCATAGTACTGCATTTCCTTATACTTATTTTAAAGTTCCTCCTAGTCATTTCATGTAGAAATTAAAAACCATGAGTCCCATGCCACCTCCACCACTATCTGAGAATGTTCTTTCAGAAAGGCCTGGAATCACTCAAGAAAAACATCAGAAAGATATCATGGTTTCTAGTACTGGACATCAGAGGTCTAAAAATATCAAGGAAGCCGCATTCTTCCTGTTCTTCAGTGCATATACTAAGGCAAACAATGTGGTTTCAGTTCTGAAATTAGATAATAAAACTGTACTGGATAGATCTAAATGATATAGCATTAATTAGGCAAGATATGGCAGTATCAAGAGCACAAGTGATAGGAGTGAGCTCTCAGAGATCTTCAAGAAGGAATCTGAATTGTATCCATAACAATGTATCCATTACCATTTATTAAAACAATGCTGCTTCAATCTTATTATATATAGTAATGTTGTTGCCCAAAACAGTGTGTTATTAGTGGTTAGTTTGAATTGGAGTTAAAATAAATTGTAGAAGATCATGCTGGAAACTACTATTTTTAACTCCAAAACTCAAGGTCAATGCCCACCAAACTCTTATAGTATTTTCTCTTGTTATGGTAGTTCTGTGTGGGAAGTTTGATTCCATTCCATCATTGGTGGAGTTCAGAATGCTCTTTGGTTGCGGGTGAACTATAACTCCCAGCTGTTGAGCAAGACCTTCGTGTGTGTCTTTCTGCCATTCCTGCCAGGATATCTATGTTGTGTTAATAGAAACAGGCCCAGGTTTCACACTGAGTGTATAAATAATTTAAAAACATATTAACTATATGTATTACTGTGTTAGAGTGTCATTTTGGTTGGTGGTGTGCCCCAGGATTTTGCAAATGTAAAAAAATGTGCTGCGGCTCAAAAAAGGTTGAAAAACACTGGTTTAGGTAGACAACTTCATTCCAAACCTAAAGGTATTTATAAGTGAGGGAGGTTTGGTGATTTATAGGTGAGGAGAAAGTACAAGTGAGCCCTATCTCCTCTTTTTATTCTCATGTCCTGGGAGGAATAAGTTATACACGTTCTGTATACATTGATGTATGAGCTACAGAGGAAGAAATAGCATATTCACCTCATCACAAACATGCTTACAACAGCAGTACAAAAATTAAGTGGGATCTGAGCTTGTTCTCTTGTTCCTTGCCTTTGCATCATCAGAGCATCTGCAATGGGCTGTTTTATATGCTGATTTGCAGGAGCCTTTTGTGGTCATACTTTAAAGGGTTATGTGCTTCTAATACTACATTTATCTCATACTGATTTAGTTTTGTTTCTCTACGTCTTGTTACAACTTGATAAAGATAGATATTAATGTTTTCCCTCCTGTTACAGGACATTTTTTTAACATGGGAGAAATCACACATAAGGTTTCTGAAGAAAACCAGCACTTAATAAGTACCTAGTCAGCCTTAACAAATTGCAACCTTCTTGCATGAGACAATAAGATGAAGATATGATCCTGCACATGATTCAAGACACGTCTTGTGTTTGAACTCTGGAACCAACATACGTACCATTTCATTTCTCCCTTAATGATCAATGCTTGGTTTTGACTGCAAACATCTGAATAATTCCCGGTTCACATAAAGGCCAACTCTGAAATTATGTTAAGTGCATTGCATATGAAATTGTTTAGAAATTGTCATCATGACAAAGGAGAGATACATCCTTTCTCTTAAAGCAGATAAGCAATTCAGTCCTATCTACATCTATGTGGAAACAAATATAGTTGGGTTCAGTGGAACTGCAGTGCAAGAGAAACAGATTAGCCAAGATTTGACTAAACACTGGAATCTGTTGTCAGGTATTTTCCAACATAATACCATGGTTTTTAATGTCAGTTTAGCACCAATTCTCATCGTGATTCAAGCTTCAGAAATTGGAATCTAGTTAATACTTCCCTACATGTGTTTCATCATCAGTAATGATGCTTCACAATATCACAAATCCCATGAACCCAACCCTTTCCTTGCTCTTCCAAGCCCAAATTTGGATAGGGAGGATGGAATGCTGATTACTCTGTGTTGTCCTGTCCCTGTATTGCCTTATGAAGCACAAATTCTTCCTGTATTACTAGTGCAGGCTTCCCCAATGTAGTACTCTCTAATGTTTCGACTGTAACTTCCATCAGCAGGAACTAATATGCTCAATTGTAAGGAATCATAGGAAAAGCCTTTTTATTGGATTCTTCACCATTCTTACAGTGGCTAAACAGAGACATACGTTTCCAATTGGGACGATATTACCAATAATCAGCATCTGTCATCATCATCAGTCCTGATGATGATGACAGATGCTGATTATTGGTAATATAGTCCCAATTGGAAACGTATGTCTCTGTTTAGCCACTATAAGAATGGTGAAGAATGCAAGAAAAGTCCTGATGATGACAGTAGAAATATACACTAAGAATGTACATGATGTTATTTTCACATAGAGTTGGGACCATTTGAAATTAATTAAAACATATATACATTTAAAACAATGGCATCCCACCTTCTCATGCCACAGATCATCAGTGGAGGGATTCAATAGCAACTGGGGACTAGATAGGGGAGAAGAAAAAACTTCACCCTTCTAATTGTCACAATTTTGTGATATGCCATCTGACATATGGGGTCACATTCCATAACTAATGAAACTGGTATTGTTGATTCCATAGAATCTCTGCAATTTCCTCTGCAAGATAAAAATCTCTATTTAAAAACTGTCATACTGTCACAATTATATTTCAGAATGAAATTGAGCATGCCATCAATTGCAACTGTTGACTTTAATATATCAGGAAAAACCTTAATTTGTGAACCATTACTTAAAACATCACTAAACAACTGAGTCAAGCCATATCTTCTTTGAGAAGCCTCAATAAATAAATCAGTAGTTTTCACCAACAATATAACATGTTATGTCTCAGCTTTTAAGCACTGTTTAAGTTACTGTGCCTTCGTAATTAGACTGGGCTTTCTTGAGTAATACATTGATGAAATGTATAATCCGCTTTGTAAAATATCTGTATCTGTCAAAACCACATGTGAGTTCAGCAGTGAATATCACATTGCCTTTAGCACTTTTTTCTAATTTAATAAAATTAAAAGCAATATTTAATGCTTTCTTAAAAGATAGATAAGACAAATAATTACAGCTTTATTGCTTATTTGAGTTACATATTTGTACAAATAGAGCATATACATTTCTTTATAGCTTTGTATTTTTAAAGAAATGTTTTATTTTGTTACACTGTTCCACTGTGCCAAAATGTTCAGATGTTTCCAAATTGCTTTTCACCCAGTCAAGTTGGGAATAAAATGCCTATTGCCAAATGGATGTATTTACTGTGCATTTTAAGAGCATTCTGATACAGTAGCTAGGAGTCATTTGTCATAATAGAATCTCCATGGGGTCCAGAATGGGGATTTCCAAACACTCTGCATTGCATGGAGAATGTCATCATATTGTAAGCCCATACTCTTCAAATGTTTGCTCTTCATGTCAGAAGAGCCAGGATGCAGGACAAAGGGTTGACAAACTCAACACTTTGCATGCTCATTATAACTACAACTCAAGCATCAAAATATGGCTAGGTGTGGCAAGGATTATTAGCACTGCCAACAATTGGGGACCTTTCTACTTTGTGGAGGGGTTCTGCAGATGTTGGGGTAGACACATTTTGGGTTAGGCAGGCTACATGTAACCCAGTGGCCATACTTTGCTCACTAGCCAAAGCATCACAAGCATTTGCCATATTGTTTTTGTTATCATTGCTGTTACAATTACTATGTGTATGACAGTCAACAAAATATAGAAGTATGCTTTGCTGAAATCCCAGATTCCATACAGTTAGTCTTGTTTTCTAGAACAATTCATTCTGGTTTTCCCATTTCATTGCAGGGATGTAGCTGGTGTGTGTGTGTGTGTGTGTGAGAGAGAGAGAGAGACAGAGACAGAGAGACAGAGATAGAAACCGTTGCCCTATCCATAATATTAAACATATTTTCCTTCATTCCCCAATTTTTTATCATTGCAGAAACTTAAAACTTAATTGAGGATTTACAAATATGATTTAGATATTCAGAGAAAAGGTCTCAACAAAGTTACCAAAGGAATGCAGACACAGCAAGTATAAGAGCAGAGTTCTTATTTGGGGGGAGGTCGTCTTCTTCACACTCCAGTTACATTCCCCTAGAATTTCATAGCCAGGGAAGATGTTCAAATCTCACCACCCTGTTATAGGTTCTAATTCTATTTTTTCCTATTTTTAAAATAAAACCTTGTGCAAACTTTAGATTTCCAGAAGCCCACAGGCACTTTTCTCTTGTCCATATGTAGTGCTGTTATGATTAATCATGATCTATACTCAGAGACTGAGTTGCTATTATTTAGTACAGGGCCGTAGCCGGGGGGGGGGGGGGGTTAAGGGTTCTGACACCCCCCCCCCAAAACTGGTTTACTCATGAATTTTAACTGGTTAACCTGACACATTTTAGGGCAAGGTTGAACTTTCGACCTCCCCCCCTCCCCTTTCTGGCTACAGCCCTGATTTAGTACTTAAGACACTACTTATTTATTTATTTATTTGTCACGTTTCTATACTGCCCCTCTCAGCCCGAAGGCGACTCGGGATGGTTTACACAGGCAGTCTCTGCCCTCAATACAACACAGCAACAAGTCAACCCCCCCCCCCCCAGAGAAAAACATATAATAACAATTTAACAATTAAAAACATACAATTGCAGCCTCAGCGTCATGTTGAAATCAGTTTCCATCACATCGTCGTCATTCCTTATATCCAATTCAGCCTTATATTTCATCAACAAATGCCTGCTCAAATAACCAGGTCTTGACTTTCTTGCGAAACGTCAGGAGGGAGGGGGCCGATCTGATGTCTTTAGGACGGGTGTTCCAAAGCCGAGGAGCCACCACTGAAAAGGCCCTGTCTCTCGTCCCCGCCAGTCGTGCCTGCGAAGAAGGCGGGACCGAGAGCAGGGCCTCTCCAGATGATCTTAAACATCTCGATGGTTCATAGGGAGAGATGCGTTCGGACAGGTAAGTTGGACCCGAACCGTTTAGGGCTTTAAAGGCTAAAGCCAGCACTTTGAATTGTGCCCGGTAGCAAACTGGCAGCCAGTGGAGCTGGCACAACAGAGGAGTTGTACGCTCTCTGAATGCCGCTCCTGTTATCAACCTGGCTGCTGTCCGTTGGACTAGTTGCAGCTTCCGAACAGTCTTCAAAGGCAACCCCACGTAGAGAGCATTGCAGTAATCTATACGGGATGTAACCAGAGCATGGACCACCGTGGCCAAGTCAGACTTCTCAAGGTATGGGCGCAGCTGGCGCACAAGTTTTAACTGTGCAAATGCTCCCCTGGTCACCGCCGAAACCTGGGGTTCCAGGCTCAGCGATGAGTCCAGGATCACACCCAAACTGCAAACCTGTGTCTTCAGGTTCTATTTTATTTTATTTTATTTGGAAGAATTTTTCAAGTTTCTCACATCAACTTTTTGAAGACAAAGAGCTGATCATAGACACAACACTAATCTAGAGCAGTATTTTCTCACAACTGTTAAAAAGGGAGATTTCTTGTTCAAGAACATCAATGCTATTTCAGCATATCCTCACAAATTTTTGAGGGGAGACAGGAATTACAAGATTCCTGTGGCCTCAAAAGACATGCAAGAAATTATTATTATTATTATTATTATTATTGATAAGTAATTTATTTTGGCATTCACCTCTATTGGAAGAACCTGCTTCATCAAATGCTTTGTCTATCTGTCTTTTTGTCTGAGCTGGGGTGAGGGTTTGTTAGACCAGCCAGAAAAAATGTAGAAAAATTATGCTTGCTTTCTGAGCAAATGGCAAGGAAGAAGAATCCTCATGAAAGTGAAAAACCACAAATAAACACATTGCTATTTTTTTAACCAGAGAAAACACCTATGTAGTAATTTTTAGGTCTTCCAGTATTACCTTATGATTAACCTCTGCTAGAAGCCGAACATAAAATTGCATTTGAGGACCTAGAGATTCCTAGGGAGGTGTTCCCTCTAGAAATCTTTAGGTCCTCCAGCATCAGTGAAGGAAGTTGACTATACAGTAACACAGGAGGACCTAGAGATTCCTAGAAATACCATTTTAAATTAAATTCACAAAAGTTTAAACCACAAATGTGGAAGGACAACTGTATGAGGAAAAAGGTGAGTTGCTGGAGTCACACCTGTGACTAACATCCCAAAAATATGTTACATTTTGAGTAACATGAAAGATTAATTTGCAATAAACCAGTTAAAAGAAGGCCATTATTCAATTACCTTGAAGTCCTGATAGATAAATATGGAAGGAATTTTTCCTTAAAGTAATTTTCCTACAAGTCAACATCTACAATTTTGATACTGGCACCACTGAAAGTTTTAATTTCTCAATTAGTTAGGTAATCATGCATATGTATACAAATATGTTGTAACAGCACTGTAGACTTGATTAGGAAGTAGCATCATATGAATTCCATAAATAAATAAATTTGCCTAAATGAATACCAAATTACTATGACTATTTAATATTTATAATCAGTACATCATATGCAAGGTTACTTAGAAGGAGGTTCAATTCGGGAAATGCATATTCTTATATAAATTCTTCTGTACAGGTAATACTGTGCTTGCACAATTTTACCTGTAGTGCTTACTTGGAAATAGGCCCTAATGTATTCAATGGAGTTTTATGTATAGGAATGCCACCACAGTCTACCTTGAAGTCAATTTAGTATTCTCTCAATTATAACCAGCTCTCCTCTCTAAATTTATTTTTAATTTGTTTTACAGATGACAAGATATACAACTTCATGAGGCTCTTTTAATTATAGTGATAGGATTATTATATACTTTCATGTGTTCCCAAATGTTTTCCCATTTCTTTTTAATAAATCTTTCTTCTTTTTTTAAAAAAAACCTGATCTTTGCATCATACAAAGATAAAATAAAGCATTTCAGTTCTTCTTATAATGATCTTGGTGATGTGGCTTGGACTCATATAACAACAAGTCTAGCGCTACAAAAGTGGTTCAACTAGAACAGGCATAGGCAAGCTTCAGCCCTCCGGGTGTTTTGGACTTCAACTTCCACAATTCCTAACAGCCTCAGGCCCTTTCCTTTTCCCCCTCAGCCGCTTAAGCTGAGGTCCAAAACCCTGAAGGACCGAACTTTCCCATGCCTGAACTAGATACTTAAAGTCACGTATCAATGTCTAACCTTCTTCCAGTTCAATGTCAACTACAGTAAATTACAGTCTATCCTAACTTTCCTGTCCCTTCATTAATAATTTTCCATTATATTAGCTACTCAAGTTGGTTAATTCAATACTAAGAACCTGGAGAAAACTTAGCCGGCTATGGTTTCAGTGACTGATTTGTTGCATTTGTGACCCATTTTTCCTCTAGACTGCATAGCTCCTCCTCTTCCGGCATCTTTCCCCAATTTACTAGACAAGGAAA
This sequence comes from Anolis apletophallus, assembly GCA_030556195.1. Taxonomy (NCBI): domain Eukaryota; kingdom Metazoa; phylum Chordata; class Lepidosauria; order Squamata; family Anolidae; genus Anolis; species Anolis apletophallus. Next base: position 90,315,993 of record JARBWK010000002.1, on the reverse strand, counting down.
CAGTAATGGGGCGCATTTGAATTTTCCTACATTGTTTTTTAACAAATGGATAAGCTGGTAATAGTTGAGAGTACACATTTAATAACTAGTTTAAAAGTACATTTTCATATTCATGTTTTCGGTAGATTTGGTAGGCCTTGCTGACCATAGCACTAGAGTAAATGAGATGTGTCACAATATAGGTGAAATCTTCATAAACATAAAGGTAGATGTTGAGCTACAACTATCGGATAAAGATACGGTATAATGAAGAAACTAAAACATCAGTTTCAGCCAGGTGAAATGGGGCAGGTGTTAATCCGAAAGAACAAGAACTTTCCTATTAAACATTTGTGGAAATCACTTATCTCATTCCACTGAGTCAAAACCTACATGTGAACAGATGATTTCTAAATGTGAAAATGCCCTTCTGTTCTCAAGTCACAATCTCTATCTTTACCCTATTTATGGCTCTACAGCTTTATATGGCTTATGGATGAAATAATCACAGCTATTTAATAATCACAGTGATTTCATCAGCTATCCAAACATGTTAAACTTACTTGGATTTCAATCCGTATTTTTTTATTTCCACATTCATTACATCTGTCCCTATTTTCCACTTTGCAGTTCACAGACCTTTTTGTCCTCCCATGGTTTTAATGGTTTTTTGTTTACTTTTTGCTTAAGAGGACATTTAGGAAAAAGAATCACTTTTTCCAGTGTAAACATGCTGTTAAAGGACAAATGCAACAATTATGCTAGGATTTAAAAAATAACATTTGTTTTCTTACTCTTTTATTACATTTAAAATAGAAAGCATATGTTTCTTCTAAAACCAGTTCAGTCAGAATTGTGTGAAATTTTTGGTTTACCTTTCTTTTCTTCTTTCCTTCCTTATAATAATCATAATAAAACTTTATTTCTATTTTGCCCCTCTCCCCAAGGGGACGCAGGGTAGCTCACAATATTTAACACTGACAATAAACAATAAGCTAATGGAAACAATAAATAAAAAAATCAAACCATTTAAATTAAAAACAGAGAGTTAAATAATAATATAAAAAACAATACTTACATCATTAAGACAATAAAATAGCCCAACCACTGTCTTAGTCAGATCCAATATAAAATTTCCATTTGATCTTCTATTCTAGATAATATAACTTCTAGCCATTTTCAAATTTATTTATTTACTAGCTTGGGACCCGGCGGTGCCCGGGTCATTTGAGAAGTGCAGCAGGATGTAGAGTGGGTCATGGGGGCACTGTGTGGCAAGTTTGGTCTTGATCCATCATTCTTGGGAGTTGCAGTGGTATCATGAAAGTACTGGAAGTCCCATCATCTGTGGTCCAGCCTCCCCCAAATTGCAGTAGGATGTAGATTGGATCATGGGGGATCTGTGTGCTAAGTTTGGTCTGTATTGGTGAATGGATGAGGGTTGTATTGTTTTTAGGGAGTGAAGGTACTTCAAGTCCCATCATCCGTGGTCCGTTTCACACAAAACTGCACCAGGATGTAGAGTTGGTAATGAGGGCTCTGTGGGCCAGGTTTGGTGTTGATCAGTCATTGGATAAGGTTTGCAGCAGTCTTGGAAAATGAGGAAGGTACTGCAAGTCCCATCATCCATGGTCTGCCCTCCTCCAAACTTCAGTAGGATGTAGAGTGGGTCACTGGGGCTCTGTGTGCCAAGTGCGGTCTTTATCGGTGTTTGTTGGGGGGCCGCAGTGGTCTGTGGGAACAGAGGGGTGTGAAAGTACTACAAATCCCATCGATCCATTGTCAGCCCTCGAACCTCACCAGGATGTGAAGGTAGTCATGGGGGTTATGTGTGCCAAGTTTGGTCTCGATCAGTAATTGGATAAGGGTCGCAGTGGACTTGGGAAGTGAGTAGAGGTACTTCAAGTCCTATCATCCATGGCCTGCCCTCCTCCAAACTGCAGCAGGATGTAGAGTGGGTCATGAGGGCTTTGTGTGCCAGGTTTGGTGTTAATCAGTCATTGGATTAGGTTTGTAGCAGTCTTGGAAAGTAAGTGAAGTTACTGCAAGTCCCATCATCCACGTTCCGCCCCCTCCAAACTTCAGTAGGCTGTAGAGTGGGTCACTGGGGCTCTGTGTGCCAAGTGTGGTCTTTATCGGTGTTTGTTGGGGGCCGCAGTGGTCTGTGGGAACAGAGAGGTGTGAAAGTACTACAAATACCATCATCCATTGTCAGTCCTCCCCCGAACCTCACCAGGACGTGAAGGTAGTCATGGGGGTTATGTGTGCCAAGTTTGGTCTTGATCAGTAATTGGATAAGGGTCGCAGTGGACTTGGGAAGTGAGTAGAGGTACTTCAAGTTCTATCATCCATGGCCTGCCCTCCTCCAAACTGCAGCAGGATGTAGAGTGGGTCATGGGGGCTGTGTGTGCCAAGTGTGGTCTGTATTGGTCCTTTTTGGTGGCCTCAGTCGTCTGTGGGAACCAAAGTGTTGGAAAGTACTACAAATCCCATAATCCATGGGTCATGTCCCCCGAACCACACCAGTACGCAAAGGGGGTTAGGGGGGTTATGTGTACCAAGTTTGGTGCAGGTCCATCGCCCGCACTGGTCGCTGTGGCCTGTGAAAGTGGCTGCCACATATCCGCCATTCCGCCTCATTCGTGGCCATCCTGCCCTAAACTCTCTTTTTAGGGCCTGTAATGTTCTGGCCTGTTCTGCTGGTAATTGGTAACTTTAAAAGGCGGAATGGCAGGCAGCCATTTTGTAAAAGCTGAGGGGGAGGAGAAAACAGGATTCCATTTTGTTTTCACAGAGCCAAGTGGGGAGGGAATGTTGATAGTGCATTTTTCCCCTCAGTGGGAAGAAATCCTGTTGTTTGAATGTAGAGGCCTGGATTCTGGGTTGCTGGCTAATCTGTGGCTATCAATGCCCTCTGTCTGGTGCCTTAGAATTTTGCAGTGCCAAGGCTGGCCAATCAAAGGACTTTATGCAAATAGCTGGCACTTAGAATTTTGGAGTGCCAAGGCTGGCCAATCAAAGGACTTTATGCAAATAGCTGGCACTTAGAATTTTGGAGTGCCAAGGCTGGCCAATCAAAGGACTTTATGCAAATAGCTGGCACTTAGAATTTTGGAGTGCCAAGGCTGGCCAATCAAAGGACTTTATGCAAATAGCTGGCACTTAGAATTTTGGAGTGCCAAGGCTGGCCAATCAAAGGACTTTATGCAAATAGCTGCCACATATCGCTGTGGCCTGTGAAAGTGGCTGCCACATATCCGCCCTCCCGCCCTCCCGCCCTCCCGCCCTCGCACACATACATACAAACATTCCGCTTTATAAAGGTAAGGTATACAGATTTAATTCATTTATAACCTGCCCTTCTCTGCCCCTGAAGCCAGGTTTCCAATTTTTTTCCCTGAAGCTCGATAAGGTGAGATCCTGCATAATCTCCCTAGGGAGGGTGTTCCAGAGGTGGGGGCTACTACTGATAAGACCCTCTCCTTCGTTCCCACCAAACATGCCTGTGACAGAGGGCATCCCTGGCCGATCTTAAGCCCCAAACAGACTCATAAGGGTAGATGCGGTCACATAAATAGGCTGAACCTGAACTGTTTGGGGTTTTGTAGGTAATAACCTGCACTTTGACTTGGGCCCGGAAACAGGTTAACAGCCAGTGGAATTGTTTTAACATGGGAGTCATAAGCTCCCTATAACTTACTCCAGTTAGGAGTCTGGCTGCTGACGTTTGAACAAGCGGAAGTTTTTAAGCAGTTTTCAAAGGCAGCCCCATGTAGAGTGCAATACAGTAATCCATCCAAGATGTAACTAAAGCATGGACCACCATGGTCAGATCTGGCTTTTCAAGATACAGTCACTGTTTGCACACAAGTTTTAATTGTGCAAAAGCCCTCCCGAATACCGGCAACACCTGAGGATCCAGGCCCAGCACTAAGTCCAGGAGGACCCCCAAACTGTGGACATGGGCTCTTAGAAGGAGTGTGACCCCATCAAGCACAGGTTGCCACCTTATATCCTAATCAGCCTCCCAACTGACCAGGAGTTCTTCTGTCTTGTATGGATTAAGCCTCAGTTTGTTAGCCCTCATCCAGCCCATCACAGCAGCCAGGTAACTTTTTCAGGACCCGAGGAGCTTCCTTGGCTTTTGGTGGAAATGAGTAATCAAGTTATGTGACATCTGTGTATAGTGGCACTCAAGTCTCCGTCTCACATGCTTCATCACCACTACCTCCCTGGTAAACCAAGGGGCAGATCTGACTCTGCTGAGCAAGAGGGGATATTCAAGGATCGTGTCTACTGCCTGGCTGTGTTTTTGTTCCAGAGATCCACCAGGGTTTTGATAGGATTGTCTGCTGCCATGGAAAGACATTCCCCAAGAGACATCAGGAATCCATCTAGATCCATAAGTCTCCTGGGGCGGACCATCTTAATGGGTCCCCCAGCCCTGCAGCGGTTAGGAGCTGTGGTTAGTCTAAACTTGATCAGGAAGTAGTTGGTGCACGACAATGGAATGATGGAAAATTTCTCCACACCGGCCCTCTCCTCCATACCCACATTAAACACTAGGTATAACATATGTCCAGCTACATTAGTAGGTCCAGATATAATTTGGGACAGCCCCATGATTGTCATAGTGGCCATGAAGTCCTTCTTCCATTCTTTTAAACATTATGCCAAAATTTGGAGAACAAGAACTATACTAACTTCAAAAACCAGTCAGATTATTATTATTATTGGGACACAAAGCAGCTTAACAAAGCATTAGCATACAAGTAAAAAGGATGTGTTATGTACCTTCAAGTCCAACTTATGGCAACCTTGTTACATTGTTTTCTTGACCAGTTTTATTCAGAAGTAGCTTGCCATTGGCTTCTGCTAAGGCTGAAAGAATGTGAACTGCCCATGGTCACCCAGTGAGGTGAAACCAGGCCTCCAATGGCCCTACACTCAAACCACAATACTACGCTGGCTGTCTACAAAGAGGTGGATGGTACTGTTATTTGAAAGTAGCTAGAATTGCCCATTACTAGTTAGCTGAAATGGTGTAAGTACCTTTTCTCAGGAACAGAAAAAAATATAAAGGATTCAACAGAATTCACCAGATAATTAAATTGCTTATGGTATGGGAAACACGAGCTGGATCATGAAGCGGCTGTAACTTTTGTGTCTGATTGCTGAAGGGAACCTGGCATCAGTGTGATGACATTTAAGATATACACACCACCATTCCTACATAGATAACCACATGACTTTTGAAAATACTAGGCACATTAGAAAAGAACCCACTCCATCTCTTCCTCTTCAAGGCGAATGAAGGAATAGTTTGTACTTTTCTCATTATGCTATTAAGAACGGCAAAAATTACACAAAAGTCATTGTGCCTAAAGCAAGGTGAAGTGATCTTTCACAACGCCTATGTAATGTCACAGTTTATACAAGAAAGTGATTGGTGTGTTAACAATACAAATTCTAGCTCAACTGAATTACACGTGAACATTTGAGAAGTGAATCGGCATTATTCGTCAATGTAATCAATGCAGTCCTTGTCCAGTTGCAGCTAGAATACATTACATATTGGTAACTATACATACCTTGAACCAGTGTTTCTCAAACTCTGCTCTTCTAGGTGTTTTGAACTTCATCTCCCAGAAATCCCAGCCAGCTTACCAACTATTCGGCATTATGGGAACTGAAGTCCAAAACATCTGAAGGAGCACAGTTTGAAAAACTCAGCCTTAAACCTATTAAAAAAGTTAGGCAAATTATTTGCTTTTCTTTGCCCTTTCCATAATTTAGGGCAAAGGTACAAGTAATGCAATGTTTCTGACTCATTCTGTATAATCACTCTAGGTGTCTCTCTCCATCTGGGCACATTGGGACTGCATTTGTTCACACTTTCTTCTAATGACAGCACAGACGAGAAGCAGCCCAGAGACTGTAGGCTGTCACGCATAATTTGGCAACAACTATAGCATCTGTTTCATAAATATGCTTCTAAACATGGTTGCACCAAAAAAAATCAATTAACCCCTGTGTCATCACATTGTTATCAGAAATCCAGCTCTTTTACAAGAGCACTGCCTTGTTAAATTTGTAAACAAAAATATTCATTCCACTCTGTCCTTGCAAATAATTCAAATGTTCTTGAAACTGATTAAGAACATCACACAGATAAAATGTTTCTACACAGACACTATCATGCAGTTTAGAGATGGATTAAAATAAACCTGCTTTGCTGTCCAGTGCCTACCCAAAAATCCCAGGGACCAATTCCCAGGCTGAATGGTGCCCAGTTTCTGCTGATTGCAGATTGAAACTGAACCTAGTGATGTTATTTTTCCTTAACCAGTATGCTGAGATGTGCAGATGCATACATCAATATTCCATTACCTCTGTAGCTACTTCCCATGTTCTACTATGGGACGGATCCCTTTGGAATGAAATACTTCTCATACTGAAAGAGCAACACAGCTGATCCCACCACTGCTGTTGCATGGTTATCTGGCTTCATCTCTGAATGCCTATGTGCTATGGGAGCTAGCAGCAAGGAACAGCAGGCATAGGTTTTTCCATGCTTAGCATTCCATATCAGCCAAAGCCCTTTATTTATTATTTCCAGTATTTGTATTCTGCCCTTCTCACCTCAAAAGGGACTCAGAGTGGCCTTACAAAGGCAACAATTAGATGCCATATCAGCAACAAATATTTAAAAAAATACACACATTAAAACATAAATTTTAGAGCCATATAAAATTAAAACACATTATTAAAATCACACAATCCAAGATCATAGTAAAAAAAAAGCTGTTTTAGTTGTTAGTGCACATTTCCCATCTTCACTTATTTCACTGCACTATTGGCCAAAGGCCTGGTCCAAGGGCCATGTTTTAACTTGCTTTCTGAAGGTCGGGAGGGAGGAAGCTGACCTGATTTCACTGGGGAGTTCCATAGCTTGAGGGGCCACCACTGAGAAGGCCCTGTCCCTCATCCCTAACAACTGCACCTGCGAAGAAGGTGGGACCAAGAGCAGGGCCTCCCAAGACGATCTTAACCTCTGAGTTGGTTCATAAAGGAATGAACCAGGTAAGCTGGGCCAGAACTGTTTAGGGCTTTATAGGCTAAAACCAGCACTTTGAATTGTGCCCGGTAGCAGACAGGTAGCCAATGCAGCTGACATAACAGGGGGTTGTATGCCCCCTGTAAGTGTGATTAGAGTTCCAGCTTGCCCCCAAAGCGGGCTTATATATAGAAAGGCTCGCAACTTGGTTGATCTTACTGAGATATGGGCATCTGGGGGTGAGGACTGCAAGGCTTTTGCCAAGATTTGTTTGGGGGAGGCTTGTGCGACTTCCCCATTGGTTTTCATGGCTGGAGGGAAACCCACATATAGAGTCCAATATTCAAATGCAACAATAGCTCACACCGCTCAGACCCTCGCTTGAGGACTCCAACCACACACTCAAGCTATCCAACACCAGAGTGGGCTACAATAGTGTTCCCGTTGTATTGGTAGGGAGAGCAGGGCTGGTCCTTTGGCCCATCTTACCATACCAGGTGTGGGCAAACTTTGGCCCTCCAGGTGTTTTGGACTTCAACTCCCACCATTCCTACCAGCCCTCCCTTTCCTCCTTGTTATTAAACACGAGTGAAAAGTCCATGGTGCGGAGCTGCGAAACTCTGAAGCAGCAGCCACCCTTCTTGTCACTTGGGAAGGTGAGGGTGGCCCTGTGCTCCACTTCAGCCCATTTGCACACTCAAGCGAGGTCACCTCGAGCGTGGCGGCTTCCCACGCCTTCCTCTTAAGCGGAGCTAGGGTTTTAATGGGTCTCAGCCAAGGGAGGAGGAGGAGGAGGACATTGGGTTGTTGTAGGTTTTCCGGGCTATATAAGAAGGGCATTTCTTCCCGCGGCCTGAGAAAGCAGTGGATGAAAGAGGCTCGGCAGTCGGCAGACCCAAGGGCGCCCAGGGCTTTCCCACGCACGAGGCGGCCTTCAGGCTTGACCCCGGGGGCAAGAGGAGGTGGGAGGAGCAGGGCTCCAGCAAAGGCCCGGCCGGGGCGGGTGGGCGGAGGTCTTCCTCCTCCTTCCTCCCTCCCTCTCTCTCCGCTGCTGGAAGAAGCAGAGGCGCCCAGTCCTTTCGGGAGGCGAGGCTTTTTGCCGCCTTTTCCCTCAGCATCTCGTCCCTCCCCGCCGCCTCCGCCAAAGGCATCTGTTTCCCCGCCCGCGCGCGCTCTCTCTGTCTCGCGAAGAGGCTTTCCGTCCATCCATCCATCCATCCACACGCAGCGCGCGCTCTCTTCTCCCCAGCTTCGCGCGCCCAGAGGGGGCTCCTGATTGGGGGAGGGAGGTAGGGAAAGCCTGGAGGGCTCTCTCAGGTGCAGCTGGGGACGGCCACAGGCACGCGCACCCAGGCAGACCCGCGCGCGCGCGCGCACACACACACACACTCAGCCTCCCTCTCTCCCTGTGCATTGCATGCCCGGCTTCCTCCTCTCCGCCTCCTCCTCCTCTTCCCCTCCGCGCCGGGCTCCCCAGTCTCCCAGCATGACCTTGGCTTTCTGTGGCACCGAGAACAACTCTGCCGCCTACAAGGTGGACGACGGGGTGCTCAACAACGGCTGCTTCGTGGACGCGCTCAACGTGGTGCCTCACGTCTTCCTCCTCTTCATCACCTTCCCCATCCTCTTCATAGGTAGGTCAAGGGAGGGCGGGCGGCGGCTGCAGGAGGAGGAGGAGGAGGGCTTCTGCTCCACCAGGAGCGCCCCCAAAAGCCCAGGCAGAGGCACCGCAGGCAGCTTCAGCCCCTTTCTTTCTTTCCTCCTCTCTTCCGCCCTCCCTCTCTCTTTCCCTCTCCTCTTTCTCTCGCCTTCTCCGTCCCCCTCTCTCTCCCTTCCTCCCCTCCAAATTATAGGTAAAAGCAAAGGTTTCCCCTTGACATTAAGTCTAGTTGTGCCCGACTCTATAGGGGTGGTGGTCATCTCCATTTCTAAGCCAAAGAACCGGCGTTGTCCCTAGACACCTCTTAGGTCATGTGGCCAGCATGACTGCATGGCGCACAGTTATCTTCCCACCTAAACAGCACTTATTGATCTACTCACATTTGCATGTTTTCAAACTGCTAGATTGGCAGAAGCTGGGCCTAACAGCGGGAGCTCACCCCGCTCCCCGGATTCGAACTTCTGACCTTTTGGTCAGCAAGTTCAGCAGCTCAGTGGTTTAACCCACTGCACCACCAGGGGCTCCTCCAAAAAAAATAAGAGCATTATTATTATGTTTGTTTCTATCCCGCTTTATCTCTCTGAAAAGAGACAAAGTGGCAAACACTCAAAACAATACAACAGAATCATAGAGTTGGAAGAGATCTCATGACATAGGCCATCCAGTCCAACTCCTTGCCAAGAAGCAGGAAAATCACATTCAAAGCACCCTTGACAGATGACCATCCAGACTTTGCTTAAAAGCCTCCAAAGAAGGAGCCTCCACCACACTCCATCCGGGGCAGAGAGTTCCAATGCTGAACAGCTCTTAGAGTTAGGAAGTTCTTCCCCGTGTTCAGTTGGAATCTCTTTTAATTTAGAACCTAAAATTGCATGCAATCAATATAATAGGATTAAACCTTGGAACTCTTCACTTGAAACCATTAAAAAACTAATCACATACCTGAAACACCTCTTTCACCCCCCTCTCCTTCCCTTTCGCCCTCTCTCTTTCCCTCTCTGACTTTCCAGTTGGGTGCCATCTCTTCCCAGCCTTGGCAGGAATGAAAGGGAGACATTCCACTTTGTCCCAGGTGCTCTGACTGTGTCAGTAATAAGAGATTATCTCCTAAAGTGAAGGTTCATGCACATGAAATCAGGAAGAAACGCCCACTATGGGGACTAGAAATTAGTTAAATTGGTATGATAAAGTCTCAGTTCTAACAAGGCACAAAGGCATTCACATCAAAGGAAAGGACCAGTGGTGCTGATACTGTGCTTCATGTCTAAGGACAACTCTGAAAATGCATGTGCACCAAACCAGGGTGGGGACATGCACACTTTGGACATGATGCATGGGAATGATAAATTCTCAGTTGTATGAAGGTACAACAAAGTCATTTAAATCAAAGGAAGTAAGCAGCTTTGTTCTTCAAATCTATATTTGTCATGTACTAATGTTTCAGTGTTTCTCTGTCTTGGAATAATACTGGATAGTAGCCTTGATAATAACAGCCCGTTTCCATTCTGAGCATCATTGCAGGCATTCAGGATAAGTACAGAGATTCACACTTGCTTGAAGGAAGCTGACCTGCTTTTTTCTGCAGCTCACAGGCAGAAGGGAAGTGGGGAGGGAGGGAGGGAGAGAGCATGCTCAAAATAAACGCCTACTCAGCTCAAACACATCAAGGCATCTTCTCTCCATTATTTTAAAAGGCCGTTACTTGGGAGTTTAAGATGTATTGAACTGGAGCACAAAGAAAATTATGGAAAGAAAGCCAGATTATAGTTACAGCTCAACTGTTAGATTTTAGGAAATAAAAAGGACATGTACCTCTTATAAGAGGAAATAGAGTCAAATAAGCTTATGGTGAGTGTGGATATGGTAAATAGAGAAATATAAGGTTTTGCTCAAGCAGGGGAAACAACTGAATATATGCCTACCCAAACCTATTTATTTATTTACCATATTTATATCCTGCCCTTATCAACCCCGAAGAGGTCTCAAGGCGGCTTTACAGATAGGCAACTATTTGATGCCTTGAAACAATGTACAATTAAAATAAACATTGAAATTAAAACACATTAAAATACCTAATGAGGTCTCACACTATGTAGGCACTTTTGCAACTGATTTATAGCAATGTTTTATACTGCTAATGTGTAACAGTGTTGCCCAATCCAATATGTGAACTATTTAAAAAAAACTACATTAAATGGTTTGCATCTGACTTCTAGGCCACAGATTCCATGATATCAGAAATGTTTTTATTTGTATATTACTACTCAAGGCTTCTTTTTCATGGCAAAACACTGAAAGAACTATTTATGGAAAATATATACATAAAGCACCAATTCAGCACATCTCTTTGGAATTGATTACTTTTCTTAGAACCAAAGAAAGTTCATTAATAATTATAATCACTCCATATAATCGGTTTACTAAGCAAAAAGGTTTTTTCTCCTTTGTGTTTCTTCAAGTTAGGGAATAATGGTACAGCTGTCTTTCAGTTGAGAACATGGCATAATACCGTATATGACTATGTAAAGCAATTAAGATAATATGAACGTGTCCCTTTTCTTTCATTGCAGTTGTGATAAATGTGTTGGATTTGCACAACCCATCAACTGGATATGCCCATAATATGACTAATAATGTGTGATATAACCATAGTTACTCCCACCATCACTTCCTATGTCTTGCTTTCAAATAGCTGTAAATATGTATTAACTGTATTTCCTTGTTCCATTTTACTGTCTGCAATAATTAGTTTTTATCTTGTAAAAACACCCCTGTTCTACATTGGGACACACAAGGCACAGGTGAATAGGTATGGCTCTCACACACCTTAGCCAAGGCAATTTCTGTCACATATATTATTTGAGGATAAAAATTCTGTTTATATATCTGTGTTATTGTTATTATTAGCAGTAGTAGTCTTTATACCATGCTTTTTCTCTGCCAAAGGAGACTCAAAGTGGCTAACATTAAAAACCATAACAAACTTTGAATTAAAACCTTGTTCCCTGGAGACTAATTGTGAGAGCTGTTCAGCAGTGGAACTCTCTGCCCCAGAGAGTGGTCGAGGCTCCTTCTTTGGAGGTTTTTAAACAGAGGCTGGATGGCCATCTGTCAGGGGTGCTTTGAATGTGATTTTTTTGCTTCTTGGCAGGCGGTCTCTTCCAACTCTAGGATTCTATGAAAACCTAACACATATAAAAATTAAAATAGAATTAAACATAGTTATATTAAACATACATTGTTAAAACCAATACAACTATTAAATCTAAGAAGCACTGACACTTTAATTGAAGAAAATTCAAGGCAGGAAAACTATTTCATTAAAATCAACATTTCCTTCAGGTTTGGGGTATATATAGTTTCTCTACCCCACAATTTAGCATCATAAATTGGTAGCAGTGTTTCTGTCAATGGGGTGGTAAAACTGCTCTTGGTTTTAGTCTGAACTGTAGTCTTAACCAACTTTGGGAATTTTAAAGTTCAAACAAAATGTTAACATGGAATATATGCCCCACTGACATGAAAACCAGCAGCCAACTGTAAAACTTGGTAAAATAAAGTAACCAAGATTACTTTGCTAAATTTATGAATGAATTAATGAGTTGTTTATTATACTAGCCATAAGCTATGACATCAAATAATATACAACTTTTCGAAGTACAATATACACTTTCCAATATAAACATGAAAACGTATTCCATAAACTATGTCTTTCAAATTACAGTAGCAGTGACTATCCCCGTGGGCATGATAACAATAACAATATCTGATTTGAATTATCAAAAACTGTTTCCATTTCCATTTCTGGCCTCCCCTGTGGACTTTAATTTGAACATGTCCTTCCATATTATAAACTAGCATTCTAATACATACAAATTGAAAGGAATATGGGATGCAGTTTGAAACTCTTCACTTGAAGAGTTTGAGTAGAAACGTTTGAGTAGAAACGTGCTCCTTACATACTGTTTGTCAGCCATGTAGATGTCAAAACTATATTGGCTCAAATTATTCAAAATGTTCTCTCTCTGATTTAATATATATTATCTTAAAGCCTAAATATTCAGGATGCTTAATCCTATATTGCCCCTTAATATACAATGGTGTTTTATAGTATCAATGCCAACTTTGCTTTCTAACAACGTATTTATGATCACCACTACCTTTCTTTTTTCCTGTTTCATAAGCAAAATTTTTTTAAAACCCAATAATTTTGTTTCAGTTCAGAATAGACAGGAATGTTTTTTGCATTCTCTGCACAAATAATGCAAGATAACTGTGATTATTTGTTTTGTTACATTTAGGATGGGGAAGTCAAAGCTCCAAAGTTCATATCCATCACAGCACATGGCTTCATTTTCCTGGACATAATTTACGATGGATTTTAACCTTCATCCTTTTATTTGTGTTGGTGTGTGAAATAGCAGAGGGCATAGTGTCAGATGGGTAAGTATATACATTGATCAACTCTCTCTAACATAATCTGAGTTTGTAATACAGACATTAGCAAGTTGTTGAGCATACTTTCCTTTACTTGTTAAAAATGCAATGTGTATGTGATGATTAACCTACTGACCTTGAGTCAAAAATTCCAAATGACTTGCCAAGAATGTGTATGTAGAAATACTCAGATGTTCTCACTTATTTTTAGTTAGCCAATTAGCTCCAACTTCTTTGCCAAGGATGTTGTGAACTTTTCCTTCTCTGCATTTCCTATGTCTATAAAGGCCCAGAAGGAGAAGAAAAGCTCATACATGACATGGCTGAAAGTGAACCCTAAACTTACGATAAATTAGTTTCTTCCCCAAAGTGTGTTACAAACTCTTTAAATACATGCATTTTGAATTTCTAATAATTCCAACCAATATAAAATAACCTGCATACAGTGTTTCCTCACTCATTGCTGGGGTTAGGTTCCAGAACCTCCCACAATAACTGAAAAACCATGATGTAGGGATACTCTATTTTAATATTTCTACATTATTTTAGTAGTTATACACACTATTTTAAATCTTTATAAACTTAAAATAAAGTGAAGGGAAGGAAGGAAAGGCCCTTCAAGGCTGGAGGGAGGACTGAGGAGAGAAAGTGCCTTGGAGAGCGGTGGTGGCAAAACCCTACAAAACAGAGAAATACCATGATAAATATTTTAAAATAATATTTTTTGAAATCCGCAAAACAGCCAATCTGCAATAAACAAATTGCGAAGTAGCAAGGGAACACCGTACTTCAAATTATGTTCCAGTATTCTTAAAATGATAACAATTGCCAGCTGGTTTTCTTTTAGTGCTTAAATAGATCTGGAATAACAAACACTACTTCAGATTTTAGTCTTTAAATGTCCTGTTATTTGTAATATAGGAAAGGAGCAAGCTACTGCATATATTCACTGAAAAGGACTCACTGGGTTTTTTTATTTTTCCACTGATCAATGATCAATTAGATCCACTGTTCTAACCTAGGTATGGGAACTGTTGTATGTGAGAGAAATAAAGATAATGACTGATGGTACACAAATATAATTATACACACAGAGGGGGGGGGAGAGATCCTCCACCTGGAGAAAGTCAACATATGCACATTCCTTTGTGTGTTGATCAGCATCTCTATTCAGATGAATATAAATCTTCTTGTAAGCATAAAAACATAAAATAATTCCATACCTTATGTGACTGTGGAGCAGAACAGAGAACTGCTTGTCCACTGTGCCCAGCCTCATGTACAGAGAAGGAATTGTTGGAGGCTACAGACAATGCCGTTGCTGTTGCCCATTTTTGGTCAAAAGATATTTAGCTGCCTGCACACCTTCTATTTTAATCAGTTTTATACTAATTTATGCAATGCTTTTGATACGAAATAAATAAAAAGAATAAAAACAAACATGGCATTCTCAAACATTGTATTTGTGACTAATATTTGTTCTCTTTTACTTAGTTTTTCTGACTCCCGTCATTTGCACCTTTATATGCCACCTGGAATGGCATTCCTTGCAGCCATCACATCAATTGTCTATTATCACAATATTGAAACATCAAATTTCCCAAAATTATTAATAGGTATGTACCAGAATCCTGAAGACTATGTATTGAAATATATTGCTCTTGGGTTCAGATCTAATAGGTCTTAACAATATTTCACCATGAAGTTCCTAACATGGAATTATTTCATATTACTAAAATGTGTTTAGTAGTCTGAAATTTTACTACTCGCTAGAGGGATGGGAACCATCTGGCCCACCTGATGTTGTAGAACTCCAAATTCCAACCCCCCAAGCCAGAACAACCAAAGATGAGGAGTGCTAGGAATTGCAGTGTTGGGCCCCTTCTACACAGCTGAATAAAATCTCACATTATCTGTTTTGAACTGAGATATTTAGCAGTGTGGACTCAGATATTCCAGGTCAAAGCAGCTATTGTGGAATTTTCTACCTTGATATTCTGGGATATATGGCTGTGTGGAAGGACCCTGGCAAGAGCAGTGACATGCCATGATTCACACTCCTGAGACTCTCAAAGTATTTTGTTCAGGAACAGGGAAAGCACTAGATAGCTTGCTAGATGTTACACTGCAACACTCATCAGTCCAGGTATCACAGATTGGCTCTCTTTCATGGGAAGGGAAACTTGAAAAGCCTCAGCTTGCATCTTTAAAAAACTTACAGCGGAAGTCTTGGAAAAACAAACAGCTACTAGCAAAAAAAAACCCGTCTCTCAGTATAACTACTAGGTGATGCTAGTTCTATGACTAATACTCCATAAACAACACCTGGCAGGCTGGTCTACTCAAAGAGCAATTTATTGCTGCTTCTTTGTAGAGAAATCAATTGCCTCTCCAGTCATCTTCAGATTCCTCCATTCCATCCATCTCGTCATTTCCTCCCCACTACATTTGGCAGTCAGATTTTTTCCCCAGCCCCACTCTCTCATCACATATTTCTCATATGTTCCCAGCTGTTCCTTATCACATTGTTCTATTCCTTGGCATTTTGTTATCTCCCACAGCTCTCCTTTACTGCTGGCTTTGTTTGCATTTGCCTACTCTGTTACACCAAGCCAGCAGGCTAAATGAAGGAAATTGTGGGAATTGCAGTTCATCAATATCTGAAGGGTCCCTGACCTGCTCCAAGTGATGATAACAGTTAAAAACAAAGTAGCAACATAAATTACATACAAAGAATAGAATCAACATTCTAAATTTAAATTAAACATTGGCTTGGTGAATGCAGCATTAAATGGCTGTATGCAAACAATCTTGTAGGTCTAAAACTGATAAAATAGTCAAATTCTGCCAAAGTAGAGGTGAATGGTACCAATATATCAAACACTGAAATATAGTAAAATCATCTTTAAAAGATGCAAAATTAGATTTGAAGGCTGTGAGAACCCAAAAAGCCTTTGCCTTGTGCAAAAAATGGATGTGCTACCAGGTAGGCCACTCATGAATGGATCCAATCCCTCTCTCTCTTTGCCACTTTCCAGACTATTATTATTATATTTATTTATACCCCACTTTATCTCCCCCAAAGGGGGCTCAAGACGGCTTAACATAAATGGATCAGCATAACCATTTACAATATACAAAAATGCAAACATTAAAACAGGATTAAATATAAAAAGTATTTTTAAAATCCCAGTCAAAAATTATTCAAACAAAATCAAAGTTAGAAACCACAGCACCCCCTGAATTGATGTTAAAAACTTTCATCTTCAAAAGCCTGTCTAAATAAAAAGATTTTAACCTGCCGCCGAAAGGATAGCAGGGAGGGGCCATTCTGGCTTCCTTGGACAGGGAGTTCCAGAGTCAAGGGGCAGCCACTGAAAAGGGCCACTCTCTCATTCCCACCAATCATGCTTGGGATAAAGATTGGACCGAAAGAAGGGCCTCTCCTGAAGATCTCAAGGGGATGCATTTAGCCAGACAACCTGGGCCTGCACCGTCTAGGGCTTTAAAGGTTATAACCAGCACTTTGAATTGTGCTGGGAAATAGACTGGTAGCCAGTGGAGCTGCTGCAACAAGGGAGTTGTCCGCTCCATATAGCCAGCCCCAGTTAGCAACCAGGCTGCAGCTCTTTGAACGAGCTGAAGTTTCCAAGCACTCTTCAGAGGCAGCCCCACATAAAGCATGTTACAGTAATCCAGATGGGATATAACTAAGGCATGTACCACAGTGGCCAGATCTGGCTTCTCAAGGAATGGGTGCAATTGGCATACAAGTTTTAATTGCGCAAAGGCCCTCCTGGCCACCGCTGATACCTGGGCCCCCAGGTTCAGTGCCCAGTCCAGGAGGACCCCCAAACTGTGAACCTGTGTATCCAGAGGGAGTGTGACCCCTCTATGGATCACTATTCCCTCATCTGCCTTCTAACTGACCAGGGACATATCTGTCTTGTCTGGATTAAGTTTCAATTTGTTTGCCCTCATCAGTCCATTACTTATGACAGACACTGGTTTAGGGTCAGGACAGCTTCCTTGGCACTAGGTGGAAAGAAGTAGTAGAGCTTGATGTAATCTGCATACAGGTACTCCAAAACTCCAAATAACCTCTCCCAGGGGTTTCATATATATGTTAAACAGCATTGGGGGGGGGGGGGGCAGAACGGAACCCTGAGAAACCCCACAGGTGAACGGCTGGAGGTTCAAACAGGAGTCCCTCAGCACCACTTTCTGGGTATGGCCCTTCAGGAAGGACTGGAGCCACTATAAGACAGTGCCTCCAGTCCCATTCCAGCGAGATGTCCCAGAAGGATACAATGGTCAATAGTATTGAAAGCTGCAGAGAGGTTAAGAAGAATCAACAGAGACACACTCCCCCCTGTCTAGCTCTCTGTGGAGGTCATCCAACAAGGCCACCAAAGCTGTTTTTGTTCCATAGCAAGGTCTGAAACCAGATTGAAATGGATCTAGATAATCTGTTTCATCCAGAAATCCCTGGAGTTGGGAGGCTGCCACATGCTTCAGAACCCTGCTCAGAAATGGAAGGCAGGACACTGGCCTATTTGATCAGCCAGGAAGGGCAAGGATCTAGAATACATGTGGTACCTCTCATCTCTCCAAGGATCCTGTCCACATTCTCAGGTTGTACAGATTGAAACAGTGGACAAGCAGGAGCCAGAGTTACCTCCATTAGAACTGTGTCAATAACAGCATCCAAGCCGGAATGAATCTGAGCGACTTTACCTGCAAAGTGCCTTACAAATTCTAAAGTATTAAGTTGCACAAGATTTGAGGGGTTGGCACTATGAATTGGGACCAGAAACAAATCAGAAGCAAGTGAACATTTAAAAAGTATAATGTATTTGTAATGTCTGGTCCCAGTTAAAGCATTCAATGCCCTTTTGTTCAAACTAAGTGTATAAGCCTAGTTCCATTCACTAATGAATTTAAATAAATTTAGATTTACTGTTTAGAAATTAATTCATTTGGTCAGTTATTCGATATTAGGTTTAGGCTAATTGTTTTCCTTGAAATGAATATTTTAGTATTATTTATTTATAAATATTCATATTCCAGCTAATGATTCAGCATATCTGGAATTACTAAACAGAGGCATTTTGCAGCTGCAACATTGTCGCTATATAATTATTTAAATGGTGTTCTTTTTCTACAAACTATTTCACAGTTATAATGAGAATTTTTTACAGTTTCACAGTTCTTCTGAAATAGTTTGGCAAAAATATATTTGTTTACAATGCTCATATAAAGACTTTAGTTGGGAATTCTTATGGGAATAATCTCATCCCTTGACAGGAAGATTATGTCATTTCTTCCATGGTGTTTTGACCCTTTCTCTGTAAGAATAGAAATTGACATTTCTTTTTCCCACTATAATCTCAAGAGACTAAATCTCCAAAAATGTGCCCCTCCTTTGTTCATAATTGTGTCTCTTAGATGTTTCTCATTCATTGGGTTGTCATAAGTTGAAGTCAACTTTACTGCACATACTGTATTTCTTTGCTCTTTACACTATTTAAGATTTCTGATATATTGAATGAGAAAATAAGTTATATTGAATAGTTTATTTACAATAAGAGGTAAAATGTCTAGATATATAAATTTAGGATCAGCTTTACTCTGCTTCTGTATTTCTTTAGTTTGTCAGCATTCATAAAATATCATTTTCAACAGTCATCTGTGATTTCTTATTTCTATAGTAAATTCAGGAACATATCCTATGCATATATGGGGGATTGTATTATATTGCATTCAGAGTTGGAATCAAAATTATATCTTTAGGGTTTTATGATTTTATGGAAAGAATTATGATAACGTAGACCAGTGGTTCTCAGCCTTTGGTCCTCCGGGTGTTTTTGACTTCAGCTCCCACAACACTAATTGGCTGGTAAGCTGGCTAGGATTTCTGGTAGTTGAAATCCAAAACACCTGGAGGACCACTGATAACACTTAGTTATCTCAATAAATACATCAGCAACTGATTTATTTACTTAAACCTTTCTGTTTAAAAACACATATAAACTAGGATATTTATTTATTTATTTCCACCATTTCTACCCCGCTCTTCTCAACCCCCGAGGGGGGACATCTCCAAGTGTCTCCAAGTGGACTGTGTAGGAGTGAACCTCATCCAAAAATGGAGGGAGGAATCCCACCTCCATCTTGCTTAGCCCATAAGCCAAGTATAAACTAGGATGATCTCTCCAAGTATCTCTTAGAGTCCACTAATATTTTTGTGGTGCTCTTCTTCTAAGGTTTTAATTTCCAATCTTAGAAGAAGGCAAACAGGATATGAGACATTTGGCAGGGAGAAAATGTCCTGGAGTTGTTCAGCCTTCTAGCATGTCTCCAAGAGAAAGAGGAATGTAGATATGCCTTGGAGTGTGGGTACCTTTGAAAGAATAACACTAAAAATGTAAGTCTTGCAGAGAGGGAAAAGAGCACAAAATTGTCTTCACCCTACTTCCTCCCTACTAAAGCCTAATTCTTTTAAAGCACCTCCAGCGTTACTTTCCTTCAGCCCCAATCCCTTTTGGTGTTGCTGCCTAAATTTAGCTCTATTGATATAGGAATGTAGGTTGCTACAAATTAGACAGAATGCACCTGAACTGGGATGAAAAATATGCTCTTTAACAAAAACAACATCAAAAGGCATATCATACATGAAATAAGTCTTATAAAGTTAATATTTTAAAAATACATATTCCAGACTCCTAATTACATGGAGAAAGAATAGTATTATAATGCCTTTTTATAAATTGCTCTTGTGTCCACTTCTGTAATGCTATATGTACTACTGCTTGACTAATTTCATTAAAAAATACTATATTTACTCGATTCTAATGCTCACCTTTTTTTTCTCTCTATATTGCCTTTCAAAATTATGGTGCACATTAGATTTGTGTAATATGGTAAATACAGTTTTGGGTTTCAGGGTTTTGAAAATTGAGATGCACATTAGATTTGAGTAAATATGATATTATAAACCTGGAAAAATGCAGAGAGCAAACAAAATAATCTGTAGCAATTTTTATTCTTTGTGAGTAAAAGTGAAGGACTAATTGAACACCTGACCGGGGTATGGGGTGGCAACCTGTGTTGGACGGGGTTGCACCCCCCCCCCCCTGAAGGTGCAGGTCCGCAGCTTGGGGGTCCTCTTGGACTCAGCGCTGACGCTTGATGCGCAGGTGTTGGCGGTGGCCAGGAGGGCCTTTGCACAATTACAACTTGTGCGCCAGCTGCGACCATACCTTGCGAAGCCTGATTTGGCCATGGTGGTCCACACCTTAGTTACCTCTAGTTACCTCTAGATTGGACTATTGCAATGCACTCTACATGGGGCTTCCCTTGAAGATGGCCCAGAAACGTCAATTGGTCCAACACTCAGTAGCCAGACGTCTAAATGGGGCGAATTACAGGGAGTGGTCAACCCCCTGTTTAAGGAGCTCCATTGGCTGCCATGTATCTTCTGATCCCAATTCAAGGTGCAGGTTATCACCTACAGTATAAAGCCCTGAACGGTTTGGGACCCACCTACTTTTGTGACCGCATCTCCTACCACAAACCTGTACAATCTCTTTGATCCTCTGGAGAGGCCCTTCTCTCGCCCCTTCCTCTATCACAGGCTCGACTTGTGGGAACAAAGGAGAGGGCCTTCTTTGCTGTGGCCCCCCACTTTTGGAACTCGCTACCTAGGGAGATCAGGCAAGCACCATACCTTAGCTGCTTTTAGGAAAGATCTAAAAACTTGGCTCTTCCGATGTGCCTTCGGAGAGTGATCACTCAACCCATCTGGTTGTTTTCACCTACAGCTGCCCTCAGAATAAAGCACCTTCCCCCGTCCCCCATAAAGGCCAAATCCCATTGCCCTTTCCTGTTGGGCTCCCCTCTTATAAATGCACTTTTTGCCCTTATCTGGCCCAGGGTTTTAACTTTTAACATTTTACCCCATACATTTGGCCTGCCCTCTGTGTCTGATTTTATTATGCTATTTTATATTGTTGATTTTAATTGTTATTTCAGATTTTTGTTACGATGTATTTAGTTATTTGTCATATTTAATCATATTGTATTTTTTGGGCTTGGCCTCATATTAGCTGCCCCGAGTCCCCTCTGGGGAGATAGTGGCGGGTTATAAATAAAGTTTTTTATTATTATTTTATTATTATTTGATTCAAAAAATGTGATTAAAATAGGAAGTGTTCACCATTTATAAACTCAATCACTTACCCAAAATTGGATTTCCCTTTCTCATATCTATTGTGGCCACCCAGTAAAAGTGATGCAGCTGTAGATTCTGGGTAAAGAGAAGAGACAGTTCTATAATTCTATGATTCTTTGATTACTCAGTGCATAAGTGACTGGATTCAGTTTATTCATAGAATATGTGTTGAGGGCTATTTCCTGGGAAAGTTTTCAAAAGGTGTTAGGCAGCCCAAACCATTTTGTTGGCAGATGAAAAGCAACAAATGATGCCACATATCTCAGATCAAGACCACAGGGCTCAATACTGGTCAGGTCATTTTGGTACCTGACACGGAATAGCCCAAAAAGTCTCTACTTCTCAACAACTTGATAGTAAAAACATGATCAAAATGAAGTTAAATGACAATTTGAAGGTTTTCTTCAATGATATCCAAAATTAACCACTTAATATTTGAATGTTCCATTTCTCTTTTATATAGTTTTAAATAGTTATTTTTACAGGTGTAATACTGATGTGGCCTTATTTCTAAAGTAGTTTTTGTACCATGGCCTCATGACTTGTAGCATTGTAAATTTTAAACTAAATTTAGAAGTAATTATTTTCCGACTTAGAATACTGTTTGGACCTTGGACTCACAAGCATAATTGTTATTTTTAAAATTATCAGCTCTGCATCTGCCAATAAACAGATCAAAAAGGACTCCTGGCACCAGTATTTATTTATTTTGAGCATTTATATCCCATCCTTCTCACCCTTAAAGAAGGACTCAGAGTGGTAGTTCTCAATGACTTCCCCCACTTCACTGAGTCTCTAAATTATTTTGTTGAAACGAAGGAATAATCATGAGGGGATTTGTTTGTGTGCATATAGAAAAACTATGAGCTCCATTCAGTTCTGGCACTCAGAAGAAGAAAAATCCTAGGCATTTAAATGAATTATCGGGAGCCTGTTGCAAAAGACACTTTGAAGTACAGAGTTAATTTCAAGTATCTTTGGCAATAAGTGAACTTTACAGACATGATGTTTGCTCATCCCCAGTTTACAAGTTGAGTCTAAAATGTTTTTTCCAAGATTCACAATCATTGTCTTTTTCCATGGGATACAGTCAGATAGAGCTAGTGGAGTACAGTGATTTGAGCATTAGAATATTACTCTGGAGACTAAGGTTCAGATCCTTGTGCCATAGAAACTCACTGGGTTACCTTGAGCAAACCATACTCTTTTGGGCTTAGAGGAAGGCTATACCATAATCTTGCCAAGAAAATCCCTTTAGAGTTGCCCTAAATCAGAAATGACTGAGAGCCACACAATAACAAAGGTATCAAAAGAATTCTCCTGCCAGTAATATTATTTGATATCTGTTCTGTGATCTCCTAGGAGTACACATCTGCTAATACTTCCCTCCATCTTTTGCTTTCACTGTATGTATATTCAGCAATGACTGCAGTGATTGTTTGGTTATGAACCGGAATGTTGAGGCCTTATAATTAAACTGGAAAAACATAACATTATAGGTTTGCAATTTTGTTGTTTTGTGGAGCTTCTCTGTTCTATTCCAGTTGGAGAAAACAGGGCAATATATGGTGAAATGAATTATTGAGCACTGTCTTACCACTCCTATGAATTAGTTAACAAAAATTAATTCAGATGAAAGTTTCATCACATATTAGTTTTTTTATTGTAATCTCAGTATAATGACTGATATCATATTGAGTGTCCAAGCACCATGATGTGTGGTGATGCTTTTATGAATATGGAAACTGGGTAGATTCTCAAAGCCTGATATAGATGTAGGGAAGATGGTGTAATGTGGCAACTAGGGTAAATTCCTGAAACAGGTATTTCTCTTTCCCCTCTCTCCCTCCTTCCATACAATCTCCGTGGATGGCAAAAGGATAATGGCCCCACAAAGCTGAGCTACCTCCAGTGGACATCCTTCTGCTGCCTTGTTGGTCATAGCCAATGGATGGGGTGGCATTGGCTGTTAACTTCCTAACTAGTCATTACTTCTACATCTTGCCTTTGCAGCACCTAGTAAGCAAGACTATCACAATAAAGACTCAGAGGAACACCGGTTTCTTTTTTATGTTAATGATAGTGAAGCATCTTCATGGACAGGGAGTTCCAGAAGCAACAGGATGAAAATGCTATGTGGAGCAAGAAGGAAAAATTAAGACAATGGACCCTTTTGGAATAATTGACCAACCAGGGATACAGAGGCAACTTTTGGCATGTTCCAAAGGAAATCTTCACAAATCTTCTTCCAGTCCCTAGATTTTTATCTTTAAGGTGAATAAGTAATAGACAGGCATATGGAAATACTGAGAGGGATAGTCTGGTGTGTGTGGAAAATTACAAGATTTATTGTGAAATAATGTCATATCACCAGTCTAATTAAAGTACTTTGTAAAACAATTCATTTTTAATTGAACTTCAGGCAGTGCCAAGAGCACATAAATATCTTATCAAGTAAAAAAGCAATCAATTAAACACTGCTACTGTAAATTCTAGACTCTGGACTCTTTATGTGCCTATGAGCAATATCACATGAATGGGTGTCAAGCATGTTAAATTAGATTTCTGCTTGATTATTTTGCTCTGAAGACACTGAAGGTCAATGCACACAAACAGCTGCTACATCAAAATCTGTGTAATTCTTCCTCAAAGCAAATGTTTATATGTAGCAAGGCAGTAATAACAACAACAGCAAAACCCTTTCTAGATTATAGTGTCATGAATAATGCCATTTTCTGCTCGGTCTAGGAAGCTATTATGTAGGACCAGCTTGCTGTGTTAAAGGAAGATTCACAGGGATTCCATTCAGTGCTCATTTTATTTATATCCGTTGAAAAACCCTAATTTAATCTTCTGATATATGATTTTTATTTCAATGCCACAGTAAATTTGAATGGAGCAAACAGACAGAAAATGACCCAATGGACCACTTACAAAATGGCTATGTTCCTTTGTATAAGATACAATATATTCAACCAACTTCACTCCCTGCCAGATAACTCACTGCCAAAGCAAATAAGCTCACTGTTGGCTTTCAGTGGGTTGTTCAACAGGGAATGAAGCTGGTTGAATCTACTAATCCAATAGTGCTGCAGAGGCAGTTGAAATCTTGATACCATCACACAGTTGAAAGGGCCATACTATCAAGTCAAATCCTCTGATCAAAGACATCCCACTGGTATGGCTGTGTTTGTTGCAGCAAAACAAACCTTTGTAATACCTTAAAGCAGGCATGGGCAAACTTCAGCCCTCCAGGTGTTTTGGAGTTCGAGTCCCACAATTCTAACAGCCAGTAGGATGGTAGGTATTGTGGGACTCAAACTCCAAAACACCTGGAGGGCCAAAGTTTGCCCATGCCTTTTTAAAAGCTGGCAACTGTGTTACTCGATGAACTCTAGTGTAATATATTCCAATTTGTCAAACCCCTGGACTATTTTCAACTATCAGGTAGGCAAAAAGAGGAAGCATATAAATCATGAAACCCGGGGGCGCTTGGGCAAAAAGCATATTTTCCAAACTCTGCAATGAAAAACAGGAACACTGATGGAAGATGTCCTTAGGAAGAAGTAGAAGTCATGCAATCTTTCAGATGTCATGGGATTGCAGCAACCAGCATTCTTCTTCATTTCCTGTGCCAGCTAAAGCTGATGTTAGCTAGAATCTAACAAGACCTGGGCAACAGCATTATTTCCATTCCTATTCTAACAAATAGAAACCCACCATGGTGTAATGGTTTGAATGTTGGATTACAATTCTGGAGGCCAGGACTGGATTCCTTGCTCAGCCATTGAAACTCACTCAGAGATCTTGGATGGATGTAATAGAAATTCTGATGATAAGTTTGGCTTAGGATCACCATAAGTTAGAAACAACTTAAAGGGCACACAACCATTAGTTAATACCTTTAGAGAAGACTCTGCTTCACTGTGTATCTACACCTGTGATTGTCATTCGCTAAAACTATTAGGGACTGCAGGATTAAGATTACATTTGTTGTCATAGAGTTATATCAAACCAATATAAACCAATAGAACTCTCCACCTGCCTTTTGAAAATAAACACATAAGTCTGCTTGAGCCGCTTGGATTGGACAGTGCATAAATTAAATACAACTTAAAAGTGTTGGTAATATTACCAGCTAAAGAGCAACAAGGCAAACATAATCCCTTCTTTTGCCTTATTATCTCTACAGTTATTATTAGCAGGAATTTGGTAGGAAATAAAAATATGAATCCTTGGTATCTCAATCTGTTCTCATATAATAGCATGCTGGGGGATATGGGCAGCTGCTAATAAGGCAGTCTCCCATGACTGTGTTTTATATATATATATATATATGTGGTTCATCCAATCACATGCAATGAAAACCACAAACTACAAGAATTTGTTCTACAGGCAAAGTGAAGCACTCCCACACTAATTGAAAAGTTAGGGAACACCAGGAGGAACAGATAAGTTGGACTAAGGACCCTTCCACACAGCCCTATATTCCAGAATATCAAGGCAGAAAATACCACATTATCTGAGCTACACCAGAACCTTTTGGGTTTTCTCAAAATATTTGGCAGGCACTTCCCAAGTTCTAGTTTCCATCCCATATTATCCAAAAGGATATACCTGTGTTATGTACCACTGTATCTGCATGGGTGAGTAAAGCCTCAAAGCTTAGTTGCATAAGGGGTGGGCCAGTGAACTCACTTTTCTGGCCACCTGCTCCCTTTCCTTGGTGTTGCAGGACTTGACTCTGCTCGCAGTCCAGTCAAGCCCCATAGCACCAAAAGAGCAGTTGCTCCCTTAATTCAGTAGCCTGGGTGAGTGAACTAAGTGTGTGATTATTATGCAGTGAACGGCAAAATACCAATTTTGTCTTCCCCAAAAGGGAGTCGCTTATGCGATGAAATACAGTAATAGCTCATTAATTAAAACCATGCCAATTGAGTTTTAATTATGTTTAATTGTATTTATCACTAAGTTTGGGATTTCTGAGGAATGCCTTCTGGTATAGGAGTTCTACAAATTAGTTTGAGGTGGACTGGCTGACAAACAGTATATTTCCTTTCTCTTTCAGTGAAATTCATAGGTCATTGCATTTAGAAATGAGCAGAATCCACTAGGTAATCATTCTATTTGCTCTGTTGTTGTGTCAAAATATTATTGTGAAGGGTTAGGAAAGAGACTATCAATAATTTGTTTTAGAAAAACTCATATACCCAACCATCCAAGTTTTTAGTGGAAGTTTCCTAAAGTAATCCCAGTATGGCAATCAATGAATTCTGTTCACTATATATAATGTAATATATATAGAATATGTCCTCTGTAAAAGTTTCTAGTTTTGCATTCTATAATCTCTATTGCTGATAATGTTTTAAACGCTCACTACTTTTTTTTTCACCAGCCTTGCTGTTCTATTGGACATTAGGATTTATAACAAAAACAATAAAATTTGTAAAGTTTTGTGACAACAAGATTGGACCTCCACAGCTTCGATTTTGCCTTACAGGGCTTTTAGTACTTCTTTATGGAATGTTGCTACTAGTAGAAATTAATGTCATCAGAGTAAGGGTAAGTTATATTTCCTGCCAATTCTTTCTTTGAAACTTACACTTGAAATAATCTTTGAAAATATACATGTAAATTGAAATATCTAAATGTGTGCCTCATAGTACAATCCTATACATGTTTACTCAAAATAAATCCTAGTATTCTCAGTCAAACAATCCCAGGTAAGTGTGTGTGTGTGTGTGTGTGTGTGTGTGTGTGTCTGTGTGTGTGTGTATATATATATATATATATATATATATGCCTGCTGCCTAAATTATGTAAGCTGGTGACACAAATGTATAGTTGCTTATTCAGAAGTAATCTATAGAGTCTAACAAGTTATATTCCTAGGTAAGAGTTATATATGTAAAATATATATTGCACTTTGGACCCATATTCATTGGTAGCATACTGTTGTGGAAATGATATAGCCCTTGTAGACATTGAGTTCCAGTCTCAATGAAATCCAATTGAGTTTGCGTTTAGATGCACAAGGGGTCCTTTCCTAGGATTCCTAAGAACAAAAGTTCTATAACTTTCATAATGGAAAAAATATCATTGAAATTCTATTAGCACAGTTCTTTTCTCTCTTATTGTTACATTGTGTTTATTAATTACAGTGTAGGCACTTGTAAAAACTGCTGTTATTTCCTAACATAAATTGTATCAAATCCTGCATCAATGCTTATGGAAAGTGACATTACTTTCACAAATAGCAACACAACACATTTGATCTGAACCTTGGAAACCTTTTAATACATGCAGTTGTATAATCTTCATTATGCAAAATTTCCTCAAAAGACTGCATGAGTAACTTGTACAACTTTTCACATATAGTGGACTTGCCATACCCACAAGGATAATCATACTCCTTAATAATCATGGTTTCCTAACCACTCTGGAAAGGGGAATAACTCATATTATGGTGTTGTGTTAATGTTTTCCCTTCTTTTCATTAACATGCTTCTTTTTTGGGTTTTGTGGATTGTAGAGATATGTTTTTTTCAAAAAGCCTAAAGAGGTGAAGCCCCCTGAGGACCTTCAGGATCTTGGAGTTAGGTTTTTGCAACCTTTTGTGAATCTTCTGTCCAAAGGAACGTATTGGTGGATGAATACATTCATTAGAACAGCCCACAAGAAACCCATAGATTTGAAAGCCATAGGCAAGCTGCCTATTGCAATGAGAGCATTGACAAATTACATGCTCCTCAATGAAGCATTTAAAGCACAAAAGGTATGTTTTTAGAATAAATTGATTGCATGGGAGTATGTTTCTTTAAGAATCTTCATTCAAAATAAAATAATATAAAATAATTCACAGCTAGTCAATTTTATATACTGAGAGTTGGATTGCTTTCAGTTGAGTTTCCTCTTGTCTGGAAGAAGGGGGGTGAGATCAATTTTAACTCATTACCACATCTATTTCCAACCTTAGCAATGCCACCCACACTGCTCTTGAATGATCCCCCTGGGAACACCATGGGAGAGGGCCCTGAGAACTGCAAGG
This sequence comes from Anolis apletophallus, assembly GCA_030556195.1. Classification (NCBI taxonomy): domain Eukaryota; kingdom Metazoa; phylum Chordata; class Lepidosauria; order Squamata; family Anolidae; genus Anolis; species Anolis apletophallus. The sequence goes on along the minus strand of JARBWK010000002.1, from coordinate 90,287,579 downwards.
GTTAATGGTATATTGGTATTTTTAAAAAAATCACAGCCCTGCTTTACTTTTCCAGTGGTATCCTTCTGCAGGGTCCCACTTCCCTCTGCAATAGGGAAGTGTGTTTGTGGATGGGCAAACCTACCATTTCAGTTTTGAATTAACTTGGTCTTGCAGATACTCACTGAAGAACATAGATGCTGCTGGAGTATTTTCAGATGCACTAAAGCACTCATGTGTGGCCATTGACATTTCTGAAGTATTTCTATGGGCAGCAAATCCTTGTCATGTTGCCTCTTGCAGGTTTCAAAAGTGGCTGGTGTTTGAATCCGTCTCTACAGAGAAAGGTGCACAGAAAAGTGGAGCAGAATTGCTCCCATGTTGTACCTCCCTAGGCTCAGACCTTCAAGTAGTTTTATTCATGCTTATTCCAGTTACATATTAGATCAGATAAAGTTAGGCTGAAGATAAAGTTAGATAAAGTTAGGCTTCTCCCTCTCCCAGTGTCATTTTAGAAGCCATTTACTCATTGTGCATTTCTCCTTTTTTGCTCTATATTATCTGTTGCTGCTGGCAGAGGGAGATAAGTGCAAAAGTGTCACAGCATGTTTAAGTGGAGACCACCTGGTGACTTTCACCTCTTTGCAGTGAGTCCACTGCATTTTGTAAGAAATGTATAGGAGGTGTTCATGGTCCAGACTTCTAACTTCCAAACAGATTCAGGCCTTTGGTTTCAGACTAAAACCCAAAAGAGATTACAGTTCAGTTGTCATGGAAGACTACAGCTAGCAGAGATCACAGAAAAGATAAATAATTCCATACAATATTAGCATTTCCAGCAATAGGCCCATACTGAGAATAGATGCCTTTTCTCCTAGTTGCAGCAGATTGGCAGACAAGAACACCAAGTTCTATCAGATGGGCTAAGGAACCAGCTTCATTTGGCTCCTAGCGTATCTCAGCTATTTTTATTCTGATTGGGTTATTAGAAGACATACACAGCTTTAAGAAGTGTGTTCGTTTTCCTGTTTCTTCTCCTTTGTATCAGGTTTTTCACATTGTAACCCTGAAGACAATGCTGGCTGTTGACCATAAAATTGGGTTGTGTTAATTATTATCATAATGGTTTTCCACACAAATCATACTTGGATATCTAGGAGGGGAGGAAATGCTCTTCTCGGCATAGTGCTGGCTTAGTAGCTTATCCATATGAATGTTACATGTTTCTTAATCCATTTTGATATAGCATTTCTTCTATTGAATTCTTTATATTAACACTTTATCTGAAACATCTTGTACAGAATACAGACACTCCATGTCCACAAGGATCCAAGTCTATCTGGTGTGCCCTCTGCCATGCTTTTGGGAGACCTTTGATTCTAAGCAGCACCTTCCGGATCCTGGCAGATTTACTTGGATTTGCTGGTCCACTTTGTGTCTCTGGAATAGTTCACCATGTTGGGAAAGGAAACATCACCTTCCGTCCCCGGGTACTACTTTTATATATATATATATTTAAAGCATGTTAGCCATCTTCCATCCATAGACTTCTGAACTGGTTCAGAGGACCCAAGGTTGCCAAATTTCTACCTCTGGGAATCTCTAAAGTCACACAGAGTGCCAAAAGGTCCCTTTCCCAAACAAGACCAAGGGTTTTTCTATACTGTATAGCACAAGGGGAGACTGTAACCTAATTAAAAAACTAAATGGTGCCAGAAAAAGGGTGACATATAGAAATCTATGGTCGAGATGGTCAGAGGCCACAAACACAGTCTTTTTAGGATGGTTGCATTTTACCCATATCTGTTCGAGACTGAGAGTGTGAAAATTCTGGTCTATTTTGGTTAATTTTCAGTTGTGTTCTGCTGTCTGCTGTAGCCTATTCTTGTTCGGGGGAGCTGACAATTACTCCTTTCATGTAGTGAGTGTGTGAGGCAGAGTGAGAATGAGAGAAGCAGAGAAGACAACGTTGAGTTGGGTAATTGACAGTAAGCTGTGGGATGGGTGGAACCTGGAAAAACAAGAAAGAAGGAACAAATGAAAATAGATGGAGCAGCAAGAAGGGAAGTAGTTTTCTTTTGTAACGTATTAATGGTGGGAAATGGCATGAAGATGGAGCAAGGGACAAACAAAGGAGAGAAATAAAAACTCAAAATGGCAGTGAGAGAGGAATAAATGGTTATGATGAAGATGGGAGATGGCTTTACAGTCCTTTAGTACAGCAAACCAATTTTTTGGTTTTGGCACTGCCGTTGTTTGGCTTGAGTTCCACCCCAAACAGCATGCAGCCTCCAAAAGATTATCCTCAAGCACATGCAGCACTCAACAGAAGTCACTTCCCCATACTTTCTGTAGACTAAAATAGGAAGGCCAGCTTGACCAACCAGACAGTTTTGTGGTCCTTTGTATTCAAACTGAAAACAATGTGTGCTCTGCATTTATTTTATTATTAAAAGTTAACTGTAGCCCTTTTTTGCCATTGAAATCGTACCAAAATTTGATGGTTTGCTGGCAAATTCAGCAGCTAATGTGACTAGGACCCCTGCTCCCCCAATCTAACCTGTGATTTCCTCAACACCAGCTCAGATTTGAGCTACAATTTTGGCTGTGATCCAGATAAATTATATACAATAAATACTGTACTTTTGTTATACTCTGTGGGAGGAAAGTATTTGTTAACATTTTGATAACATTAAGATAACATTTTGAACTTTCAGTAGTATATACATTTACTTATCATGTAAGAAAATATCTTGAGAGTGCTATATTTTACAAATTTATGGCTTTTCAGAGCATTGCTCATATTCTGCATCTATAATTTATGCTACAAAGAAAGAAAGAAAGAAACTTGGATTTGTGGCAGTAAGATTGTTTTGCAATCCAAATGTATCTGACATCCATAATGTGCAAAATAAGTTGATAATATACCCAGAATGAAAGAACATGTTGACATGAATGTAAATGTTACAAAATCATTTTAAACAGAAGTATTCTAGTGCAGCAAATTTTACCAATTACAAAGGTAACGATATATGGGACACATTTTCGTGTCCCAGATATTATATGGTTTAATATGGAAGTATTTAACATCAAAAACACGGAGACAAAATAAAATGCATTATATCTGAATTACACTTAATTCAATTCTGGACATGTAACTCTCCATTAGAAGGAGGAAGAGGCAGGTTTTTTTTTTACTTTTTTGCCTTGGTGCTGCAATTTCCCATAAACAATTTTCCTATTTCCCACAGTAGCCTAAAGGGAAAAGAAGGAAGTGACAAACATCACGTCTTCCCTTTCTCCAGTGGGAATTGTCAGTTAATCCAATTCAGTGCCAGAATCAGTTTTCTTAATTATTCTCTTTGGAATAATAGCTCCTTGTTACATAAGGAATTGCTTAGTATTCTATTCTTGGGGCCATTCATTTTATCTGATTCAGAGATTCCCATGTTCCCTCATGACCAAAAGTCTAACAACATCTGAAGGGCCTAGTCATTCATTTTAAGAAAAATCTGTGTGTCATTCACATTATGAAAAATATCAGTTGAGGCATAAATTTTGATATCAATTTTCAGTGTTGTTTTTCTACATCATCTGATTCCCTCATTAAGAATTCTTCTTCCCAGGTATTAAAATGCACTTATTTGAATTTAGTAGATTTGATATTTGACCTAGGGAAGGAATATAATTGAACACAATAAAAGAGCATGCTATGTTCGAAAATTAATAGTCGAATTGTATTTATGCTGTGTTGTCGAAGACTTTCATGGCCGGAATCACTGGGAAGCTGTGAATTTTCTGGGCTGTACAACCATGTTCCAGAAGCATTCTCTCCTGGCATTTTGCCCACATCTATGGCAGGCATCCTCAGAGGTTGTGATGTCTGTTAGAAACTAGGCAAATGGGTTTATATATCTGTGGAATGTCCAGGGTGGGAGAAATAACTCTTTTCTGTTTGAGGCAAGTGTGAATGTTGCAATTGGCCTCCTTGATTAGCATTGAATGGCCTAGCAGCTAACACATCCCAACAAAGGATTCCCCCAGGCAGGCATCAGTCAGTCTTTGAAGCTGCAAGGCCATTCAGTGCTAATGCTTGCCATAGATATGAGTGAAATGTCAGGAGAGAATGTCAGGAGATAATAATTCTGAAACATGGCCATACAGCAACCCACTGTATTTATTTTAATTACTTTTAATTATTTAACCTTAATTTCAGTAAAATTAAAATAACTATAAATAAAAACATATAATGAATTGAATTAACGTGGAGTGTTGGACTAGTTCTCTAAGGGACAAGGGTTCAGCTGAGGTGATCTTGGAAAAGTCACATTCTTTCAGTCTCAAAGGAAGGCAATTGCAAGCCTACTATGAACCAATCTTGCCAAGACAACTCTAGAATAAAGTCACCATAAGTTGGTATCAACTTGAAGGCAAGTGCAGAGAAAAGCAAGTTAAAAAGTTAACGCCAGCATACTAATACAACAAATTATAACATTAAAATCTACTGAGGTTTTTTTTAAAAAAATTAAAAGCACATTTAAGAAAAAGGTACAGGTTCAATCCTTTAAAAGCCCTTTCTTTAAAGCTGGTATAAGAATTCAAAAAAAGTTACTTTTAAAATGTAATTTTGTCCTGTGTCTTGCTACTCTCTTTGTAATATAGCTTACCGTTCCAAAATTGGGAAAGTGACTTTTTATGTTCCTTCTGCCATGAGTTGTTTTTCCTTTATTGTTAGCATTTTTAAAGAAGGGAAAAACAAGGAATGGTATAGAATGTGGGGAGAGGGGGTCCTATTAAAGAGAGCGACAGACTTTGAAAAAAAAAACCTATTCAGAGATGTCCCTGTGGATGTATTATCCAAATGTGGCACAGGTACCATAGAGCTGAATGGAGCATTGTTCCCCTCTCATCTTGGATGCATGTAGATGGGTGCACAGACACTGGGTACGCTGAGCCACTTGATGGGCTGAGAAAGTTCAATCTATCACATTCTCCGTTCCCCTTTAGTATTTAATGTACTTGCAACATACACCCAGCCAAAAAGAAAGGCTATGAAAAATGTGACTCTCATACACCATATATCTATAAATGATCCCTTTCACAGCTGTAGGTGTGCCTATACAGGTGGGCCATTTGTGCAGAGAACAATAAACCACTCTGGAGCCTTATGGAAAGCCCTCATGTACAGGTGCTGGACTGTGTTCTTAACATATGCACTCCAAAGGCTTTTTTTAAAGGAAGTGAGACATATTATCCGGAGGGATTTGTTCTTGAGTGTATAATTCTCAAGGTTAGTCTTGAAACAGAAGTGAAATACAACCCCAATGTCATACCACATGCAGCCTCCTTAGTAGGGCTTTAGTGTTGAAGGAGTAAACATCAGGTGCTAGCTTCTATTCTCTAGTTACTTTTAATTCTTCAAAGGAATGAATGCTTGATCATATTTTAGTCCAGATTACCTTTAAAGGTCAATTATTCAAAGAGCTTATCTGTTTTTAATTATAGCCAAGCCTCTGTATCCATGGATTCAACCATCCATGCATCCTATAAAATCCTGGATGTTTTAGTTTGGTGATGAGTTCACTTGTCTTTGTTAGATAGTTCAAGGGAGTGAACTAGATCATTCTAAATGTCTTGCCAAACAACAAATTCAGAATTTTATCAGATAGCCATGGCAATATCAAAGCACTATACTTTTGTTGTATAACAGTTTCCTGCTTCCATTGTGCCTTAACCTAAATGTGGCATTCCTGAATTTTGTTTTAATACAGTACAACCTCCATATCTGCAGGACAAATATCCATGATTCCTTTATTCATATCCACCAAGTATGTCATCTCTAGGGAGTTTTTTAGGTTCTCCAGCATCTCTATGGTATTCTTGGACTGGAAATTGTTTATTTCAGTAGGTTTTGCTATTACAGTTTCATGTATCCATGCAACTGGATATACAGGTTGTACTGTAATTCATTTTCTAAAGAAATTCGAATGTTCATCCTGATAATTAGTTTAATTCCTCAACTTTGATCTCCTGGTAAGGCTCCAAGCTTTCCTTTTCTGTGACTCAACCCTAACAATTCAGAAGTCTCAGGAGGAGATAATATCAACTTAAAACTAGTATAATTTTACCTAATTGTCCTATGAAACAGTGGCTTGGTTTTAGCATGGTCTTCCATTACTTCCAGTATGCAACATGACTTTTCATAAACAGTAAATGAAGTGCTAAACCTGTGTTAGAATTGTATGACTTCAGGTGATGGCTTAGATAAGTGAATTTTCTTCCTTTTTTAAAAAAAAAACTTGAATATAGAAACCCAAATGTCAGGAAACATTTCTACCCAGACTTTTTTCAGATATCCCTTTGTGTGTACGTGTGTACAAATGTATGTAGCGTAGTGATTCAAATAATTCAATTCTGAACATTCACAGGAAATTCGGTCCTGTGAAATTTGATCATCGGCATTAAATTGGAGAGACCAGTAGTTTACTCCTCTATCTTTTTAAAGGGTGAAAACTAGGTCAGACTTCAATAAGGAAAACAATTGCAGTAAATTTGATTTTTAGCAAGAAACAAATGATATTGTTTTAATTTTGGGGCTATTTAACTTGCATCTGATGTAGTTTGTGACACAGATTATATCTGACTCCTTTCCAATTCACTTAATGTTTATATCAGTTCAATAAAATGACTTTTTGGGCTCCAATGTCTATATTGTCTTTGTAAGAATTGTTCAAAAGCAAATAGATTTTGAATGGCTTTTTTACTGTTGTTCTACAGACTAAAATACTTGGTGTTTTCTTCATTTCATCTCAAGAATTTCTGGCCAATGCTTATGTTCTGGCAGTCCTCCTTTTCTTTGCTCTTTTGCTTCAAAGAACATTTCTCCAAGCTTCATACTATGTTGCCATTGAAACAGGAATTAACCTGAGAGGAGCAATACAGGTACCTGATATACTTAAGAATGTTTAGCTAAAGAACTGTGAAATCTTAGCAATTTTTGAAATAAATACTCACCTGCTTTTGACACACCCCCCCCCCCAAATCCAAAACAGACTAGTGTTAAAAAAACTTTTAAAAAATGAATAAACATGCAGACAGTATACATAAACTGTATACATACATAAAGGAGCCCCTGGTGGTGCAAAGGGTTAAACCCTTGTGCCAGCAGGACTGAAGACCAACAGGTCGGAGGTTCGAATCCAGAGAGAGCGCAGATGAACTCCCTCTGTCAGCTCCAGCTCTCCATGTGGGGACATGAGAGAAGCCTCCCACAAGAATGGTAAAACATCAAAACATCCTGGCATCCCCCAGGCAACATTCTTGCAGACAGCCAATTCTCTCATACCAGAAGCAACTTGCAGTTTATCAAGTCACTCCTGACACAAAAAAGTATATATAAACAATTGGATGGGCTTTACACTATACAGTACTTCAATTGGTAGATAGGCAAAAGGTTGTGGTTTTCTTTTTTTAAAGCTTGAAATTAATAGAATTTGAATTAGTCACAACAAAATCCATTAATAAGTAAGTATTTGTCTATATTTGTGAAATAACAAAAATGATCTAATAAAGAGAATTATTATGGTTCTATTGACATGTTCCAGGGGTTGGTAAAATAGAGCCCTCCAGGTGTCCCATGCTGGTGGGAAATGTCCTTTGATATACCCCACTCATCCTTTACCATAAATATTTGGCCAATTTAGTATCAATCAATCAATCAATCAATCAATTGCCTTTATTTCAGTTAACAAACCTTAGGCAGATACAGAAAAATATAATACAGATAAAAGTCACATATAAAACACAATACAGGTTATCAAATGTACACATATTAAGATCGCTGGCCTTAAAATTTATATCTCTTAGAAGCTAATAATACGTATCTAGGGCTGTGTAGTTTTCTACTATTTAGTGTACTACAGTTATAATCGCATAAAGACTGCAGTTAAATTTCTCAGCTTCTCTTCGGTTACTTTTCTTTAGATAAAATGCTCCATAACAGTCCATGTACATATTCATACATAATGGTATTCGTACAAGTGTAGCAAATACGTCTTGGTCCATCCTGTAATCTTTGCCAATTTAGTCTATATGTTCACTAGCAATGCATTAATTTTCAGTGCCCTTGAACTATGGTTGAGAAATATCACACATGTCATAAAATGACGCCAACAAAAATTTCCTGAACGTATGAACAGCTATTTAGTCTATTAAAATAAGGCTCTTTTCCATATCAGCTTTTCTCAAAAGAACTTACTGCTATAATCAGTGAACTCAACAGTTTATAAAAGGCTCCCGCACTGCATGCAGTCAGTATTTGTGATCCTCTAGATTTTGTCACAATATGTACTTTAGTTGATATGTGTCTCCAAACCCAAGCTCTGCATGCCAGCCAACACACTGCATTCCCTCTTTAAACAAAAAAGAAAGTGGTTTTAAACAAGATATGCTTCATTCTGAAATTGAAATAGATTGTGCATGTGATTCTACAGAGTCTCTACTTTGGGGGATTGGGTGGATTATAAATAAAGCATTATTATTATAATGATTTCTAAAGTATTTTTGTGTTTTGGAAGCATTTATTGTGACATTATTATCAATTTCCTCAGTTTTTCCTTTAAAAATGAAATGTGAAAGAAAATAACCTGCAAAACACCAGTTCTCACCTTTCTATGAAATAAAACTTCATGTTTTCATTCTAGACCAAAATTTACAATAAGATCATGCGCCTTTCAACTTCTAACATGTCCATGGGAGAAATGACTTCAGGTCAAATCTGTAACCTGGTTGCTATAGACACGAATCAGCTGATGTGGTTCTTCTTCCTTTGCCCTAACCTTTGGGCCATGCCAGTGCAGGTAAGAAAATTGAGGGGAATATTAGCCCAGGAATTAAATGTGTCAGAAAAAAAAGAAAGAGGGTGTACAAGCCAAAGACCAGGAGGCAGTACCTCAGAAGGAACCATTAAATATCAATTTGAGAGGACAGATTTGGAGCAGATAAGTGAACAAGGGGAGCCAAATAAATCTTGGGGGGGGGGATGGAAGAGGAACCATCACAGAATGGACCCCTGACAAAAACCAAGAAACAAAATATACAGAGGGAACAAGGAAAAATTCATATTAAATTGGAAGATCTCTTAGAAGATATCGGGAGACTAAATAAGATGTCAAGTCTAATCCCCACTTCCTATTAGCGAATACAGGACTCTCCAAAAGCAGATGGGAAAAAAGGGAATCCACATAGACTGTGGTTAACAGAAAATTTTGGGATCGAGTGCTAGAGAAAACTGGAGGGAGGTTGTTTGCTAATATAAGGCTAAACTCTTATAAGAGACATTGGATTGTACAAAAGTTATGTAGTGGGGGAAAAGAGGATAAATGAAAAAGATACATGGTAGATTAAGTACCTGTAATATAAGTATATATAATACTAACTTACTAACAAATAATTTAAGTAATAGCTTTCTAATAACACTTTTATTATTAGAAAACACAAAAAGTCACTGAGCAAGGACAGCCAGTTCATTTCTATAATCTGCTAAGAATATCCAATGTGGGTTATTCCTATTAGTACTTGCACAGGGCACTCCTACTCAGTATATAGTGTTCTCTTCAGCTACTGCACTTGCACCACCTTTTCCCCCCAATTATTTTTCATTATTATTAACAGTATTTATATTCTGCCCTTCTCACCCCGAAGGGGACTCAGGGCAGATCACAGAACACATATAAGGCAAACATTCAATGCTGATTATACAATGACAAGACAGACAACAGATAAAGGTAAATATAGAGGCCTTCCCATCTTTCGGCGTCTTTGGAGGCTGTGCTCGGTTATGGCCACAGGGGGGGTGCTGTCGTTCCATCTCCTTACCAAAGAGCTTTCTTTGTTCATAAACTTCCTCCTTTTTCTGATTGAAACACTGTGCCTAAAATACCTCCTCGCTTTAATGTGGTTCCTATTTATCTACTCACACATTTGTTTTCGAACTGTTAAGTACCATCTTGTTATGTCTCTCACTTCCTCTACTTTCAGTTGTAATCTCTTTCTACTCATTGCCTCTGCCTTTTGAATGAATCACCAATCATTAGTAATAATGCCTTCCCCCACCCCTGTTTCTAGGGGAAGTAAATAAACATGAAATTATGTAACCCAGAATACTTAGGAAATATTTGTGGGATTTTGTGACAGATTAAAAACTAAATAATTGTTAAAGACTAGGCAGTATATTAATCGGTATTTCAAATTGTTCTTAATGCTGGATTTTCTATAAACTCTTACTCCTTTTCCCTCTACCCCTATGCCCACCTTCCATTTCAGATTATTGTAGGAATCCTTCTACTTTACTACCTCCTTGGAATCAGTGCCTTAATTGGAGCAGCAGTGATCATAGTGCTTGCACCTGTACAGTATTTTGTAGCCACAAAACTATCACAAGCTCAAAGAAGTACATTGGTAAGTATGTTTATGCATATCTGAATTTTTTTATTGCTATATATCCATCCAGTTTATCATGTTCAGACTCCACATTTATGACCCCAAATTTCTTATAATATTGTTTTGGTAAAACCGATTAACTTTGTTTAGAATATAATAAATGGGTTCTAGGGCAAATCGGAGGCAGCATGATGTAGTGTTTTGAGTTTTGGACTAGGGCACTGGTAGATCAGGATTTGAATCTCTGCTCAGCCAGGCAACTCACACTCTTTCAGCCTCAAAAGAATGCAAAGACAATGCTCCTCTAAACAATTCTTGCCCAGAAAACCCATAATATATTTATCTTAAAGCTATAAATTGGAAGGCACAAGTCAACAAGAGTAAATCAAGCCTGACCCTGACATGATTCATTAGAAAAGACGATGGTGCTTGGCAAGTTAGAAGGCAGTAGGAATCACCTCACCACCACACTTATAGCTTTGCATTTCTGTTGCTATTCACAAATAGAGACTTCTTATAAAGGTCTGTTGCTAGGCACTACAACATCACAAAAGCTTACATTAACAACTTGTTTCTCTCAGTTAGTCTTAAAGTTGCCAAAACATTTATTTGCATATTTATCCAGACTAACAAGCTATATTTTTGAACAACCTATACAAGTATCTTAAAAGGAAATCCCAATTGGCTAAGCAAGACTTATTTATAGCTAAGGCATGTTGTAATTTTAATATTGTTAATTGCTATCTTCAAGGAACCTGCTTGCCCATTGGAGGGCACACACATGACCAGCATGATAGAGGTGGGCAATCTCCTTTCCTTCTTTCTGGCCATGTGGGTGCCCCATACTGGTATCAGCCCAGGCTGTCTTGAAACCAGGAAGAAGGAGGGGAGATTGTCTGACCATGTAAGCAGCTCTGCCAATGTCAGAAAGGAGCGCCCCAATGAACTGGAAGAAGAAAAGGGGATTGCCCCCTCCCTCGTGCTAGTCATGTGGGTACCCCATTTTGATAACAAGATAAAAAAATATTTAAATTTAAATTAATTAAATTAAATTAATTCATCAAGAAACATGAAAGTGGGCTGAAAACATAGGTAATAATATTTATGGGCAAATAGAATGTTCACAATATTCAGAATGAAGTATATGCAGAAAAGCTCTCGAGAATTTGCATTAGTATGCGCCATTGGATAACAACATGTACTGTTGTCTGATAATAATACAAAACTATTTTTGTCAATGATTCAGGAATATTCCAATGAAAGGCTAAAGAAAACAAATGAACTGCTTCGAGGCATAAAACTTCTTAAACTCTATGCCTGGGAGCACATCTTTCATAGCAGTGTGGAAGAAACACGACAAAAGGAAATGACCAGCCTCAGGGCTTTTGCTCTCTATACCTCCATATCAAGTACGTAATGAGCTTATTTTTATTTCATTTTATATGGACTTTCATTACACTGAGCTTTCAGATGGTTTCAGTATTAGAAATAGGAAATTAGGGTAGTTTCCAAGGGCCCTTCCACACAGCTCTATATACCAGAATATCAAGGCAGAAAAATCCCACATTATCTGAGTATGAACTCAGATAAGCCAATTCAAAGCAGATATTGTGGGATATTCTGCCTTGGTATTTTGGGATATAGGGCTGTATGGTAGGGCCCCAAGTCAAGGGAAGTAATAGTTTGATATGTTTTTAATTTTAATCTAATCTAATTTATTTTTAATTTTTTTAATTGTATGTGTTTTAAGGCATTGAATAATTGCCTCTGTGTAAGCCACCTTGAGTTCCCTTCAGGATAGAGAAGGACAAGGTATAAATAGAGTAAATAAATAATAAATAAATAGTCTTCAATAGACTATGAAGGTCAGACCCCATCTGAAGTACTGTGCTCAGTTCTGGGTACATCATTTAAAAGAAGAATATAAACAAGTGGGAATGAGTTCCGAGAAGAAGAGTGAAAGTGATGAGAGAAGAAAATATATGAGGGAAGGTTAAAAGAGCTGGGCATGATCAGCATGGTGAACAAAAGGCAGAGTGGTGACATGATCACACTCTTTGAATACCTGAAAGGCTGCCACAAAGGATGGGGGGTTTATGCTACTGCCTCAGAAGATAGATCTGGATGTAGTGTTTTGAGTTAGGTTTTGATTGAACATTAGAAATAACTTTTTTAACAGTTCCTGTTGTGCTTTTCAAGTATCATGAACCCTTGCTAAGTAGCAGAAGCTGAAGTAGGGGGAGAGATAATTTAGCCAGGAAACACCCACCACTAAGCTAATAACATTTTATGGAAATATACCATATTTACTTTATGAAGGATATTTATTTTATGCAGTCTTGTAAAAATAAACTCAGAAGTAAACCCTGCTGAATTTTTACCCTCCCCATTTTGTATTCAATCTGTACCTAAATAATGTTGTGTCTGGTGGAATGGGGGGGGGGGGAGTAGGGAAGGTATAAAAAAGGCTGAAACGCTATGGAGAGAGAATGGGGAGGGGGAGAGAAGGGGTCTGCATTGTTAATTTCAGAAATAATATGTTTCACGTTTATATCTATGCTTGATGTTTTTATAATTTTAATGGTTATTTTCTACAGTTATATGTTATTGATTTGGATATGTGATATTTTTGTGGATATGTGAAGCGTTGAATTTGCCATTTATTATATTGTAAACCACTTTGAGTCCCCCCAGGGGTGAGAAAAGTGGTATAGAAATGCAGTTAATAATAATAATAATAATAATAATAATAATAATAAAAGGGCATGAATTCCCAGGTAAATTAATACTGTTTAAGATACAAGATAGACAGATCTAATAAAAGTTTTATACATTTAGGGTAACTTTTCAGCTAAAATTTGTTTCGTGAAGATATTTTATTATTGTAAACTCCATGGAAATGTCTGTTGAAAGGTGATAATACAAATGTTTATGATAAATAAAGCATGAGTTTCAAGAATGCTGTGACAAACACACGTTTTAAAGAAATTATTTCAACTTCAGTTATTTGAAAACTGCTTATGTGTACATCGAGACTTTATGCGTAAACATAGTGCACTCCCACACAGGCATATAACCCAGAATATCAAGGCAGATTATCCACACTATCTGCTTTGAACTGGGTTATCTGAGTCCACGCTGCCATATAATCCAGTTCAATGTGGGTATTGTGGAAAGGTATGTTGGAAGGGCCTCAGTCCCATCAGCTGCGTTGAAAGGGCCTCAGTCCCATCATCATCACAGGCTCACTTGGTGGGAGCACAAGACAGAGCCTTCTCAGCAGCTGTTCCCACTTTCTAAAAACTCCTAGGCTAGGCTGGACCCCTGCCTGCTTTCCTTTCATCAGCAGGCAAATACCTTTTTGCTTAAGCAAGCTTTTATTATTTAAGAATGAAAGCTTTTATTGGGGGGGGGGGGGATGTTTTATTTATGTTTTAACATCTGAGAGTTTTCATTGTTTTGTTTTGTTTTGACTTCTTATTATTAAGGTTTTTTTATTGATTCTCTTTAGGGGCCACATTTGATCCTATTCTGGGAAATAGGTGCCGCACCAGTCAAATAAATAAATACATTTATGTATAATTATATAAAAACAATTTCTGTGAAAAGCATGGAGCTGTTCTCAGAGCCTTGGAGGAAAACAATTAAGCAATCCAACTGCTAATAATGTGTGATCTTGGCAGCAAGTAGGAAAATAGCAGCAGGCAATTCCGCTTACCTATCCTTTTTCTTTTTAGGTCAGAACAAAATTTAAAAACTTAGAAACACTACATGCATATCGTCTTCTTTGTAATAAGGGCCTTCAATTTTGAAGGAGATATGCATTATTTATAGGATGCAAGGTTTTCAATCACATAACATAAAGTAATTGACCTTCTTGTTATTGAGTTGTAAAGACACTTCCTGCAGCTTTAAGCATCTAATGTATTGGCATCTAAGTTGGGGAAATGACTGGAGAAAATGTGGTTTTATGTTATTCCAGAAGCTGATAAAATACTGACTATATGTGTGTATTTTCCTTTCCTAATTGATTTTGAGGATGTGAAAAAGTAAAGACATTTTGAGATAAAAATGTTTATTGTCCATAAGGCATTTTCTTACCATAAAAACAAATGGATTGTTCCCCTAAGAAAAATATTCTGAATGTTCCTTCTTACTTAAGAGTAAGTCCAGCTAATGCAAATTCCTATGTAAACATATAAGCAAACACTGGACTGGTTGGCATAACATTTAGATTACTTATCCCCACCAAGAACAAAGGGAAGTAGATGGATTCCTACAACAATGCATGAACTAAAATATATTTTTCCATTACTAGAAACACTTTGTTTCATTTTTTGCCTTTATGAGGGATACTGTTTCAGGAATATGTTACAGCTGCTTTCATGAAATAAATTCAGCAGTTGTAGGCAAGCCACATTTGCACAGCACCTGGTACAGTTTGTTTGTTTATTTATTTACTATTTTTCTATACTGCCCTTCTCAGCCCGCAGGCAATGCAGGGTGGTTAACAAAAACATAATTTAATGCCAACAACAGCATAAAACATTTAAAAACATTAACATATAATATAATATCTTAACAAGATCAATTAAAAACATAAATCATAAGTGTCTCTTAATTAAAAACTTGTCTCATTCAAATTTGCCTTCTCATGATTCCTCCTTTCTATTTAGCACCAATAACAAAATGGGTGCTATCCAAATCACAGAAATTACATAGCTATTTATATTGTGTCTGGGTACATTTTTAACACTATCTTAACATTTCCAATACATTTTGGGAAGTGTTAACTCAAACACGTCTACACTGGCCACTAAACCTGGAACCAGAGATAGCCAGACACACCTGGATGAACCCACTATAGTGCCATGTTATTGTCCCTGTCGTCCAGTTGGGCCAAGACCACATCAGCTGTGATGGATCATCACTTCATCTTCCATTTTGCTGTTATCACCCCCAGCCATCCAGAGGGCTTCGTCTGAGTGCCTGGCTATTGCGAGTGTTCTGTTTGGACACCAGGAGAGGCACTTTCATGACCAGCAAAAAGAAAAGGAACAAATCATCCTCTTTCCCTGTGCTGATGAATATGGGGAAAGGGTGATGGCACCAGTGTCCATTCTGGAGAGTGAATCAGCTCAAATTGCACCCAGTCTAATTGTCCAGACTGCCCTGAAAACATGGAATTTTAGAGTTTCCAGCAAACTCAGGAGTATTGTTTGACTTTGCTCAAAATAGGGCAAAGTCGACTTAACCTTGAAAATCCATGATACTTACCAGAAGTCCACATATGTGGGAACAAGCTAAAAATGAGACAAGTCTTTATGAATGTATGAAAGAATTCATCAGGCTTTCAGAATCACTATACTCAACTATATATTGCCTGTTCATTGTATCATATGTATATACTCACTGATTTAATGCTTATATCATATGATTCAATTTCACATGTCCTGAACAATCCATATCAGCCGATAATTTTAAACCTTTCACAGGAAAGTCATCAGGAAAGACAACTGAAGGACTCTTTGTATCTGGACTGTCTGCACAAATAATTGTGATTGTTATTAATGAATATGATGATAATATATTCTAGAACCAGGATTTTATTAAATAATAGACTAATCCATTTTTATATATCGGATTAAATTTCAAAGCCATTATTCTGTTTTGCAAATATAGTCTTTCCTTCATCGAAAAATCTTATTAAATGTTAATAAATCTCAGACAGCATGTATGAGTTTAATGCTGCTAAGTCTCTGTATATCAGCCAAATCTGTGTATTACTCAGCTGAGAAACTGGACAGGGCTAAGGAGAAAGGGCCTGGGAATGTTCTCGACATCTGGGCTATGCTTGAGTCATTAACCTTGCTCTTTAGCACAAGAAAGCTGCTTATGTTTTCCCTAGTTCCTGTGAGACCTCATTTATCATGCTAAATGTTCAACATGAAAGAGGGCTCTTGAGATTATAATCCATTGACCAATGTCAACAAGTAGCCAGAGTCACAAAACATAAGCAAATAAATATTCCAGTTCACTTGTGAGTACACGGAGAACAGGAAATAAGGGTGATGTATTTTTCCTTTAATTTTTAATAAAGTTAATTTTCTTTAACCGCAACACTTAAGAACATGCCTAAACAATGTGTGAGTTGCCATTTAATAGAATGTCTTAAATTAAATAGAAAAGGCATTTTAAGTGTTATCTGCCTGACACTGCTGTGAGAAAAAGGCAAAACCTAACCCTGCATGCTTCCCCTATTGAAATGTCTCATGAAAAGACACATCCCCCGTGTCATCCCTTTGCTCTATCCCATCCTTTACCCTTTCCAGTCCGGCAAGCAAGTCATTTGGAGTGTCTTCCTTTGGACAAGGAGACAAATACTCTTTCTCAAATCCCATATTCATGATGTTGAGAAATTAAATTTGGAATGTGCTTAGCCAGTTTCCTCTATAGGGTAACCACAGTGTTGACTTAATGTGATGGACAGGACTTTGTCTTTCTCAGCTCTCTGGCTATTCACAATTCTTAGTTTAAAGCAAAGCTGTTTTCACTGTAATTGGGATCTTCTAATACATTGCCTCCAAACACCTGGTTTCTGTCCAAAGGTACAGTATATGAGTATATACACAAAGACTGAATTCAGAAATAGGCAGAATTTGACACCTTGAATGTTAAAAATTGAGGACCAAACTAGATGTGAATCTAGATATGTTAGTAGGAACTCCATCTGATTTTTAAAAAAGAAAAGATGTTGAAGCAATATTCATTGTCATCATAGCACATGATGATGGCACATCAAACTCTCCTAACTGCCGTTCTGCTTGTTCAAATTTTTCTTTGTTAATATTATTCTTGCAGGTAAAAATCTTCCACTGATACCTATGGACTTTTTTGTCCTTCCCTCTGCCCATCTGCCCCCATACTGATAGCTGGGTGGGCATATCAGTATGCATATGGGGAGGAAAAATCATGACATGCTGTTGACAATATTAAATCTTTCCCAATATACAGATCTCATCTTTTTTTAGCCCAGAATTATCACAAATAATTTGGCCCTCCAACTTGTTGTTATACTACATTTCAGAAGCCATTAAGAATGTTCTGAACCTGGTGTGCAATTCATCTTTTTCATTTACCAGTAAAGGCAATCCCCAAGTAATGGACAAGATAGTTTCTATTGCTTTGTTCTTAAGATGGATTTGTATGTGTCAGGACAGGTACAGGACAAATCCAATCTTGTTTGTGTGTGTGTGTGTGTGTGTGTGTGTGTGTGTGTAGCTTTGGATACGTAACATAGGGAAGGACTAAAAGTTGTGTGGTGTTTGTTTTGCTGTCTGTTCAGAAGATTTCTCCTTGATGTCTGTCCCTGTGATAATTGGATTTTGAAACATGTGGCTTGTTGTGGAAACAAGGATTGGTGAGAAAGCTTCAGTGGAGACCCCTTTTCCTCATAACTCTTCCAGGAGTGAATTTCCCTTCCTAGCAGTAGATTTCTCTCACTTCCTGATGTCTCACCCTCATTCTTAACTATGAGTCATTTGTAAGTCAAATGTTTGTAACTCGAGGACTGCCTGTATACAGGTATATTTACCATTGCAAGTTTGAATATGGTGACATAATCATTTTTTATGTTTGTACGTTCCATATATACTGCTAAATATAAAGGATTGTCAGGTGTCTGAAGCAAATATCGAGACATTGGCCACAGTAAATACTGACATTTATCAAGTCAAAATATTCTGATACTTTCTTTAGGTTTACTCATAAAATCAGTATTCACCAAATTTATGCTGTTTGTCCCAGTGCATACTTATGCACATACATCCATTTAGCTCAGCGGCTCTGCATCTAAAACAGTTCCCCATTTTATAGTCAATTATGTTACATCCAGGGATCTTATCTACAGAGAGTTAAAAATCTTCTGGCATATCTAGCTAGTGTAATGAGATTACAGGGTGAACCAAGTACAATAAATGCAAAAAGGATGTTGTGCTATAAGGATAAACTGAGCAGCTGTATATGACAAGAGTTTATTAAAACTAATAAGAATTTTGGTAATGCTTCTGAATGAAAAATTTGTCACATTAGAGTGATAATGGATATTAATGACCAATTTGGAAATTAAACTGAGAGAACATATATCTTTCTATGGATGGATAATAGCCCTTAAAATCTGCAGTGAGGAAGTCAATACAACCACAATACCAGAAAGTCGATGTTTTCAGGAAAGCTCTGTTTATTATTTTATTTCTATTAATCATCAAATTATCCTAACTGAAAAGGGCAATCTCAAAACTGATGCAATACTTTACTGAGCAAGAACATGATTTAGATGAGTAGCATACAAGAAGGAAAAAAGGACCAACAAACAGAGATATGAAAATGCATGCTGGGAGAGCGGCTTTGGAACAAAGTATGTTGAAATAATAAAAAAATGTTTCTGTTTTATTTGCAGTTTTCATGAATGCAGCAATACCTATTGCAGCAGTTCTTATAGTAAGTACAAGCTTGTAGTGATATTGTAGCAAGAAATGCAGACACCAAAAGCCAATTGCTTTGAAGCCTTATGTCTGGTTTTGCTAATTTTAAATTAATTTGGATTGTGTTCAAATATGTGCTTAGTGGGGGAATACTTGCATTGGAGGGAAGAAGTAGAACAGCTATTTTTGTTTGCTGCCCCTGATTTTTCTAATCCGATCTGTTCATAGCTGTATCATTTGCAGAATGTATCACCTTTGTCTCAACAGAGCCCTATACAGGGCTGTCCTTTAGTGTTCTTTTTCAGTTAATTTTGATTTTTAAAAAAAAGCTGTAAATTTCCTATTTATAGCTGATTGATAAATAAAGCTCTCTAAAGGATGTCTGAAGTGCTTAGTTGTATAATATTCCCAGTTTATTAGATCTTTTCATGTGCCAAACACTATTCTGAGAGAATTTAGAGATATTAAACTCTCATGGTTCCATCGCTTACAGTTAGAACAATGGTTCAAGAATTGGATAAGAAAAAATGGGGAAGGAGATAAACCTACACAATTTGAAGAAATGATACAAAAGGAAGGAGCCACGAGAGAATACCACAAAATGAAAGGAATAACCAGCAAAATGTATAAAATAATAATTGAGATTAAAGAGGGAAAAATCAAAGATGCAATATTTAATTATTAATTTCATCGACTTATAGGCCGCCACTCCCGGGGGGCTCGGGGCGGCTCACAAAACAAAGTATACAATAAAACATGTAAAAACAATATTAAGAGAAATATGGGAGGAAGATTTAGGGATTAAGATAAGGGAAATGGATTGGATACAATTATGGAATCAAAGACATTTAAGGAACTTATCAATACTGGTTAAAGAAAATGATTACAAATTCATTTGGAAATGGTACATAACACCAGTAAAAATAGCAAACATTAATAAAAATACCACAAAAAATTGTTGGAGAGATTGCCAGGAGGTGGGTACATATATACATATGTGGTGGGAATGTAAATATGTAAACGAAAGATAAGATATAGAATATATATACATATATGGTTGATGTAACGAATTAAGTGTGAAATATAAAAGCATGGGAGGCACTGATGTACTGTATGTATGTAACTTAAGAGAACTAATGTATTTTAAGAAACAATTAAAAATATTCAATTAAAGAAACACTATTCCAATGGGCTGGTTGGCTGATATAATTTCTTTTGCTCTTTTAAAAAAGACATTTATCGTCCATGCCCACGTTTTTAAAAATGCTGACTTCACTCCTTCGGTGGCCTTTGCTTCACTCTCCCTCTTCCACATCCTTGTTACACCCCTGTTCCTGCTCTCCAGTGTGGTTAGATCCACTGTCAAAGCTCTTGTAAGGTAAGATTCCTTGTTGAAACACACAAAATTAGAACTACCCTATGTTAAATATGCAGCTCCTTGTGACAACTGTTGCAAGATGATATATACTTATTTTGCCACTTGTAACACTTAACCCTGCAATCAATTACTCTGTGCTGACTTAGTTTATAGTTTCCATTGTATTGTAACACATTCAGTATGTCTAATTAGCATTCCCAAAAGAATGTCAGTCAAGCTCATGCTTTAACTATTAGTTAAAATTCAAATTCTGTCAAACGTGTAGAGGAGAGGAACTGTTTCGAAGCTCTGAATTCACCACAGTCTGTAATCATTACAATCCTTTTATGATACATAGCATTATAATGTAGCATAAGTGTATCATGGTGTCATTGGTACTATAATATGGAGGCAAATATAATGCAAATGCTTGTGAGCTGCAAAATATGTGTTGGGAGACTTGATTTTTTTTTAAGAAAAAATGCCTATTTGAAATTGGGGTGCAGTGTTTCTTAAACTATCTGATATGATGGACCAGAGAATGTGTTTATTCATGTCCCAAGGTCAGCAGCACCTTCGTGGCCATTCACTTTCTTTTCTGGAAACTTAAGCAAACAAGCAGCCAATAGCACATGGACTGTCATCAGTTCACCAACTACCTCTTTGAGTTGCATTGACCTAATGCCTTGTACTGGTATTGAAGATCCTTTGTAGTATTTTTGAGGTGCTATTAACTGGCGGTGTGTAATTTATTTTAAATTACCACTATTTTCCTCTTTTCACAGTGTTCAGAAATTAAGTGAATTTCTCTCAAGTGAAGAAATTGGAGAGGAGCATGATAAATGTTCAGAACCAAGATGCAAAGACAACCATAGCAAATACCAAGCTGTTGTAAGTATTAATACTGGATTGTATGTGAAATATGCAAAATATCGACCCTCTGCTTCTATAATCTTTGTTAATCACTCCAATTACTTTGTCAGTCCCCTTGCTAATAGTTAACAATGTTAAAAGGTATTGATGGTCATGTCCATTTATTAAGGACTGTGTTTTGACAAGATTTGTTTGTGTTCAGTGGTGAATAATGATTGCTGTTTGCAATCAAGGAAGAAGCTCTGAAATTGTTAAGTAGCAGCAGTGGAGGTAAAGGGGTAGATACCTATCGTATAATTATAGCAGTCCAATACTACTTTAATTATCATTACTCCCTCCTATATATTTCAGGATTTGGTGATGTGGTAAGGAATCTGCTGGTGAGCTTATTTTCATCCCCTGCAGTAGAGCTCCTTATAGAGGATTCTCTGGGCGGTTCTACACAGACACTTTAATCCAGTCAAAGCCAGCTCAAGGGCTGGATGTCCACAAGATGTACACCCCCAATGTGTGCTGCAGCCTTCCTCAAGCCAGCAACAGCACCTTAAAAAATCTCTGGAAAGTCTGGAAAAGCCAAATAATGCACTGCAGGCGACCAAATGCCCTACCATGGTCAAGCGCTAATTCTGAATGGACATGGATATGTACATCAGCACATCTCAGTGAATTGGTTAAGAAAAAACCAGCATTTTCCGGAAGCTGTCTGGACATGAATACTGTGGTTCCTAGATTCAGTTCCAATCCACATTCAGGGACAGGTTCCTGAGAGTTATTATGTAAGCACACCACAGTGGAACTGGTTCAGTTTAATACGCAACTAAACTCAATTTTTGTGTTTGTGTAGAACTGCTCTCAGAACCCCATCTCACCAAAACAGTATCAAACTGTTAGAATTCCGCAGTGTGGCTATGTCGTCAGCTATGTACAAATGTGAAGTTGCTGACTGGATAACATCCCTGTGGCAGAAGTGGGCTGTCTATGGTAGCAGGTTTTCCCGACTGTTGGCAAGCTCATGTTTGCATGGCACTAAGATTATGCCCACCACCACCCCGCTGTCTGCAGCACTGCTTCTCAACAATTTCCAATAGGGCTGGGTTTTCCTCTGCTTTTTTAGTTGCTGGCAGTAGCAGTGAATGATCTCTACCAGAAAACCTATTCATTTTCCATAGCCATATAATGCTCTTCCAAACTCCAGTCACCACTTATCATCTATTTCTTTCTTCCCGGTTCTGCACAGCCCCTCAAAGTTGTTAACCGTAAGAGGGCTACCAGAGAGGACTGGAACAATTACAGCTCTCCTATAAGAAGACCTGCTAAAGTCACAGAAGCAGATGATTATTGTGCAAAGGTGATAATAAGGTCACTCTTTCTCATAACATTGTTATTAATATACTTGGGATTCCAGAGTCACAGTCCTGGGTTAAAAAAGCACATGATATATAGAACCTGAAACGTGTATTTGGATTGCAAAATATTTGCCAAAAGTGACATTTCTCATTGAAATATTTTGGATCATTCACTGTTTTTAAAGATGAAAGGAATCAGTTTGGTAGTGTAGTTATTGGATACCATGGTGAGTCTTAGTGAAAAGACATGACTCACTGCCCCATACACACAGATGGAGCCTTGTTTGGAGACTTACTTTGTGCTAGGGTTTATTGTTGAGATCTGATTTCATCTGCTTCTGGAACAGAAGGAAAAAGTGCTTCCAGACAGAAAAAAATATTTGTTTTTTCCAGTACCGAGGAAGTACAGAGAGTCCCCATGTCTTAGAGCAGGGGTGCCCACACTTTTTCAGCATGCAAGCTACTTATAATAAATCTAAGACAGAAAGATCTACCTTGAGAGAAGCAGGGCGGAGCTGGGGTGGGGCGTGGCCTGGCACAGCTTGGCTCCGCCCCTCTGCCCCCCTGGCTGGAGCTCTACCACAGCTTCTCCAGGGCAGAGGGGGTACCACCAGTGATGGTTCTCCAGGGCAGCTGGTGGGGGCAGGGGGTATGCCAGGGCAGCCAGTGATGGTTAGCTATGCCACCACTGGCTTGGCATACCCCCTCTGCCCTGGAGAAGCTGTGGTACAGCTAAAGCTGGTGGGGAGGGGGCGGGGCCTGGCGCCGCTTGGCTCCGCCCCCTCCACCCCCTGGCTGGAGCTCTACCACAACTTCTCCAGGGCAGAGGGGGGTATGCCAAGTTAGTGATGGCATAGCTAGCCACCACTGGCTTGGTAATACCCTCCTCTACCCTTCTCAAGGTTGCAGAAGCTGTGGTAGAGCTAAAGCCGGTGAGGAGGGGGCGGGGCCTGGTGCGGCTTGGCTCTGCCCCTCTAGAAGTGCCGCATCAGCTGGGATTGACTCCAGATGGCCTCAGGATCGACCAGTCGATCGCAATCGACATCCTGAGCACCCCTGTCTTAGAGAGTAAAGCTACCAAGAAAGAGAGTAATGTTTCTTAAAATTGATCACTTTTTCTAGAAATTAAGAAATTGGTATTGTTTGCTTGATCGATCCAGGAAACAAGCAGAACTGTGATTTCATTTCCCACCTGTGTGGTTCCTCACTTACTAACCTCCATTCCTGTGTTCTGCCGTGTATGTTCCTCAAAAAGTGTGTGATTCTGTGAAATTCTTTCCCCCATCGGTCTGTGAGGACAGTTGCCCCCTAAATGTTTTACCTGAATTTGAATTTTGTCATTGGGTATAAATGAAGAACTATTTTAAGTTCATTTTTAGTCTTTACTGAAGTTATATAAGCCTGGAATTACACATAAATAACTGATTTTTAGTTACAATCCTTGTGTAGTTTCAATTATGGCACTGTTACAATGATCATAACTACCCTCCCAAACTTCTCAGCCGCACTGATAGGAGATCTGCTAGTAATTGGGGCGTGGATGTGTTTCTACTCAAAATGGTCAGATTTGTTCCTGCTCAGTGAAACAATAGCCAAAGATTACATCAAAATTTTTGATGGACAGTCTGCATGCAGAAGGGAGCCAAACAGAGACATATTCATTTTATAATAGCCATTTTTCCTTCATCAGCATACAGGACTCCCAATTAGTTATATGTAATTTCTCTACTTAATATAATATAAAATAGATACATTGTCTAGTTTTAAACTGTGCAAGCATCAGACTATAATTTGCATCTAATTGTAATAGTAGGGCATGAAGACATTTCACCCAGGACCTCATCACACTAGGTGGATGACATTTCCACAACTTCCTCCCAGGTAGAAGCTTAACAGTATGGGTTGAATGATGAAGGATCTTGACCATATTGTTAGGCGCAAACTTCACTATGCTGATGCAACAGACAAAATATCCAGTCTGTCATGCACTGTAGATCACTCCCTGCATCCTATATTTCAATCTTTTTTGTAGAAATTGTTAATAATCTGTATCTGGATGCTGGAAGACCAAAGGCTTGAACTCCAATGTGTGTCTGGAGAATAGACAAAGCCTAACTGTCTGTGGTGACCCTGTGTTGTCATGTTTACTTTGGCATAGCAAATGTGTGGATTGTGTGGATTATGTGACAAGTGTGTGGACTGAATTGTATGTTTTTACAAATTTTCAAATTATCCACAGAATTTGTATAAATTTAAAGCAATTCTTTTTACATCCCAAAGAATATCTGAATATGATATTTGTGTGAAAGCACGGAATTGCAATACCATGTTAAGCTAAGTAATAAAAAAGAAAGACTAAGTAATCAAATACACTCAGAGCTAAAATGTTTAGTAAAAAAATGCATATAGGGATTTAAAATAAAAATGTGAGGGTATTTTAGTAACTTTAAAAAATATTTTCTTCTCTATTGGTGTTGCTGCCATAGGTCACAAATGGATTTTTCACTTGGACACCTGAAGGAGCTTCAACATTGTCCAGTATTGATATTCGAATTCCTCAAGGTACTGATCCATCCAATCATAACAATCATAATAATCATAATATACACATTTTTAAAATACCCCTGAGCAAATAGAATAGGTGTATAGATGGCATCTTATATACAAAGATCAAAAGGTTGCATGTGCCCTTATCCATTGCTACACAACCCCACAGTGTGACTTGGAAAGTATCTTCCAGTCCATGTTTCCAACATGTGTGATGGAAAATGCATAGACTTATCAGTTGCCTAAAGCTCTCTGGCTTGCTGCCTGTGTCTTCGGCAAGTCAAAATTTCACATGAAATTATGTTTATTATTGTAGGTCAGTTGACAATGATTGTGGGCCAAGTGGGCTGTGGTAAATCATCGCTCTTGCTAGGAATACTTGGGGAGATGCAGAAGGTGTCAGGAAAGGTAACATGGAACAGGTAATGTTATTTATACTTTATGTTATTGATGAATTACATGTTTGCATTGCTGTGAAATTACAAGGGAAAAGTAAACTTGCACCAGTGCCATGTTCTTGATGCATGAGAATTTTATTATGGATGCAGTGAATGTTGAACTGCAGATGTATAGTGTGTATTGTATTAATTATATTGGCTTTCTTTGTTTAACTCTTTCATCTATAGAGCAACAAGCATGCCTAGAAAATAAATATAAATATTCTATTTATTTTTTAATGAAAGTATCTGTAAGCCATACTGATTTTAGTACAGGCACACTAGAGTTGCTTTAAGAACCTATTACAGTTTCCAGGAAGTGCATGCAAAGACAGCAGCATTCTGTTGATGGCTAACATTCTCTTTGTTAACCTTGTTCTAATATGAATCCAAGGTCACTTGAGTCATTTGCACAGTATGCATCACACTGCTTTACAGATTATCAACATTGCAACTTCAGTTGGACCATGTATTAGCTCGAGGACATGCTGATTAGAGCAATTATTGTTTCTATTTTTACTTTGAAGCATGTGCTAGTTATCCAAATTTGATCTGACCAGTTAAACTGAGCGAATGAATATTTCCACCCATATTATATTCCCCATCTAAATTATCCCAAGCACACTCTTGTTCACAGCATACCTAAGTGAACAGATGGCTATAGGTATGTTTTGTTTGTGCAAGTAGCCTGTGTTTCTTTTGGCTTCAGTTACAGTATTACTGCTCAGGTCCAGCTGGCCAGCTGGGATGGTAGTTGCTCTAAAGCAGGGATAGATACTCTGTTGGCCTCCAGATAATACTGAACTGCAGCTTCCGTCATGAATGGCTAGGGCTGATGGGAGGTTCAATCCAACCAATTGGGGGGGTTGGGGTGGGCACAGAGTCTCCAGTCTGTTTCAGAACCGTTTCAGACTGCACAACTACTTTACATCTTTGTTGTATGTGTGGGGAATTATCTAATTTGGCTGACACCAGATAAATGGCACATGTTACAGAATGTGTCCATTAATTGATGTTTTACACATTTCTGATAATTTAAGTTTATGAACATGTGTACATCATAAAACATTATAATGAAGTTTTGAAGTGAATATGTAGAAATGTCAGCATCTGAAATGATATCAGTTTTTACAAATCAGTTGGTGGGGGAGACTGAGGTATGGACCATCTCCATATATATTTTTATTCAGTCAGTTTAATATCGTATATAGACAACGAAACTATGGCTCCCACAACCACCAAACTTGACAACCAACTGGACCATTACACTAGGTACAGACAATGCCAAAAACACGGGACCTATATACCTTCCAAAACCCCAAAAAACGATCCCCCCAAAAATGCCAACAGAACTCCCACCCCAGCCTCTCCGCTGCCAGCGAGAACTTTTAGAATGTTGAGGGCCGAGGGAGGGTGGGGGCCGGGAGAAGTAGCAGCCTCCCTTGCTCCTCCTTAGCCCCTCCTCCTCAGCGGCTCCTCCTCTTTCCCCCCGCCGCCGCCGCTCGGATCGTGAACGGTGGGGACAAAGACAGAAGGAGCAGCTGAGGAGGAGCAAAGGACCCCCCCTCCTCCTCAGCCACTCCTCCTTCCCGCCGCCACAGCTGCCGCTAGGATGGGGGGGGGCTCCTTCAAGCAGTCTACACGCAAAACAATCGCCCCAAACACGCATGCCACCCGCACACCAAAACAAACATTCACACGTCTCCTCCTTCAAGCAGTCTACACGCAAAACAATCGCCCCAAACACGCATGCCACAAACATTTATCACAAACTTTCCATACCTTCCACAGCATAAGCACGTGCTACTGGAGAGGAGCCCCAGCTGTGGATGCAGCCATAGCCACCTTCTTTTCTCCCTCTCTCTCTCCGGCAGCGACAGGAGGGGCTCTGGCATCGCTTTGCTTCATTACAAAGCCAGGCAGCGCTTTTCCCTCCCTGGTGTGTGTGTGTGTGTGTGAGAGAGAGAGAGAGAGGAGAGGGAGGGAGGAGAGAGAGAGACAGCCACACAGCGCCGGGCCTTGGGAAAGGAGAGCTCCGAGGAGGCAGCAGCACGAAAAGGGCAGGAGAGGAGGAGGAGGACAGAGACACCGAGAGAAGGCCAAAACAGAGGGAGGGAGGCCATACTCTGCACACACACTAAGTCTCTTCATCCCACACACACACTCCCAGAGCACAAGGGAAGGAGGCAGGTGCCAGGGTGGGGGTCATAGGGGTTGCAATCCAACTCACATTACTTGCAAAAGAGCCCAACCTCATTGGCCAGAAAGACACCATCAAAGCCCTCACAACAGATGGCTAACCAATTGGAAGGGAGCCCTAAAGCCCATCCACTCCAACCCTCTCCTTCCCTCCTTCCTTCTTTCCCTTCCTCCATTTCTCTACTTCCCTTCTCCTTCCTTTACTTCTTTCCCTCCTTCCTGTCCTTTTCTCCATCACTCCTCCCTCCCTTTCCTTCCTTCCTCCCTTTCTTTCCTCCCCCCCTCACCAATTGTATGAGAATAATAATAATGAAGATGATGTATAATAATAAAATAGTAACTCCCATCTTCCTACCTGCCATAAAAAGGGGGGCAGGACTAGATGACCTTTGGGAGTCCCTTTAAAATTAGTCCAATAAAAATAATAATAATGTATAATAATAATGTATAATAATAATGTATAATTATAAAATAGTAACTCTATATTCCTGCCTGGCATAAAGGAGGGGGCTGGACTAGATGAGCTTTGGGAGTCCCAACTGAGAATAATAATAATAAAAATTAGAATAGTAAAATAGTAACTCCAATCTTTGTGACTCGCATAAAAAGGAGGGCTGGACTAGATGAGCTTTGGGAGTCCCTTTCAACTGACTCCAAAAATATTAATAATCAATACTAATAAAATAGTAACTCAATATTTCTGCCTCTCAGGAGGGGCTGGACTAGAAGACCTTTGGGAGTCCCTTCCAACTGAGTCTAATACCACTACTTTCTCAGGACTTCACTTTGGAAACCACCACAGTCAGCCACAGCAAAGCATGGCCGGGTACAGCTAGTATTGATATAAAAATTTATCTCCTTTTAATAGTTTGCAATTGGTAAGCCACTATTGCCTAATAGAAAAACAAGTTCTCACAATCAAAAGAAATAATTATTGGAAAATACAGAACCGTTTTTTTTCTGAGCAATGAAAAGTGAAGTCCTCTGATAAATTGAGGAGTTGAAAAGGGACAGAAATGGGGCTCTTGAGCTAATATGGCCCAATTTAAAGTTAATATCAGACATAAAGGCTAGGAATATATCTCTGTGTGTAGATCTTTGTGGTCTATTTCCTGTTTAAAATACATAGAGATATCACCTTGGGGTGAGTTTCTCTGTCATACATAATGCTGCAAAATTAGGTGCTAAGTATTCAATTTAAATTATATATCAGCTATTTAATTTACATTTTCATTCTTAGCTATGGTTATACTATTAGCTTTCTCAACCTGCTAATTTACTGTGTATCAAGTCTTATCAGGAATTTGCATGTCTCAGCAATTTGATTTTTTTAAAATGGGTGACAATCCTTTAGTCTGCTTTGAAATATTTTTGTTGCTAGAACACTAGAAAATATTTGAAGAATTAATTCAGCTGTATGAAAAATATTTATCAATAGCTTTCAATGATCCTGTATACACACTGTTCATACTTACTTACATTAACAAGGGTTTTTTTTGTCTTTTGTTGATGTAGCAATATCCCTGACAATGAAACAGGGGAAGATAGCAGGTACAGTACTACATAAGAATTTTGTTCATCACTTTTATATCCTCTAACAGTTCCTGTTTGCCAGACATGCTCCCGATTAATACTCTGCCATCTCATCTTTTCCATTTTTTCCTAGTTTCTCTCCCTCTGTTGTTTTTCCTTTTGTCCCCTTCATTTCAACTGTTATAAACTTAATTCAAAATGCAAATGTAGTTTTCACTCAATTAACTCAGGGTGAGAAGAGGGTTGGTAAAGAGTTGTCTATTCCAGTAGACTCAGGCAAAAGCAAACTGCTGAAACTTCTTCTAGCTCTTGTGCTTTTCCTCATTACTACATTTTGCAGTCTTTACCACATTCCAAAGTTCTTTGGCCACATGTGCCTGGTTTTCATTTGTGAAATGTTGAAAGGTATGAATATTTTCTATAGTTATTGAATTATACATAAACTTAAAAGAGTCCTGCTGTCTGCAAAAAGAAATACACTGTTTGAAGATATTAAAAACAGGTTCGTGCTGTTTGACCTTTTTTCTTGAGGATGCCCATGTGCATTTTGTTGTGTGCAATTTTTGCATTTTTAAAAAAATGAACTGCTTTATCTGTCTTATAAGCATTCAAGGCAGTGTACAATTCACATCAAATGTTAAATAACTCATCATAAAATTGCTGGGAGAAAAACAACAAAAATAGCACAGTAAAAAAGACTGTAAAATAGAGACCACCATTAAAATTGTGGCCCTTCAGACAGTTTTCAAAAGCTTGTCAGTGGTGGCACATCAGCTGTTGATCTCTCTCCTAGTATATATCTAATAAGATAACTTATTAAAGCACAGGTGAATGTTGATTAGGAAATCTAATGAATCAAGCCATTTAAGTAAGCAAAAGCTAGCTCACTAGTTATTTCTAAGATTGGTGGTGTGCAACTGAAAGTGGATATGACCTACCTAACCCTGTAATGAAGATAGTCCATTTACTTCTCAGGTCAGTCAAGGCTGGAAGGTGTGTCAAAATGAAACAAAACTTGGAGAAGAGAAAACTGGGCA
Source organism: Anolis apletophallus (assembly GCA_030556195.1). Taxonomy (NCBI): domain Eukaryota; kingdom Metazoa; phylum Chordata; class Lepidosauria; order Squamata; family Anolidae; genus Anolis; species Anolis apletophallus. Next base: position 90,257,348 of record JARBWK010000002.1, on the reverse strand, counting down.
ATGACATGATAGCTATCTTTAATATATGGAAAAAACAGTTATATCTACCTTAAGCACTCTTTTCTTATTGTAAGATCTGTTCAATTGTGGAATAGGCTGCTTCAAAGAGTGGTAAACTAGTCTGTCTAGAGATGTTTTGGCCAGATCCGTTTGTACAAATGTTCTGCCTTCCTCTCTTCCTCGTTTTTGGAGTGATCATTATAAATATACATTTGAAAAGAAGATTGTGCCACAAATGTGAAAAAGGCAAAGGGAAATAATTACCAAATTATGTCTGTATCAATTTAAGCTGCTCATCGATACAAATGTGTCATAGAATTGTTGTTTATTTCAGAGATATTTGTGAACCAGTACATTTCTTTTCATGATTTTAATAAGAAAAAATATTTACACTTCTGAGTTTCAGATTCAAGTTCCCTCTAAATATTTGTAAAAAATATATAATTATAATATTTTACTGTATGCTTTTTGTGCAGTCCAGAGAGAGAAACTGCTGTTGACTTGGAAACCAGGTATTGCATTTTAATATAACCTAGAAATAATTCGTAGATATTTGTAAATGAGGTGTTCTCATTCTGCCACACAGAAAATCAGGTCCTTTGGGGGTTGTTTATTTTTAAGTGCTATTTTGTAAACAACTAAGAAGGCATATTAATTGAGTTGAAGACAAGCAAGGGCTGGAAAAAACACAGTTCAGTACCCTGGAGAGCCACAGCCACTGGTTTTATATTGTCCTTTTTATCCAACACTGCCATTAACAATACTGGGCTGACTGGGCAAATATTTCTGGCTCAGTATAAATCACCCTTCTATGTTTCAAAACTTGTTGTTTGTTATCAGGGCAACTCTTAGCCAAGCAAAGGGGTTGTGCCATGTGGAGAACATCAGGCACCTGACCTGCAAGGGAACCCATATCAAGACCATCAATATACAATGTTTGGATTTTATGATTTGTGACCTGTGACCTATTGAGATAATGTACTCAGTGCTCACTGCTGATATTAGCATTTTATTTTTTTAAAATAGAGGATTTGGCTATTATATCCTTGCCTTCAGTTACAAGCTCTGAAACTCTTAAGGGATCAGTCATCGTGGAATTAGACAGGTTGCGCAACAAAGAAGTAGCCAGAGAAACTAAACACAGGTGCATGGTCCAAATAACAAATGTTTTAACACTATAGTGACATTATTTATTTATTTACAATATTTTTAACCTGCCCTTCTCAACCCCCCCCCCCAGGGGGGGGGGACTCAGAGCGACTAACAAGGCAGCAATTCGATGCCTAATACATAAAATTGCCATAAAACATACAAAATTGAAACAGAGCAATTAATTAAAAACAAATCCAACAAACAATTAAAAGAACAATTAAAAACAATGTTCAGTCCACACATCCAGTTGCTAAAACAGTAAAACCATAAAAACATTTCCAATGTCAAATATTTTCTAGACAACTAAAGCCAGACTGCTATCTGAGATATCATCTTAAACATGTAATCTGTTGTTCAATACAACCTATGGGTGTTTTCTTATCTCTATGAATCCATGTCACAGAAAGCCCAAAAGTTATATGTTCATCATGATTCGGTACAAATGTAAATTGTTTGTATTTGGAAACAACTTAGAGTTCTTTCCAGAAAAGCAAGTTTTGCCAAATCAATGAGACCTGATAGAACTCTTCCAGGGATGTCAAACTTTTTCAGCTATGCCATCCTTCATATTTAATTGATATGATAATGTATTGTATGACTTCACTTACTAACCCATCCATGTTTATCATAATAAATAGTGTTCAAAGGAAGAATTTTTGCAATTGTACTTTAAAACTAAAATCCTGTTGCTGCATAGCCTCCAATGACATCTGTATTTATATTTTGGAGGACGTGGCTGGTGGGAGCATCCTCTTCCTTCCTGTGCAACAGCCTTGGATCTGCAACAGTATCTAAGAGGGCTTTTTGGTCAAAGCTCCATCTTCTTGCCCACCAATTGGCTTCATGATCCTTGCATTCTGCTAGTATGCTTTTTGAATCTCAGGCTTTTGCTCCAATATCAAAAACAAAATGACTGCAGATTGTCCTGGTCGTAACCTTGAGAGGCAATAAATGTTACCAATGTTTTCTCTGTATGAGAGAGAGAGAGATATGACAGAACATAAATACATATGTAAAAGGAGATGTTCAATGAATGCATCCGTGGAAAATAATCACAGTCTATTTAAATAAATATTATAAATATGATAAACCAGAGCCCTGTTCTCTCACTCACTCTGTCTCTCTGTGTATATGTCTACATTTGTGTGTGTGTGTGTGTGTGTGTGTTTTCCAGGAAAAGAGGATCAGTGGCATATGCTTCCCAGAAACCATGGTTGCTAAATGCTACTGTGGAAGAGAACATTACATTTGAAAGCCCCTTCAATAAACAAAGGTAATGTATTTGAGTAGCACATAATAGTCATTCTGTCTTTCCACCTATTTAGTGTTTTTTTGTTTGTTTTTTCAAAATTGTCAACACTGCTTTCCTGGTTACATGGCCCCGTTATTGAATTTTTATGTCAGAGTCAATTGTCCTGGGATGGAAAAAGATTTGAAGCATTGAATCACACTGATCACACACCAGTCTTTTCTTAAATGCTATGTATTACCATCTGCTGTACTTCACCTTTCAAATTGCCAGTTTAAACATCACAAAAAAGCCATTTGGAAGCTATTGAACAATGCTTCCATGTGGTATAGAGAATGTGGATCAAGACTGGCATGGCCACAACTAGATCAAAAATTTGCTTTCATGTTTCAAACTGAAAATGTTGGCAAAAACATTATAAATTTGAATATTTAAATATTGATTCAGGAGTGGGCAACTGCAGAGGAGTAGGGTAATTAACTTCCCTCATGCCTTTACAACAGGCCTCATCTACACAATCTGGCATTCCAGAAATGAAGTAAAAGCTTTTCCACCTATCATTTTGAAGTAAAAACTCTTCCACCTCTGATTCTTAACTGGTTTTTTTTTTGGACCAGCAAGGACCCTGGGGGAGCCAGGGTAATGAACTTTTTGAGTGCAGTTTGGAGTATACTTAGCTAGCTTGGGGGTGGAAATAATCCAGAACCTTGTTTTAATTTTCAGAATATCTGGGGCTTCAGGGCCCACAGTCTATTAGATTACATGTGCCTTTGATTGGATATTGCAAGGTAGTTTTATGTTCTCCTTTTCTTATATCTCTCTCCTTCACAGAGAAGCAGTCCAGCTTTAACATCTGGCATTAGCAACTTGTATTATGTTCCATATGATCCGTACAACCCCTGTAAATAAAGCCACAATGAAAATGCTTTACCAACGCAAATAATAATTGGAATGTTCGTGATGCAGAGCATAAATATGGCTCTAGATTCAGATCCTTGCAGTGTCACCTGATCCTACAATGCTGTCATAACATTAAACATATAAAATATACTGTTCAAGTCAGTTTCTTAAATATGGCAGTGGATGGCTTGAAGATGTGTGTTGGGTCTCCTAAGGATAATTTAATCCCAGCAACAAAACCAGGGAATAGTTCATCTATTTTTAACCTTGGAATGCCCTATAGTGCATTATTATCTAAAACAACATTTATTTACCTGGAACAGGCAAAGTTCCCATTAGAACAATTAGTGCTCAGTAAACATGCTTTTTCCAGCATGTGACTTCTCCAGCTGATTACTCTCACTCTTAAAAGCAAGTGAAATGTGCTTGTAAGGCAGTATCTGTGTGGATTGACAATTACCCGTTCTGTTTCCACAGGTACAATGCAGTAATTGATGCCTGCTCTCTTCAGCCTGATATTGACATACTACCTCATGGAGACCAAACTCAGATTGGAGAGAGGGTTAGTAATCATACTCAGGATACAAATACATTAATTACACATCCTGATTTGTCATGTGTTCTTAAAAATCAGACCGTTATTTGGGAAAACCAATGTGTAGAGCAAATACACTTTCAGGTCATTAGTTTAAAAGCTTTACACTCATGGCAGTGTTGTTGCAGTTTTAGCTAATGAAACATTTCTTTTAAACTACACTCAATATACCTGATATCACATAAATGCTATCTCTGGGATTTATCTATATAGAATAAAATAGGTTTTTAACATTTTCTAGACTGCAATTGATGACATTATAAAACACTCTAGTTTTCATGAACAACTAAAATTCTCTTTTAACATCACATGCTTTATTTCTTTATCCCGATGTGACCATTCAAGGACATTCAAGTGCCACCTCGGAGTTGGTTGAGGTAGGCAGGATTTCCCTGGGTACTGGTTGTGGGGGTCGGGACATCACCCTCCCTTCTGCTCGAGATCCCCGCAACTTTATTGCTGGACTTTGATCCGATTCAGCATGGCTCTTCTTATGTTCTTATGACCAAATGGTAACAATTGATTTTATGTGCAGAATTAGGTTTAAATTGGAAACAATGTTGAAGTGAATGTGAAATGCAGAATTGTCATTGTGTGGAGGGCCAACACCTTCACGCACACACCAATTAGCTACATAATGTGAAGTAGCATGAAATCTTAACTGCACAAGGTGGTTCTTTAAATCTTTATTATTAGATAAATAAAATTTCTGTTTCTGACAATGTATGTTTTAAGGAAAGGAGTAACCCACACTCTGACTTAACCCCATGTGGCTCTTTTGTGAGCCTTTGATATCTCCAGATTCCTTGGGCTAAGAAAATGAAGATGTGAAGGAAAAGGAAACAAAATAAAATGTGTCTCTCCTGGAACCACCTAAAAGCACCCCAGTATCCATTTTAGAAATGAGAGGTGGACTTCCAGTCAATTACAGGGGTTTAGGTGGTGGGTTGCTTTTTGTTGTGTGTTGTTGTTGTTGTTGTTTTTGCAGAGGGCATATTTGGCAGTCCCCATGGCCCCAGAAAGTTTGCATGGGTACATAATTGGCTCACAGACTGGCCACAATTGCTAACCTATATTTTTAGGAGTAGCATGAACACCTGTGGTTGGTATTGTGTGCCATTACTTCATTCCAGTGTATGGCAGTGTTAAAGCAATTCTTGGCCAGATTTCTACAAAAAAATATTTGCTTTCCCTTCCTTTGATGCTGAGTGTGTCTTGCACACTCAGCATCTAGGCCACCCAATGGGTTTCCATTACTAAACAGAGGTTCAGACTCTGGCCTCCTAGAATTCTGACCCAACATTCAGTTCACATACTATCAAAAACAATGGGCTAATAGTTTGAACTTTAGCATTTTAAAATAAAGTTATATCCTTTCTTAGAAATATATTTGTCTTAGATGTTAATGTCATTGACCATCTCATTATCTACTGTAAAATCAAAATTAACATTAACATCAGAAGCTGTTGTGAGAACTAATGCTATAATGAATGAAAAATTTTTTTTATATTTTCAAAGCATAAAGTAACAGATGTTAGTAGACATTATTGAGATAGAGGATGAAAATGTTGCCTTGTTCAATAGCTTTTGATACTTTTCTCCTTGCTTTATCAAAAAATACATGGCTTTTATTTTTTATTTTTGGGTAAAAATGCATCTAAATTTTTTGAATAAACATGCTTTGTGAGAGTAAAAGTTAGCCAACAGTGGCTCACAACTAACAATCTTGGTTTAACACCTACAGGGCATTAATCTGTCTGGAGGTCAGCGCCAGCGAATCAGTGTTGCAAGAGCTCTTTACCAACAGACAAATGTTGTGTTCCTGGTAAGCTGACCATAACTAATTCCACTATAAACAAAAGCTTGCAAAATTCATCATTTAAGAAGATCCTGTTCCTGACTAGATCTGTATCCAGGGATTTGTATATGCCTGGACTAGCAACTAATCTGATCGCAATCTACTTGGGCTAAAACATGGATAAACATACACAAACATCCAGGGGGTTATGGTGATAATAAAACCAGCTTAGCCCTGTAAATGTGTTTGAGAAAAGAAGGAAGCATATCTAGAGAATAATCCACAAAGGACCAGAAAATAGGTATAGAAATTGATTGATAAACCAAAAAGGCTCACAAATAGTCAAGATTATTTGCTTATGAGAGTGAAGTATGAAGTATAAATCTAATACTGGAGACTGCCATGAGACAAAATGGTAGCATTAACCCAAGACATGTGATTCTACTATGGTTCATGTTTAGCATATTGGGACCATGCAGTCTACAAATGAACCCTGTGGTGCAATGAAAATACATGGATCAGTAATGAGATAAGACAAGGGGTCAGCTAAGGGAAAAATAAAATAAAGTTACGATTTTATTATTCCTGGTCTATTTCATTCTCTAGCTGCTATAAGTTGTCATGGGCCAACCCTCATTAATTAAGTAGCCATGGAGAGTTTGCATAATGTGTTTATTGAGTCCTATACAGCATTGCAGCCGGACAATACCATTGCAACATCCTATATGTTTTTTGTGTCCCTTATATGTTTGAAGGGGCCGCAGTAGTGCAATGGGTTAAACCATTGGGCTGCTTAACTTGCGGAACGGAAGGTTGGCAGTTCGAATTCGTAGAATATGATCGGTTCCTGCTGTTAGCCCTATCTCCTGCCAACCTAGCAGTTCAAAAGCATGCAAATGTAAGTAGATCAATAGGTACCGCCTCAATGGGAAGATTAACGGTGCTCCATGCAGTCATGCCGGCCACATGACCTAGGAGGTGCGTATGGATGACACAGACTCTTCAGCTTAGAAATGGAGATGAGCACCACCCCCAAAGCTGGAGATGAAGGAGAAGCCTTTACCTTTCTCTGTGTATATGTCATTATTTCAAGGTTGGAATCTGCATTGAGTCCCTCGGGGAGATAGGTCAAAATACAAATAAAGTGTTGTTGTTATTTCTCTTTACTACAGTTTTGTTGATAAAATGGTGTTTAGAAATGTCTTCATACCTAGTTATTGAAATCAAATTCTGAAAGTGGGTTTTCCTTTCCTGGAAAAGCATAGAGTTTTTTGTGTTTGGTTCTGCTTTCTTCTGGAAAAGATTTTACTATCTGCTCTATTGAGCAGAACACTTACATCCTATTTCCATTTGACATTAAAACTTTAACTCACTGGTTTCTCTCTTGCACTACATCATAAAGGAAGTACTTTATAGAAACCATGTTTCTATTGTAAAAGTAATGATTGGTCAATATATTTTTATGTTGATTAGGATGATCCATTTTCTGCACTGGATATCCACTTAAGTGACCATCTTATGCAAGAAGGAATCCTCAATATACTGCGGGATGACAAGAGAACTGTTGTTCTGGTTACTCACAAACTACAATATCTACCCCACGCTGATTGGGTAATGATGCATTTTTATTGTTTTAATGAAGAAACAGAAAACGAATTTGTATATGAATGACTCAATCAAAGTAAAGCACTTAGTAAATTACAATATTCAGCCAAAGCTGGGTACTTTAAAAACCCATTGGCTTTAGTTGCCCAAAACTAGTTGCTGCTACCAACTACAGTAAGCCTGTTAAATGAATAGAAGTGTGTGTTTTCTTTCTGAGTTCCCATTGATTTGAATGCTGTGCTCCAAGTGGGACAAGCAAGTAGATTTAATACTGTGGGGAAATTTGAATAAATTTAACTCAATGTCAGGCATAAATAGGATGTATTCTTATGCTGTAATACTTAATTTCCACTCCACCTGATTTTTAAATTATTTTTATTGTTATTAGTTTTGCTGTCATCGCATCTCTGCAGCCCTAGTAAAACATGTATGTTTTGTAACACTGCACAGCTGTTACTTGGCCAAATAGGAAAATAGAACTTCAGAAAGAAGGCAATCCTTATTTTTTGTATTTTTAATTACCTTTTTAAACTCTTACAAAGTGACCTGAACAATATTAAAAATAAATAAAGAGAGACAATAATGTTTCATACAAGATTTATTACAGTCAATGACCAGCATGTTTCATACAAAGTTCACAAACATTTTTCTGACAGCAGAATAAGGTTAATGTAAAGCATTACCTAATTTAAACAAATAACTAAAATAATAGCAGAAGCAAAAAACTCCAATCTAAATCTAATTATTTTGGACCTATATTGTTCATTTCCGAGATGTAATAATTAACTTTTGAAGAAGAAGTGGGTGTTAATAAATCTGTTTTTAAAAAGGATTTAGAGTTCTCCTTGCAAACCTTGGTGCTATGCACACACATGGCAAATCTATCATAAGGTTTTCTTTGTAAGCCTTCAAGTCATCTGTTGACTTGCATAAATATTTAAATTTTGTTAACTAATAGTAATAATAATTATCATCTTTATTTATACCCCACCACCATCTCCCCAAAGGGGACTCGGGGCGTCTAACATGAGGCCAAGCCCAAAATTACAATAAAATACAATACAAGAACAGCAAAATAAAATACAAAAAGCAAAAATAAAATAAATGCATAACATAACAAAATAAAATAAAACAGTTCCAGAAAGACATGATAGAGAAATGGGACACCGTGGGTGGGCTAAATGTACTAGAAGTAAAATTGATAGTGAAGCAGCAAATTAGGGAGTTATGGAACTCCGAGTGGCAAATATACTCTTACCAAGGCTACCTGGACGTGCGGGTACAAGGATGAGGAAACTCACGACAACTGTGAAGTAGATGAAATCAAAATGGTTTATTGATGACACCAGCTGGTGGGTTTTTGCCAGCAGAACACGGCTGCAATCAGGGGCAAAAAGGCCCGGTCATTCTCAGTACAAAACATTTATACCCCAATGGAGGCATCTCGGATAAGCCCGCCCTTCTTCATAGATTTTACACAATCATAATTGGCTGGTGTCTCATGGCATTTCATTAATCCAATTAAACATTGCATTTCCATTAGCATCACATCTAAAAGTCCCACCTATGTATGAGAACAATAGTCATTTCTACGTTATTTCTTTCTCACAGTACATATCAGCAGCCAGGGACGTTCGTGTACTCGGTTTGCAACATTTCACATTCTGCCTCTCTGCCAACAAAGGATGGGGCCGAATCACTCCATACATGCGCAGTTCTTTCCCCTTTTTGGCACTAACATCTTCCATTAGCACATCCTGTACTGTTAGACCAATCTAAGCCTACGTTATCTCACGTTAGGCACAGAGTGCATATCAGCAAGTCACAGTATAGATTAGAAGCATCAATCACAGTGTTATTTTCACGGAACAAGTGCCTGCCTGATTCTTGGCACAGAAACCCACTTTTCAAAGCTCTACACGTGTGCAGCATCACTCTCTGACTGTACTCCTGCACGGAAAGTACCAAAAACCGCTTTAATAGAATTGATAAAACCCTGGATGAGGTAGGTAGAATGTGTTTCTGAGGGGGGAACTCAAAGGGCTGAACAGTGGGATTAAACCTTCAATTAAGGGTGGAGGGAAAGTGCATCATGGGAACGTAGCTGTAATTGTAGCAGACTAAAATGGAATATATATTCACTCGCCAAAGGCATGTGCATGCTAGTTAAAATACTTGGTTAATTCATGAAATAAAAGGACAATAAATGTTCAATAATGAATCATTTAAATTGTTACAGATTATTGCAATGAAGGATGGTACCATTCAGAGAGAAGGCACACTCAAGGATATACAGAAATCAGAAACCGAGCTCTTTGAACATTGGAAAACACTCATGAATCGACAAGATCAGGAGCTGGAAAAGGCATGTTTTGTTTTTCCAACATCTTAACATTATTGTTCCTTATGTGGTAAATGAAGTATTTAGTTTTGAAATACTGTTATGATGAAAATACTTTTTCTTTACAGAATAGAAGGAAGATAAATCTTCTTTATTCATTACGTAAGGGTTGTGAAAGTAACTTGTGGCCGCTTGTGTTCTCCCAAGGCTGGTCCCCTGGGGAGTGAATATCCAAAACTAAATTGAAAAACAAACAAAGACTACACAGGAAGCCTTGAGGTGCTTAAGAGAGTGCTTTTTAACAACTACATTAATTCTAGGATGCCTTGAATGGTATTACTCACATATTGTGTAATGCAGGGGTGGACCACTGTCAGACGTTAGAGACCACATTAATCTTCCAGAAGGGTGACACCACTTCCCACTCCAAAACAATAATTACTAAGTTTTGAAACTCAAGAACAGATCTGATTCATTGAAGCCCTGCTTTAAATTAGTGGTTTAAGAGAGTGGACATTTGCTCCCATATGTGAGTTTCCGACTCCATCTCCAGCATTTCTCAGTCTAAGCCTACCATCTTTAACATGGTTAACAAAAACATGAATGTGCTCCAAACCATTTCTTAACCCTAATTTTTAAACCCTAATTACTATCTGAGCTGACTTCAGCATCAGCCTCTACTGATAAATTGCCTATCTAGGAATCTTTTTGATGCATGCATACCAAACAGATAAATAATTCATGTAGGTTAAATGCATTTGATCACTTTCTTTCTAACAGCAAATTGATTTGAACATAAAATTATCTCAGGGCAAGATTTGCTTTGTAGACATGTGATACTCAACTTCACTTAATTTTCCTGCTTTTAGGAGAGCTTAATTGAAAGAAAAGCTGTATTAGATAGGAAGACTCTCCAAAGCACAGTGTATTCCCAAGAGGCTCTACTCCAAGATGATGAGGAGGATGAAGGTGAAGTAGTATTCCAAAAAGGGACATTCTAATTTATTGTGCTGCTTTTTTTCACTTAACAACAACAACATGTTAAAGTTTTCAGGAGAAAAAAGTAAGGACCATTTAAAGGACAGGTCTGCTTGGCTGTGTCAGAAACATCCTGACATAATGATATTTTTATAGATATGTTCTGATTCCCCTGGAATATGTGGAGTGGAGTATCTGGTATTTTGAGCACATGATTTTGGATCTAGGCCCTGCCCTGCCCTACCATACATGTGCCAGCTTTATATATTTTTCTGTGTCCTATGCTCCCATGCCATTTTTTGTGAGAAATGCATGCAACCTGTTGTAGCACTAGACTGAAGTTAGTTTTGGTTATGGCCATGTTACTCAATATAAATTTTTGGCAGCAAAATGCAAATATAATAAATGCATTTTACTGCACTTCTTAATTGCATTTAAACTTATAGAGATAAATTGTTGCCCTATTCAGTTAACTTTCTGCATAATCTACCTATCACTCATACATATACACACATTAAGAATCACTTTGCATAAATCATGGCAGAACCAGACAGTTTGTCAAAATCCATACATGCCTGCTTGTAAGTGCATGCTGCAAGTCACTTCTGGTGTGAATCAGCCGTCTACAAAGATGTTGCCCAGGGGACACCCGGATGTCTTGCAATCTTGCAGGGAGACTTCTCTCATATTGACAAGTTTATAGAACTAATTTTAAAAGAACTAGACAGGTGATAAAATCACCACTGTTCCTATAACCCAATGATTCTCAACTTGTGGGTCCCCAGAGATTTTGGCTTTCAACTCCCAGAAATCCTAACAGCTGGTAAACTGGCTAGGATTTCTGGGAGTTGTAGGCTAAAACACCTGGGAACCCACAGATTGAGAACCACTGCTATAAGCTTTCTATTACTAACCTATTGACCAAGTCTGGATACAGGAAACATATAATTCGCTATTATAATGAGCCCACTGGCTATCAGTTCATCAGCACTCATAGTTCAGAGTGTCAGTCAGTCTCTGTTAAGGCAAGACAACTTCTGGATGAGCCTGTGTAAGTTTAAAATCTGCAGAAGAGGCCCTTCTCTCAGCTCCATCGCTTTCAAGGGTACATTTGATAGGGAGGGGGTTGTTTCCTCCAGGACTGCTCCTTCACAGGCTGCTTAATCTGGAGCCAGTCCAGAGGAATTCTTTTTTGATCAGACTTCACATGTCCAGTTCTGGACCCTACCAGAAATATATTAGCAAGCTGGAATGTGTTCAGAAAAGGACAATCAAACTGGTAAAGGGCCTGGAAGCCAAGCCCCATGAAGAACAACCTAGGGAGCTGAGTGACTTTTGCCTGGAAAAGAGAAGGTTGAGAAGTGACATACAGCAGCTATACTTCAATATGTAAAAGGAAGACGATGGAGGCAGAGACTAGGATACAAAGCAATGGATTGAAACTACAGAAAAAGGAATTTCACTTAAACATTAGGAGGAACTTCCTAATGGTGAGAGCTGCTGCACAGTAGAATATACTAATCTTGAATATGATAGAATCCCCTGACTTGGAGATTTTGAATGATGGAGTGCTTTGATTATATTTTCTTGCATAGCAGGTGGTTGTACTGGATAGCCCTTGGGGTCTCTTCCAACTCTATGATTCTTATATGCTAGACACTGCTTTGCCTTAGAAAGAAGCTCCTGAATAAAAGTAGTTGAATGACTGATATACACATTGAAAATTTGTTCACTTGCTGGCACAAGTTTGACAGGACATTCTTCTTTTCAGAACTAAATTAAGTTCTGAAAACTAAACTTCCCCTTAGAAACCATAATGCAGATATAGCTCCTGGTTTCATAGGGAAAGACAACTGAATTCATACCCAGGCCACGTTTCTTTTGCACTGCTATGATTAGATTTCTCCATCTATAAATCATGGCTTCCTGAGAAAACTATGAGCATCTGTTAAATAATTTAAACATTTCAATAGGAAAGACTGAATTAATCATGAGTGGCTAGTTCACTGGCCTTCTATCATTTTACTTATCAAACGCCAATCTTTGTTAATGAATTCTTGAGCCACAAACATCTATAATTCTTGAGCCACAAACATGCCGTTGCTAATTACTGCTATTGGCTGGCAATATGTTTTAATTCAGGTGTTTTAACTGTTTTACTGTATTTTTATGTATTTTACTTGTTTTTACTTGCGCTAATCTTGTAGACCGCTCTGGGCGCCAGAGAGAGCGGTATATTAAGTGGAACTAAATAAATAAATAAATAAATATAACGGCTGGTTATTGATCAATGGAGGAAAATGTGGGGATTAAGATGTCCTTTGTTTGATGTTATCATAAGGTCTATTCAGTTTATCTTATACGTGCATAAAGATATGCCACACATACATACTTATTTGAGGACTTCTTTGGCCCCTTCTACACTGCCATATAAAATCCTGATTATTTGCTTTGAACTGGATTATATGGCAGTGTGGATTCATATAATCCAGTTGAAAGCAGATAAGTGTTGGAGCTCAGCCTGTGATTGTGTCTCAGAATCAAGGTGTTAATGAGGTTCAAGATGAGTTTCAAGATGGCAATGGTTTGATCAGTGATATTGATGCAGGAAATGACCAGGAGATCCTTGTAGTTTCCCATGAGAATGTCCATGAGGCGTATGGGGATGATAGTGTGCTTTCTGAATTGTTACCAGAGGGTTTCCATGAGAGAAAGGCACCTGCAGAAATTAATGAGCAAGTAAATAGCGAGCCAAGAGAAGAGATAAGTCAAAACAGGAGGGCTGAGCAGTGCCTCCGCTGCTCTGCCGGTCTTCGACAGAAAACAATAATAAAGCCTCAATTAAAGAGAAATCAGTTTCTGACCTCTAGTGACCTAGCTAACAGGGGGATAAAAGTCTCAAATTTGGGATGTATAGTCAGATGAAGTATTGTTTAGAATCCTGCTAAGTTCTTGTCTTTGTTTCTTGGAAGCCTTGTTTAGAAGATTCATGTTTAAGTTTTTCTTGTTTCTGGATTTTGGCTTTTGTCTCTTGTGATTACATACTCATGCCTTGGATCAACGTTTCCTGGTTCCCTGGATTTTATTAGAGAAGTATGGACTATGTTTTTTATGGACCTTGCTGAACTCTACCTTGGATTAATTTGTTTCTGTTTATCTTCTTACCTAATTGGATTTACCAATTCCTTTAAAGTGCTTTTTTACTTTGCTGCTTTTACTTATCTTCAATAAAAGAATTGTTTTTCCTACTCAACGTGTGGTGTTTTAAAGTCAGAAGGTTATTCCTGTCCTGGAGTGCAACAATAATGTGGATTATCTGATTTGATAATCTGGATTATATGACTGTGTAGAAGGGGCCTCTTTTACACTTCCTTGGTGTGGGATCCACTATCCCTCATTATCTATGTTTCAATTCCACTTAAATTAAAGATTAGAAAGATGCTTCCATTTGTGGCATTTGCTTTCTACTTTATTTATTTTGCCAAAAGCATTCTCTCGCTGCCATTTTCAAATCACGTTCTTTTCTTTATTAGCACCCATGATTTCAGCATTAACTTCTCTTAAATATGATGTTTTGTGCATATTTTCTTCTGCTTTCAAACTCAACATGTGTTCATTCTTATGTTTTGTTTTCCATCCTGGTCCTATGCACATTGACTAGCTCATTGGTGCAACTGAATTCAATAAATCTGAGTAAAAGAGCCCAGTGTTCCCTTTTTGTGTATTGGTCTGCAGATGAAACACCAGAAAGTGATGATGAAGACAACCTGTCTTCTGTCCTCCACCAAAGAGCAAAGATGCCATGGCGAGCGTGTGGAAAGTACCTTAGCTCAGCTGGATTCCTTCTTTTGCTTTTGCTGGTCCTTTCTCAACTCCTGAAGCATTCAGTGATGGTATCCACTGACTTTTGGCTAGCCCACTGGACATCGAGTACCATTGCTTTCAGGGGAGCAAAGAACTGCTCTCACGAGCAGGTAACAACATTTGTTTGCTACATCCTTTTTTAAAAGAGGTCCTTTCTCCTATCTGTGGCATCTAGCTGTACACTAGTATACTCCTCATTTCCTCATATGAGATATATGCTATATAGAATTCACAGGCTTTCCTTAATCTTTTTGCCTTTCCATAATGGAAAACTGCAGAAAATCATTGAAAATAATCCCAGTAGAGATTACTGCTGCATTTTTGCCTTTCTAACTATAGCAATGTAGGTTTTAGAACAAACAGGGTGGAAATTCACTTAGATCACTGATCCTTTAAGGCTACAGCACAATATTATGAGAGGAAAGATAGGATAATCCTTAATGAAATCCACAAAACCCCACATCTTGACTCTAATTTTAGCCAAATCATGCACATTCACCTATTCTTCTAAACACAACACTTGTGTCCCTAAATTTCAGCACTGCTGCAATCCTAAACACTAACTGGGAAGTAAATTCAATGGAGCTTACTCCTCAGATGGATTTTTCCTTATAAGTGGTGGCATGACCTATTGTCAGTATCACATTTTTATGTCACTCTTCTTGTAAGCAACTTTAACAGACCCAATTCAATTCCCCATCTACCGGTAGCTGCTATTCTAAGGCAATGAAATGCTTACTCAAAGGCTGGAATGGCACTGGAATGGCATTATATAAGTCGGTTCAGACCAGGCATGGGCCAACTTTCACCTCCAGGTGTTTTGGACTTCATCTCCCAGAAATCCCAGCCAGCTTACCTGCTGTTAGGAATTGTGGAAGATGAAGTCCAAACCATCTGGAGGCCGAAGTTTGCCCATGTCTGATCTAGATCTACACTGCCATATAGTTTGGAACTGCATTACATGATCAGCGTAGACCCCTGTAATGTGGTTTAGCTGTGTTCAATTGTTAAATCCAGGGTTTGGGTTGGTGGGTAGGGACTATAATTTGTGCCAAAGCGGGTTATTTTAACTTGTTTCTGTGCAGGTTTTAGTAATGTGTGAAGGCTCACCAAAGAATGCTGTTGCATCACCAAACTACAAATCTCAGGATTACATAGCATTGAGCCATGACAATTAAATTAGAGACAAGGTCATTCAAATAGGAGCTCCAGGTGCTCCAAAGCAAAAGGGGAAGTAGCTTCTCCTTTAGCTTTGGATCAACACTAATATTACTTCTTTATGCGAATCTAATGCACACCCTAATTTTGGGGACATAATTTAGCCCAAAAAAGTGAGCATTAGATTTGAGTAATATGATGATTTAGATAACTATAATCAAAATATTAGTTATTTTAGCCACTATATTTGAAATGTATTTTCATGTTTAATTTAAGGGCATTGTCAAATGAAAAGGATGAGTTTTAACAAATATGAAATCTAAATGCTAAATGCATTATTTCCGAGAATTAAGAGATGATGTGAATATACTATATACATAAGGAGAAAATCTCCTAGAGCCATTGATCCTATAAGTTTAAATGATTCTAGGATATTATTTTTTCTTCTTCATCTTAGGAATGCAGATTTGACCATTCCCACTATTCAAAGATATTCACTATTCTTTGTGGCCTTGGGATTATACTGTGTCTTGTAACATCAATAGCAGTGGAATGGACTGGTTTAAAAGTTGCCAAGAAACTACATTGTCTTCTGTTGAATAAAATTATTTTGGCCCCAATGAGGTACTCTGCTATATGAAATCAGAAAAACAAATAGTCTTTCTCTATATAGATAGATATAGAGCAGTGCTTCCCAACCTGTGGTCCATGGACCACCAGTGGCCCACAAGAACTAAAATATGGTCCGTGGCTTCACAGTTACTACACCATTTCCACTAGTGTGACTGGTCTCACAAAAGCCTCTTATAATGCCGAGGCTTATTAAATAAGTTTTTCTGTGGGTGAGCAGATGGCGACTATTGGATGGCATATGTTCTGTATCAGAAACTAGAGCTGATATGGTCAGTCCAATGCAGTTTTCTGAATCAGCACCCCAAGTAACCAAACCGAATCTAAAGTTGACCAAAACTGATTTGTAACCCTTTTGGTACTAATGTTGGAGAGTGTTCCCTGGTCAAAAAAAAGGTTGGGAACCACTGCTATAGAGATATGATATATGATATAAATTTGAGTATTGTATGTGAAGTTTCACCCTACATGATTAGTCATCTATTCATTCTTTTAACTTGTGGAAAGGATCTCATGCATGAAAAGTATTATAATTTAAGTATGCATTTAGTGTCCCACTCATAAACAAGAACTATGGGAAGAAATCAAAAAGTGAATCTAAAGCACTCTTCCCTTCTTATATTGCACTTGACCGAATGAGCCTTGGATGAAAACCTGTTTTGTTCTGGCTATAAGGACTGGTGCTTCAAAATGTCATTTATTACCATCAAATGGAAAATCAGTGATCCATGTTTATAAAATGATTTATTAATTGTGCTGTTGAATTTTATGTTCACATAATTGGCATGTTTTCTGCTATTAATTCTATCTCTTAATATGAAAGATTTTGTTAAAGTAATTATTGATATATTATTCAGTTAATTCAAAGAATTAAGAAATCCGATGGACCAGTGAAAAGTTAATACAATTATGGTATTTAAGAATGGCATAACCAGGAATTCTAGAAACTTATCAGACAATCTTTTTCTTTTTCCTTTTTTAAATTGTCAAATGTTACAGATGAAAGTAAAGTGAATAGTCTTAGAATAATTGCAATAGGTATAAGTACATTTTATAATGTTTTTCGGTATCAGACTTGGTCTTTATTGCCTATTAACAGGTTTTTTGAAACAACGCCACTGGGAAGTATACTGAACAGATTTTCAGCTGACTGTAACACTATTGACCAGGTATTTTTCAAATGCATTATATAAATGTGAATATTATTTTTTTCGAAAACATAGGAAATGATGATATTGATGTTGGACAAGATTACATGTTGTGAGGAAATCATATATCCCCTCTTAAAAGAAAAAAGAAAACAAACAGTACAAACAGTATTTCATTAGAGCAAACTATGATTCAATTATTTTTAATGGACATTTAAAAAGTACCATGCCACCAGAGCCTGAACTACATCCAAATTATGGTCCATTTCTGTTGTTAGTCTAGCCTCAGGATTCTCTGATATGCAACAATATACCATGGTTTGCATTAACCAAATTAAGAACCCACACCAAAGTTTGAACTTCCAAGTGTACCACATACAAACCACAATGTTGAGTAGTATTTTATTTATTTATTTACCACAGTTATATCCCGCTCTTCTTACACCAAAGGGAACTCAAGGCGGCTCACAACAAAAGTATAATTCGATGCCTTGGGTACTTATAAAAATTAAACAACATTAATGTCGTCTGATCTGATTAACTGAGAAACACATTCGCTTTTGACTAACTTTTGGCACCTGAATCCAAAATGACCCTAGTTTTTTCTATCATGTCAACTTTTTAAGGTACAAAAGAAAAGAAAATAATACAAAGGAAAATAAAGGAAAAAATCACCTAAATATACTGTTTATTTAGAGTTTTTTATTCACACAAACAAAAAGACTATATATTGTTCATGTAAGTCAAACTGTGTACAAGTAGTAAAGTTCTGCTACCAAACATACATATTAAGGAAAAAATATGTTTATAGTTTTGTTCCTCTTTCAAGCAGGTTTTTCCAGTGCAGTCTTGATGCTAGGCATCCAGAAGTCTTTTTGACAGTCTCAGATCTTGTGCCAAATCATTCAACTTATGCTGATCAATGCCTTTACAAACAGAGCCATCTTCAATTTCGAAATCTTCATTGTTGGGGTCACTTAGTTCTTCAACATACTCCTGTTTTTCAATGAAAACTGGCACTGAGATTTCAGCTGAATGGGGCACTGGGTGTATAGCGGATGGTAGACTAGGATACTTTATTTTACATTTATTTTTCTTGTTAGATTCTGACATTTTCATTATACAAAAGTAACAGTCACTTGAATGATTTCTGGGCACTCACCAAACCATAGGTATACCAAATGGCAATTTATCATGTGTTCTCTTTGTCCACATCTGTAAATTCTCGACTCCCTGCTTGCATACCTTGTGAGGGGCCCAAGACTTACTTTGATCACCAAGTTTTACTTTCAAAAATGCAAACGTGCCCTGATGTCTGTTCTTTGACTGAGAATGGTGAAACTGCCACAGATATAATAGTTCCAAATTTCATCTAGTGACAGACATATAGAAAAAACTCTGCCTAAGCAATATCCCTCACCTGTTTTGCTGAAAAATATTTAGACGTATATATTATGTCACTTTGAATGAGAAAAGGATTTCATGTTATCTTTTATTTCATTGTACAACACTTAATACTTATCCTTATGTTTTCTGTGTTTATTTGCTTAGCACATTCCTGCTACTCTGGAGTGCTTGAGCCGTTCCACCTTACTCTGTGTATCAGCACTTGCTGTGATTTCATATGTTACACCGATGTTTCTCATAGCACTAGTTCCACTTGCTGTCATATGCTATTTCATCCAAAAATACTTTAGAGTAGCATCAAGGTAAGCATATATTTCCCTTTTCCCCATATATTAAAATTCATATGTAAATTTGTGTGTATGCATAAATGACACAATGTAAATGGCAAATACCTCACAATGAACCCAACTTTGATCTACCAAATACCATTTAATAACTGTTTCTGTGTCTATTTGATTGAGCAAGATATCTCAATTTATTTTAATTTTTAAAATACAGCAACTCTTTTACAAATTTGAGATGTACCAGAGGAGGGGGTACCTTGACTGCTTCTTCTAAAACTAATATTTTTAACATCTGTTTTTAGGGACCTGCAACAGTTAGATGACAGTACTCAGCTGCCATTACTTTCTCACTTCTCAGAGACCGTGGAAGGTCTCACAACTATACGAGCATTCAGGTATTTTTATTTATTGCACTTGTTTTCCGTCACAGCAAGAGTTTTATTGATTTTGCACTAAATAAACAACCTGACCCCATATGTGATAAGGACAGAGAATTGCCAATTTACTTCTACAGCAGTATGTATGTTTTCATTATTTGTTTGTTTGTTTGTTTGTTTGCTATATTTTTACCCCGCTCTATCTCACCCAAAAGGGACTCAGAATGGCTTCTAGTTTTGACAATTATTTAATTACACATTACACATAAGGGAAACAATACATAACACAATTAAACCATAAAAACCAATAAACAAAGAAATACCATTAAAACCATTAAAACATATTAAAACATATGTGTATGTGGTATACAAAAATCTATTAATACTTTCATTTAGAATACTTTGGTAGAGTGCTCTTCCACTTGTACTGAGCTGATATATAGAAAAAACAATAAATACATAAACTACAGAACGCTGGACAATTAGGCATTAGTAATAAAAATGGAGAGCAGAATTAATAAAAATTAAATTTTATTTATTGTTTCGATCTGTATTCACTAGACAGCCAAATAATGGTAAAGAGAAGAGTAACCTTACATCTCCCACAACAGCCTCGGCTACATAAAAGACCCTGGCTAAAATATTCCCATCTATCTAGGGAAAGAAGAAGAAGCAGTAGCTCAGATCAGTGATGTAAATCATGATGAGGCTCATATAAGGGGAAGCAATTCTCAAAACAGCTGCATTTTTGTAAGTTCCAATCTTTGAATAAGTTGAATTGGGCTTCAAAATAAGTTGACTTACTGAGCAACAGCCATGCTGAGTGACAAGGATCTGCTGTCCTGTCAATCAGGACATGGCAAACTGATATTTCCATTCCCTTTCTTACCAATCCTTGTTTAGATGACCACCCAAAATTCTCAAAATCCAATTATCACAGGGACGGAAAGTAAAATCTTCTGAATAGACAGCACAACAAATGTTACAGGAGTATTACCCTATCCTATCTAAAACATTTTAAAATACATATATTTGACTGGATTTACACTAAAAATGTACCTGTTCCAACTTGCATACACATTCAACTTAAGAACAAACCTACGGAACCTCTCTTGATTGACACCCAGGGACTGCCTATATTATAATTTTATCCTATAACTTCCCTGACCTAGTTGCTCTTTGTTCTCTTTCACCAATACAAATGATTTATATCCCATGTGTCTTCTTGACTCCCCGTCCCCCCCCCCAATTTACTAGCATTGTTTATGCTAAATCGGTGGTTTGCGTTTCAGAATTAATTATGTTTATGAAATCAATAAAACTTAAATTTGTTGTGTGAAGCAATGTGATTGATAGTTGCTTTCAGACAAATTATTTGTTTGTAAATTGAGGCAAGGTGTTGTTATGGTATTGTATGATTCCAATTTAAAGTGTTCAGTTTTTATAATCGGGAATGAAGAGAAATCTGGCCTTATAACCCATTAAGAAAACAGTGTGCTTTTGTTGGCATTCCTCATGCTGCCTCACTTGTGCTTTCATTAAGTAAAAACATCCCAGGATTTCAAATGAAATTTAATTAGATAAGCCAATTTCAAACTAATTTATAAATGCCTGTTTCTGTTTAGACTCAAGGTTTATCAGTTCAGTATTTTATTTTCTGTGAGTTTCATATGCCGCTTAGCTATATTTAGGTGATCCAGCTATATTTAGCTGCCTCACATGCAATAGAAATGACATTTGAAATCTAGATTCTAATCGCTAAGCAAAGTACTCAGATCTTGAGATTCTAAAATTAACCCAGTAACAGAATCATGTTAAGGAGGTATTTAGTAGATCCTTGTTTATCTTGATCCTCATGGTAGCTTCCCAAATTGGTTCAACATGGGCAAGAAAAAATCTGCAAAAGATAATTCTTCAAGCGTATTTTATAATTCACTATTTCTATCTGCTCTTTCATTTTAATAAGTAGGTGCTTTCTAATTTATTTTCAATAAACCATACACTAAACGTATGTGTATGATATGTTGATGTAATTGTATTTTAATGTGTAATATTTTGGGGGGTTTTATACTGTGTTTTATGTGTTTTACTGTGTTGGCATCGAATTGTGCCTTTTTGGAAGCCGCTCTGAATCCCCCCTCGGGGGTTGAGAAGAGCGGGGTAAAATGCCGGAAATAAATAAATAAATAAACGTAGATACTACCTGAACTTACTTACGTCTAGTAAATGTCTGATAGTGAAGAACTGGAATTTAAAGTACATAATTAACCAGCACTAATATATTCCACAGTGTAATTATTTGATGACATACAGGTCCTTCTCAAAAAATTAGCATATAGTGCTAAAGTTCATTATTTTCCATAATGTAATGATAAAAATTAAACTTTCATATATTTTAGATTCATTGCACACCAACTGAAATATTTCAGGTCTTTTTTTGTTTTAATACTGATGATTTTGGCATACAGCTCCTGAAAACCCAAAAATCCTATCTCAAAAAATTAGCATATCAAGAAAAAGGTCCTCTAAACGACCTATTAACCTAATCAGCTGAATCAACTAATTAACTCTAAACACCTGCAAAAGATTCCTGAGGCTTTAAAAAACTCCCAGCCTGGTTCATTATTCCAAACCGCCATCATGGGTAAGACTGCCGACCTGACTGCTGTCCAGAAGGCCATCATTGACACCCTCAAGCAAGAGGGTCAGACCCAGAAAGAAATTTCTGAACAAATAGGCTGTTCCCAGAGTGCTGTATCAAGGCACCTCAATGGGAAGTCTGTGGGAAGGAAAAAATGTGGCACAAAACGCTGCACAACGAGAAGAGGTGACCGGACCCTGAGGAAGATTGTGGAGAAGGACCGATTCCAGACCTTGGGGGACCTGCGGAAGCAGTGGACTGAGTCTGGAGTAGAAACATCAAGAGCCACCGTGCACAGGCGTGTGCAGGAAATGGGCGACAGGTGCCGCATTCCCCAGGTCAAGCCACTTTTGAACCAGAAACAGCAGCAGAAGCGCCTGACCTGGGCAACAGAGAAGCAGCACTGGACTGTTGCTAAGTGGGCCCAAGTCCTTTTTTCTAATGAAAGCAAATTTTGCATGTCATTCGGAAATCAAGGTGCCAGAGTCTGGAGGAAGACGGGGGAGAAGGAAATGCCAAAATGCCTGAAGTCCAGTGTCAAGTACCCACAGTCAGTGATGGTGTGGGGTGCCATGTCCACTGCTGATGTTGGCCCACTGTGTTTTATCAAGGGCAGGGTCAATGCAGCTAGCTATCAGGAGATTTTGGAGCACTTCATGCTTCCATCGGCTGAAAAGCTTTATGGAGATGAAGATTTCATTTTTCAGCACGACCTGGCACCTGCTCACAGTGCCAAAACCACTGGTAAATGGTTTACTGACCATGGTATTACTGTGCTCAATTGGCCTGCCAACTCTCCTGACCTGAACCCCATAGAGCAGGGGTGCTCAGAATGGTGATCGGGATCACCAGGGTGATCTTCGGGCCTCATCCTGGTGATCTTCAGGCCCCTGACCAGGTTTTTTGCTGTTGGTCCTCTTCACACACCCCTGCACGCTGCAAAGAAGTCCTCCGTGGTTGCTCCTCCCCGCTCCCTGCTCGCGCACCGCCTCCAAAAGCTCCAGAGTCCAAGAGGCAGAATGGGCCCCCTCTTTTGGATTCCTCCTCCTCCCTCCGTCCTTCTCCAGCCACTCAGAGTCGTAGGAGACCAAAGGGGGCGGGCCTGGATGATGCGATGCATGGCGCCCATTCTGCCTCTCAGACTTCTCGTGAACTCTTGGAGGCGGCACGCATGCTGGCGGCATGGAAATAGGAGCAACGACGGAGGAGGAGGAGAAGGACGCTTTGGGGTCATTTCCTTACCGCATCTCAAAGGTCGGTCTTTTTACTTTGGGGTGGGTGCTTGATTGTTCTGTGGCATGTCTCTTTGTTTATTTTTAATGTTTAAAAATGGCCTTTTAGCTCCAAAGCCTCTCTGCTTGCTTTGTTCCTTGAGAAATATATGTTGGGGAATATGGAAGTGTGGGAGAAATTGGATGCATTTTTGCATGCCCCTTTGTTTACCTTGCTGAGTATTAAATGGCCTTGCAGTTCAAAAGCCTCTCTTCTTACTTTCTGGCTGATAATATGTGTGGTAATAAGGCAGTGTGGGAGAAATTGGGTGGTTGTATGTATTTTTATGCTCTGTTTTATATTGTTGTTATTAAATTGAAATGTTGATGTTTTATAACTTCATTTTATGTAAACTGCCCCAAGCCTGCTGGAAGGAGTGGTACATAAAAATGAATAATAAATATAAATAAATAAATAAGAAAATAGTTATACGTTTTACATTTCTGGGTAGGTGATCTTTGGGACTTGGTTTTTTAATCAGTAGCTCCCATGCTGAAAAAGTGTGAGCACCCCTGCCATAGAGAATCTGTGGGATGTTGTGAAGAGAAAGTTGAGAGACGCAAGACCCAACACTCTGGATGATCTTAAGGCCGCTATCGAAGCATCCTGGGCCTCCATAACACCTCAGCACTGCCACAGGCTGATTGCCTCCATGCCACGCCGCATTGAAGCAGTCATTTCTGCAAAAGGATTCCCGACCAAGTATTGATTGCATAACTGAACATCATTATTTGAAGGTTGACTTTTTTTTAAAAAGCACTTTTATTTTATTGGTCGGATGAAATATGCTAATTTTTTGAGATAGGATTTTTGGGTTTTTAGGAGTTGTATGCCACAATCATCAGTATTAAAACAAAAAAACCCTGAAATATTTCAGTTGGTGTGCAATGAATCAAAAATATATGAAAGTTTAATTTTTATCATTACATTATGGAAAATAATGAACTTTAGCACTATATGCTAATTTTTTGAGAAGGACCTGTATGTTGTTTTAAAAGTCAGAGAATGTTATGATGCTCAGAACAATCTGCCCCAATCTTCCTTGCTAGTATGGCTATACAGATAAAGGCTCATTTCTGTTTCTAAAGTTTTTTATTCATTTATATTTATCTACAATTGTTAGTCCAAGTCCCTTTCCAAATCTGACTTCTTACATAATCAGCTAATGTCTGGATCACATTATTTAATGGATTTTCATAGAATCATAGAGTTGGAAGACACCTCGTGGGCCATCCAGTCCAACCACCTACCAAGAAGCAGGAAAATCACATTCAAAGCACCCCTAATTGATGGCCATCCAGCCTCTGTTTGAAATCCTCCAAAGAAGGAGCCTCCACCACACTCTGGGGTAGAGAGTTCCACTGCTGAACAGCTCTCACAGTCAGGAAGTTTTTCCTCATGTTCAGTTGGAATCTCCTTTCCTGAAGTTTGGAGCCATTGTTCCGCATCCTAGTCTCCAGAGCAGCAGAAAACAAGCCTGCTCCCCCCTCCCTATGACTTCACCTCACATATTTATACATGGCCCCCATCATGTCTCCTCTCAGCCTTCTCTTCTGAAGGCTAAACATGCCCAGCTCTTTTAGCAGCTCTTCATAGAGCTTGTTCTCCAGACTCGTGATCCTTTTAGTCACTCTCCTCTGGACACATTCCAGCTTGTCAACACCTCCCTTCAATTGTGGTGCCCAGAATTGGACACAGTATTCCAGATGTGGTCTGACCAAGGCAAAATAGAGGGGTAGCATGACTTCCCTGGATCTAGACACTAGAACCTTATTTATACATGCCAAAATCCCATTGGCTTTTTTAGTTGCCACACCACATTGTTGGCTCATGTTCAACTTGTTGTCCATGAGGACTTTATTAGATCTTTTCTTATCATGTGTCTCTTATGAGACTGAAAATATTTGTGTAGTCTTCATCTATCATTCTTCTTTTTCAAAGGTATGAATCCCGGTTTAAACAGAAGCTTCTTGAATATACGGATTCTAACAACATCGCTTCCCTTTTCCTTACAGCTGCCAATCGCTGGCTGGAAGTTCGGATGGTAAGTGCTATAAGACTGTATAAAATTATATATTATACCATGAAATTGTAATTTCTTATAAACCTAATTGCCAGCTGTTTTTGTTAAGGTTCTGGTGTCTTTAATAGCCATAATAAGTAAACATGGCTTCGTTATTGTCTCTTCTAACCAGGAAAATCTTGACATGTTTAATGTCTGCTTGTCATGCAGTCAATGAAATCCTTGCAGGAAACCAAAATAAGCAGTCCCATTGTCATTTAACACCTTTGTAAATTGTCCATGTTTTGCCATTTTATGTTGCTGAGCAAAATCTCAAAAATAGTTATATTATATTAATCGATAAACAGCAGTAAAGTTCCTGAAGCTTCATATCTAAAGAATGTGGCAGAGCCAAGCAAATCTTGCTCAGCGCAATAGCTGTTCTTTCACTATGACTGCTTAACTAGCTGACTTGGCCAAAAATGATTTGGCAACTGCTACAAATTAAAAAATAAAACTAATCCAAAATCACTGTTGGAACTGTGAATAAATTTGGTTGAGGCAAAGTGCCCAAATCACAGACTATTCTGTTATTGGTTTCACATTCTCACAGCTTGGGGAGCATCCAAGGCTTCTCTCTGCAAAAGATGGGGGCAAACAGCAGTGGGCATCCTCAGCCACCTGCTGCCTTTCCATGCTACCACCCAAAACCTGTTCTTGTCTCCAGGCAAGAACCCATTGTGTCAAGAAATGTCTGGCTCTATTCAGCCCTCAGAACCAAGGTACTATGGTATAGGTGGCATAAGAAATCACCTGAGAAAATGGCACAGGCAGTTTCTTAAATCTTTCATAATACCTGTTATGGTGGACTGGACAGAACTGACATTAAAGAATCAGGTGAATCTACATTGAGCCAGTTTCTGCCAGAAGGCACGTGCAGGTGATAGAATAAATTATCTTTACGTCTTTACCAAGGATTGTTAACAGAAATTAGACAGAATCCCATTAGTGACATATGTGTGTGTTTGTGTATAGGTCTTCTTTTGAGGTGTGACGTAAGGAGCGATCTATCTTTTTGTGCCCAAAGAGTTGCTCTCCAGCTCTGCACTGCATCCAAATGGTTCTTTCCAGCAGCTGTCAAGCCTGAAGTGGGATTCCCACTTCTGCCTTCAGGTGTGAAGGGAAGGGGAAGAAGGCAGTCCAGTGGGGGGAATGCAGCTGGTTTAGACTTTGAGAGGAAGGGAAAGGAAGGTATACTCCATTTGTGAGTGTGCTGGCAGCCTCCTCTAAGCCAGGAACACCTGCTTTTTCATTGAATTGCCACCCCTCTCTCTCCCTCCCTCCTCAACTGGTAAGCAGCAAGTATGGCATGGCTGAGGTTTTGGCGGCTGCTGAGGCGGGGAGATGACACATCCCATATGTAGGCCATACAAATGTTTAGGTCACAAAATGCCCACATTGTTTTCTCTGCATTTTGGACACAGCAAATACAAATATCTGTTGTTTGTCTCTGAAGTTAACAAGAATGGTTTCATCAACAATATGCTAAGATACAATGTGGGTTAGAGTGTAGTGCTAGGATTTGAGAGACCTAGGTTCACACCTTGTTATACTTGCTGGGCAAAGGGAAAGGAGCCAAAGTACCTGCAGATATGTTTGGTCTCCCATCAAGCTTCACCATTAATCAACAATGCTGAAACATTTTTAAAGTGCATTCTGGCAGGGTGCAAATCTGGAGGCCCACAATCTTCTGCCCTGTAGTGCCTGGTTTCAGTCTTATTTTGTGAGGGTAAAATAAGGAAGGCAAAACCATGTATGCTTTGACTTCTTAAATTTTTCATGTGCAGAATCTACTTTTTAAATGTTTTGGTATTGTTGTTTAATTCTCATGCATTGTAAATTGTTCAAACTGATGTCATTGAGAGCCAGCCACAGATTTTATGATATGGGGCGGGAAAGAAATATTTTAAATGAATGAATTTCAGCCTTAAGCTCCTGGGACAAAGGACAAGATAAACATGTAATGAGAAGATTGGCATCTTCTTGTATAGTATGATTATACCATGTATCACAATTTTGTTCCTGGGTTATAAATGTCATTTCTTGTTTGGTTATATTATAAAAATATGGAAAAGGTTTATTAAACTGCAAAAACTTTGTTTTTGCAGGAGATCCTGCAGTTCATTTTGCTCTAGTTTTTCAATGAATACCTCATAGAGTCTCAAGCAGTTCAACATAGCTTGTGACAAAAATGAAGTATCTGGGGTAGAACAACTTCTTTCAAAATAAGGACTACACAAATAAACAGGAAATAACACTTTCAGACCAGGAACAGAGTATTTTTCAAATGTTGTAATATAGCGTTATTTGTGTTCTCATTTTTCCTTCAGGAATATATCGGGGCATGTGTGGTACTCATTGCAGCTGTTACTTCCATTACAGACTCTCTATACCACACACTTCCTTCGGGTCTTGTAGGCTTGGGATTAACATATGCTCTGATGGTAAGTGAATAAAATGAAAATATTCTCCTTGGGGGAGAGTAGAAACATTGCCTTTCAGTCTCCCAAACTGTTTAGCAGGTACATAAGAACATAAGAACATAGGTGACAGGCCTAGGCATTCAGGTGTTTCATGTTTGGCATATTAGGCTCTGTGTTTAAGCCCTACACCTATAAAAATAGGCAGGGACAACCTGAAGGGTATAATTCCAATAGTTTTATTGATATTGATATTGATATTGACAAATTGCAGCCTCATTGACTTATGTTTGAATAGGTAGAAGAACTGCACAGTCTGCACAGTGTGCCTTTTGTATAGTCTGAGTATTCCTTGTCTAAGAAACCCTGTGAAATTCATAGGGTTAATATAAATGAACAGGCACAGAGACACATAGGGGGAACACAGTTTTTTATGAGAATGGATAGTGACACTGGATATTTTTAGTCTGGCTCATGAGATACTTGCTACATTATATATGTTATACCATCTATACTGGTTGTAGATAGAAAGAATATTTTGGTATTTGTTCTAGGTATCCAACTACTTAAATTGGATGGTCCGCAACCTTGCTGATATGGAACTACAGCTCGGAGCTGTGAAAAGATTCAACAGTCTTATTAAAACAGAGGCAGAAAAATATGAAGGGCTTATCTGTGAGTATAGAGCTATACATATTGCATGGAGGACATCTTGAATGTTTAATAACAGAAGCCAACAAGTATTTTTCATCAGATATAATTTTAGGTCATTCTTATAGAGATTTTTGTGCTGAATTCAAATCTGTGTTTATTTTCTTCTCTATCACATGTAGTTTTTGTGATGAGGCTCATCAAATAGAGCCTAATAGATATCAGTGTGAAAATGCATTAATTATTCTGTTAACCACATCGCAAAAAGTACACATGATAGAGAAAAAATAAACACAGATCTAAAGTCAGCGCAAAAAGCTCTATAAGAATGACCTAAAATTATATCTGATGAAAAGAACTGTTGGCTAGTGTTACACGAAGATGATACAAAATGTGCAGACTTTACAGTAGTCCCACTGTAATGTACTATTTGTCATATTTTTAAAAGTTGACGTGGTGGGGAAAAATAAAGACACTTCAAAATCAGCATAAAAATGATTTAAACTGTGCTACTCTAATTTCTGATGATTACAAAAAAGTTTGATTTTGTTGGCTTTTGTAATTAGAACAAAGAACATGAAATACTGTGTTTATCATCAGAAGTTTCTCTTTTCATATTTTGTGCTTTCGTTTGTGTATAGCTCCTGCACAGATTCCTCAGAACTGGCCTGACCAGGGTGAGATTCAAATACAGAATCTGTGCGTCCGCTATGATAGTACTCTGAAGCCTGTGCTGAAACATGTTAGTGCTCATATTTCGCCAGGACAAAAGGTAATTCAGAAATGAACCCTCAAGGTATTATTTTTAGCTGTCAGTGTTAGATAAAACCTATATCCTCAAAAAAGCAGTTGTTTCTTAAAGAAACCAAACAAATGATCCCTAATGTATTGTCGAAGGCTTTCATGACCGGAATCACTGGATGGCTTTAAGGTTTTTTTCGGGCTATATGGCCATGTTCCAGAAGCATTCTCTCCTGACATCTCACCCACATCTATGGCAGGCATCCTCAAAAGCTGTGACTTAATAAACCTCACTTGCCTAGTTTCCAACAGACATCACAACCTCTGAGGATGCCTGCCATAGATGTAGGCAAAACATCAGGAGAGAATGCTTCTCAAACCACCTCGAGACGCCTTTGGGCTGAGAGGGGTGGTATAGAAATATAGTAAATAAATAAATAAACATGGCCATACAGCCCGGAAAATTTGCAGCAACCCAAGTGATCCTCATTTTACAAGTTGTTCTGCTTATCAGCATTGTTTAATAAATACTGCTTATTCAATGATTTATTATATTTCCAGTATGATCTTAAGCGTATTTACTTTGATATATGCTTCATTGAAGTCAGATGACTTACTTTGAGATGAACATGTGCAGAGTTGTAATCCTAGCACTATTCTACAAGGACAAATCAATCCTGCCTTATGACAACCCTATCATAGGATTCCCTTGGCAAAGTTTATTCCAAGGAGCTTTCCCTTGATCTTCCTCTCATTATGCTTGCTAACATTTTCAATGTTCTGTGACCTCTTACACAATTGAATTTCCCCTTCATCTCTTCCCCATCGAAACTCCATGGACCTACTTGCCCACAAATCTACTCCAGAGTGTCCTCTGAGCCAGTAGTACAGATTTGGGAACATGTGGGGTCTGGAGAAGAATATGTCTCACTAACATTCCTGTTTCATTGTCAGACAAACTCATCAGAGTACACCCTCTTTTCTCCCTCCATGAACATTGGAAATTGAAAATGTATGCATGGCAAGAGAGAAGTTACCACTATCTTAAGCCAGTAGTTTAGTTGCTTGTATATTGTTGTGCTCAATCTTTCTCACATTTAGATATGTTTTCAGAATAAGCAAAGCTAGTAATACTTTTAATCCTTAATTGAGCCTACATTATTGTTGCCTGCTACAACTCATTCTACACAGCCTCTGACACTGTGTTTGCATGATTCACTTTTAAAGTAATATTTTCTCTACTTTTCCTTTTACAAACATGTTCCATTTCTGATTTTCAGATTGGAATATGTGGCCGAACAGGAAGTGGAAAATCATCTTTTTCTCTTGCCTTTTTCAGAATGGTCGACACTTTTGAAGGTGGGTCTGTACCTGTCCAGAACAGGCTATACCTTGAAGCAAGACAAATTTTATTTATTTATTTATTTATTATATTTTACCCCCTCCTCTCTCACCCTGAAGGGGACTCAGAGTGGCTTCCAATGGCTATTTTTGTAACCCTTGAGATCCCCCTTTTTCTGAGACAAAAAAAGTGAATTGCCTGTCTTGGAAGACACCAAGAATTCACATTGAATTTTCCCCACCCACTGTTTAGCTTTTAAAAATATCTAATATTCAAAACTAGAAGTTATATTTACCACAGCTTAGGAGGAAGGGGTTGTTTAGTTTTGAGGATTTTAGAAGTTTTTTCAGCCCTTGCAGGGTTCCAGAAAGGGAAAATTGCCCCCTAAAACCATTATATTATCTTTTTCTGTTATACTAATGACTTCTGATGAATGAGAAGCCCAACCTTGCCACTAAATAGGAAGGAAACCAATAGTCAGACAATCAGATAGTGAGAACAACCACCTTTATGAATCTTTTACGTCTACTGAATTGAAAATGTATTTCAATAAATGTTAAAAAAATTGCAAAGTAGCTGGCCTGGACGATCTACGGATGGAACAAATTAAGAAATTTGGCCCAAAAGCAAGGTGCTGGCTGCTGAAGCTGATGAACAACTGACAGATCCCTAAAATCTGGAGGAAAGCAAGAGTCATAGCCATTTTGAAACCAGGCAGACTGTAATGATCCAAAAACCTATAGACCAATCTCCTTGTTGTGGCATATGTATAACATTCTGGAGAAACATATTTTGCATAGGACTATGGGGGGAAAATAGACCCATGTGTGATTCCACAGCAAGCTGGTGTCAGGAAAGGGGAAAGCTGCACATCACCAGTGTTGAACCTGACTCAGCACATAGAAGATGGTTTTGAAAGGCAGAAAATTACAGGAGCCTTTTTCATAGACCTGTCAGCAGCATAAGATACTGTAAATCATCACCGTCTTCTCAGAAAAAATGTATAATATCACAAAGGATTACCACCTCATCTACCTCATAGGAAATCTGCTACGAAACAGGAGCTTTTTTATTAAGTTCCAGGGTCAGAGAAGCAGATGGCGAAAGCAGGGGAGCATGCTTGCTCCATCAATGTTTAACATTAACACAAATGGCCAGCCACTGCCAGAAGGGACAGAGTTTCATCTATGCTGATGATCATGCCATCACCGCTCAAGCTGGGAGTTTTAAAATGGTTAAACATAAACTCTCCAACATTTGAAGTGCTCTTAGAATTTATTACAGGGAAAACCAGCTGATTCTTAATCCATCTAAAATGCAGACATGTGTTTTCCATCTTAAGAACAGATAAGCATCTTGAGCTGTTAGGATAACCTCGGAAGGAATCCCACTGCAACATTGCAGGACACCAAAATACCTGAGAGTTACTCCGGACCATGCTCTGACTTACAAAAAGCACTGCTTGAAAATCAAGCAAAAAGTGGGTGCTAGAAATAATTTCATACGAAAACTGACTGGCACAACCTGGGGATCACAGCCAGATACAATGAAGATATCTGTCCTTGCACTTTGCTACTCTGTTGCTAAATATGCATGTCCAGGGTGGAATACATCTCACCATGTTAAAACAGTGGATGCGACTCTTAATGAGACATGCCGCATTATCACAGGATGTCTACACCCTACACCACTGGAGAAATTATACTGTTTAGCTGGTATTGCACTACCTGACATCTGTTGGGAAGTAGCAGGTGGTAATTAAATTGCCAAGGCATTGACATCTCTAGCCCATCCTCTGTTCAGATATCAGCCAGCAAGCCAATGCCTCTAAGATCTACAGAGATACTCAAAGGAACACCCCAGCAACCGAGAGTCTAAAAGTCATAGGTTAAAACTCAGAACCTCAATCAGTGGCTGATACCAAATGAGAGACTCTGTCCTGGGCACACAGAAGACTGGGCAACTTGGAAGGTGCTGAACAGACTGCACTCTGGCACCATGAGATGCAGAGCCAATCTTTAGAAGTGGAGCTACAAAGTAGAGTCCATGACATGCAAGTGTGGAGAAGAGCAAACCACAGGCCACCTACAAGGCAGTTTTGAGCCATGCCACATGCACAGTGGAGGACCTTCTTACAGAGACACCAGAGGCAATCAAAGTGGCCAGCTTCTGATCAAAGGAAATTTAGTATAATACCAAGTTTTTAACTTTGTTTGTGGGGTTTTTTAATACATTATAACTGTATTCTCAATTTGCTTCTGACATGATAAATAAATATTAGAGCAGAATCTCCCATATTCATACTAATTATACTAGGATTGTTCTAGGCTTTATGATGTTCAATTTGAGACAACTATCCTGGGAATTTCAGATGTTTTATTAAAAAGGGTTCTGATTCGTTTTTGTTGTAACTATGATATTATGCAGGGTTTCATAAGGTGTGTATTTTCAGGAAATGCAAAAAGACCTTGAAGCATAATATAACCAAATTTAGATAATTTGTATTGTTTGAAATGGCAAAACACTAAGCTTGAGCTTATTGCTGTCAATGAGTTCATTAAGTCTTTAATTTGTTCTGGGTTTGATTGAATCATTCACTAGTTTACACTGGACTACCTACAGCCCTCCAAATAAAATTAGCATCCTGCATTTAGTTACATAAGTTCAATTTATTTTAATAACATTTCAGCATTGTTAATTCAATACAACAGTACAATTTGCCCTTGGTATCTGATGCCGTTTGGTTGCAGGACTTGGTTATCAAAATCTGTGGATGTTCAAGTTCTATTATACGCAATTGCATCGTAACATTGTGTTCCTTATATAAAATGGCAAAATAAAGGTTTGCCTTTTGGGTTTTTTTTAAATATGTTCAAATTGTAGGTATGGACAGCCAACTATATATTATAGTTTTATCTATTCATTCAGTTGCAGTGGAATAAAGAGTCCTTTCAGTCACTGTGTGAAATAACATATTCCTTTCTGACATTCTGCTTATGAAATATACTTTACCTTCAGTGTAATGTATTTTAATTAGAAAAATATAACATATGCGGAAGAATATAATCTCACTATGTTTGGTTTTAAAACAATAACAGGAAGGATCATTATAGATGGCATAGACATTGCCAAGCTTCCCTTACAAACACTGAGATCCAGACTGTCAATTATTCTTCAAGATCCTATTTTGTTCAGCGGCACGATCCGGTAAGTCTTATCATGCCAACCTTAGAAAGAAACCTAGTTTTGGTCTCTATGGGCTGGTTTCACAGTTTGGACAGAAATTGTTGCCACAAAATTATCACTTCAAACTACCTCTCCCAACAGAAAAAGAGACATATTATTTATAAGAAAAGAAGTCTAACATTCCCATTAATTCTTATTTGGGGGTTGATTTAAATCTTCTCTGGATCAAAAAGCCAGAATTAACTGAAAAGGAGTTAATAATAATATTGTGTCAGAAGTGATTTGAGAGACTGCAAGTCGCTTCTGGTGTGAGGGAATTGGCTGTCTGCAAAGACGTTGCCCAGGGGACACCTGTGGGAGACTTCTCTCATATCCCCACATGGGAAGCTGGAGCTGACAGATGGGAGCTCACCCCATCTCATGAATTCGAACCACCGACCTACAGGTCAGCAGTTCAGCTGGCACAAGGGTTTAACCCATTGTTCCACCGTGGCTCTGGAAAGGAGCTATAAAGCAGAGGATGGTAGAGTCTCCAGATGTATACTTCCATCATATCCTCATGCTATTTTCTTCTATGACATTGCTGTCGGATTTTACATCATATAAGGAATGTAACTACTTCTTGAACACAGCAAGATCATCATTTATAAAGAAGAGATTAAAAGGTTGTTTATATTATTTTTCATATACCTCCCTATTCCAATCATTGTCATTTTACTGAGGCTTAGGCTACACATATGTGAAGCACATTAAAAATAATTAAAGCATGTTTCTTTTGTCAGACAGATAGTTTTTGCTTTGATCCTGTACTGTAAACTGTAACCAAACAAATGCAGTTCACAAAAAGTTAAACATTTTGATACTGTTTGGCTATATTTCTACCCCTCAGGTTTAACCTGGATCCAGAAAAAAAATGTACAGACAACATGTTGTGGGAGGCTTTGGAAATAGCACAGTTGAAGCATGTGGTGAAAGCTTTACCTGGAGGCTTAGGTAATATCTCCTTTATTTGTATAGATAACCAATGTTTAAAACATACCATGTGGAATTTTAGGCTGTGTACTTCAACTTTACAGAGAGTTAGTAGTATTATTGTTTATCTATATCATTTTAATGGACACTTCATTTAGAGAACTTTGATTATGGAGCAGCATAGAAAAACTAAACATATACAAGTATGTGGACAATTTCAACAGAAAGGAGGAAACTATGAAAATGAACAAAATCTGGCTACCAGTATTTTTTTAAAAAACTCTGAAATCAGGACAGTAAATAAAGAGGAACACTCAAACAACAGGGAAATTCCTGACATGAAACAATCAGGGCCAGCTAACACCTCCCAACAAAGGATTCCCCAGACAGGAAGCAGCCAGACTTTGAAGGTGCAAGGCCATTCAATGCTAACCAAGGCGGCCAATTGCAACTTTCACACTTGCCTCCAGCAAACAAAAGTTCTTTCTCCCATCCTGAACATTCCACAGAGATATAAACCCCACTTGACTGGTTTCTAACAGATCTCACAACCTCTGAGGATGTCTGCCATAGATGTGGTGAAACATCAGGAAAAAATGCTTCTGGAACATAGCCATATGGCCTGGAATACTCACGGCAACCCAATGCATACTTAGTTGGGTGAAAAAGAAAAGGATGGGAGCAAGCATATTCTCTCGCACCTCAATGAAAGAAAATGGGAACTGAAAATTGGGACCATAAAACAGGGACCATTAGGGACTTCCTCCTGGGAAAGAAAATAGATCTAGCCTGCCTCACTGAGACATGGCTGCAGGAGGGGGACGAGGTCCTGTTGCATGAGTTAGCATCCCCAGGGTTTACCACCAGTTACCAGATGAGGACAGAGAGACGGGGGGGAGGGGTGGCCATTCTCAGTCGAGATATCTTTAATTCCAGGACGATTCCGTCCGCGAACATCCCAGGAATAGAATGCACGAGCATGGTGTGGGACCTTAGTGAGAGTGTGGCCTTCCTGTTGGTGTACCGAGCACCCAACGCACCGGCAGGGAGTCTACCCAGGCTGCTGGAGGTGGTCTCGGAGTGGGCATTGAGGTTCCCCAGGCTTATTGTCCTGGGGGACTTCAATGTCCACGCCGAGGCCCCCTCAACGGCGGCCATGGACCTGGTGTCCACCATGGAGACACTAGGCCTCTCACTTTGTAAGACCGGTCCCACGCACCAGGCCGGGCATACCCTGGATTTGATCTTCTCGGCCGGAATTCAAGTGACCCTAGCCTCCTTGGAAGAGGTTCCATGGTCGGATCACAGTGTCCTGGAAGTCCGTCTTGAAGTGGCCCCCCCTCCCGGTAAGGGTGCCGAACCCATTTTGGTTCGCCAAGGAGACTTATGGAACCCACTAGGTTCCTGAATGCTCTGAGGGATTTGGAACTCCCCAGCGACTCAGTCGATAGGCAAGTGGACTGTTGGAACATCTCTCTGACCACGGCCTTAGACGAGATCGCCCCCAGACGCTCTCTCATCCCCCGTCGGAATCGCGCCCCTTGGTTTACCGAGGAGCTTGAGCGATGAAACGGAGGAAGAGACAGTTAGAGGGTGTGTGGCGGAATCTCCGTGACGGAGCATCGAAATCAGCTTATAAACAATTTAAAGAGGTTTATGAGCATGCTATCAAGGAGGCCAAAAAGGTCTATTACTCCTCCTTGATAGAGTCGGCTAGCTCACGCCCAGCCCAACTTTTTAGAATAATTCGGTCTCTGACCACAATTCCGACTGTCCTAAACGATAAGGATTTGGCTCCTACAGCTGAGGCTTTTCAGAACTATTTTGCTGACAAGATTTCGACTCTCCGCCGGACATCCCAGTCACCCTTGACACAGTGGTTGAACTCGAGACTCCGCCGCCACTCGGCGGGCCCACATTCACCCGTTTCCAACTGCTGGACGCAGCAGCTGTCGATAAGTTACTTGCTGCAGCCAGACCAACTACTTGCTCCCTCGACCCGTGCCCCTCCTGGCTAATTAGACCTTGCCGGGAGGGGCTACGTGGCCCCCTGGGCACGATCATAAATAGCTCCCTTGAGCAAGGAGTCTTCCCGGGGGGACTGAAAGAGGCTATGGTAAGACCGCTGCTGAAGAAGCCGAGTTAGATCCCTCGGCTCCCTCAATTACAGGCCGGTTTCCAACTTGCCTTTCCTAGGCAAAGTAATTGAGAGGGCAGCAGCGGATCAGCTGCAGCAGTTCTTAGAAGACACAGCTGGGCTCGATCCCTTCCAGTCCGGCTTCCGTATTGGGCATGGGACGGAGACCGTGCTTACCGCCATTACAGACCAACTTCGCCGCCAGCTGGACCAGGGCGGGTCAGCCCTGCTTGTTTTGTTAGATCTAACAGCAGCGTTTGATACCGTAGATCATGCATTGTTGGCCCACCGTTTAGCCGTGACAGGGGTGAGGGGGACTGCCCTTAAGTGGGTGGCCTCCTTCCTCCGGGACCAGGGACAACGTGTGGAGAGGGGAGAGGAGGTCTCCGGGAGACTCCCATTAAGTTGTGGGTCCCCAGGGGCCATCCTCTCGCCCTTATTATTCAACATTTATATGCGCCCCCTGGCACAGCTGGTTCGCGACTTTGGTCTGGAGTGTTATCAGTACGCGGATGACACCCAGCTTCTGCTGAGAATGGACGGTAGGCAGGATACCGTACCCGATTGTTTCCATCTATGCCTTGAAGCCGTGACTGGTTGGCTGCGTGCCAGCCGGCTGAAGGTGAATCCGTCGAAGACGGAGATCTTGTGGCCCGGTCGCCCTGGGCTGGATGAGTGCCGGTTGCCTACCCTGGATGGCGAGCGGCTTAGCCCGTCATCCCTCGTAAAGAGCTTAGGTGTCCAATTGGACCCTTTGCTGACCATGGAGACTCAGGTCGCTATGGTTAGCAAAACGACGTTTTACCATCTCCGCCAGGCTAGGCGACTGGCACCCTACCTGTCCAGGGACGACCTGG
This sequence comes from Anolis apletophallus, assembly GCA_030556195.1. NCBI lineage: Eukaryota > Metazoa > Chordata > Lepidosauria > Squamata > Anolidae > Anolis > Anolis apletophallus. The sequence continues at coordinate 90,219,581 of JARBWK010000002.1, read as the reverse complement.
CCACGGTGATCCAGGCGACGGTCATCTCGAGGCTGGACTACTGTAACGCCCTCGTGGGCCTTCCCTTGGCGACAATCCGGAAACTCAAGCTGGTGCAGAATGCCGCTGCTCGCTTGCTGGTGGGAGCACCAGTGAGGGAGCATATTACACCTATTTTACGGCAACTGCACTGGCTTCCTATCGAGTACCGGATTGCCTTCAAGGTGTTGGTGTTAACCTTTAAGGCCTTACACGGTCTAGGGCCCGAGTACCTGAGGGACCGCCTTACCCCGTACATTCCCCCGAGATCACTGCGCTCGGAAGAGCAGAACCTACTGGTTGTTCCATCACCCCGCTCCTGCCACCTGTCCAGCACAAGACAACGGGCCTTTTCATTTGTGGCTCCTACGACCTGGAACTCGCTTCCTAACCATGTCCGGACAATACATGAACTTGGTCCTTTTCGAAGAGCCTGTAAGACTGTCCTCTTTAGAACAGCCTTTGGCTGACTCGAATGAAGTGGCTCTAATGCTCGAATTTAAGACCGATGATCTGTAATTAGCTGGCTATTGATTATGATTGTGTTTTTATTGTTTTTATGGAAATTTGCGGTGCATTGTATTGTGCATTTTATCCTTATTGCTGTGATCCGCCCCGAGCCTGCAGGGAGGAGCGGAATATAAAATTGACTAATAAATAAATAAATAAATAAATATAATCGAGAATATATGTTAATTTTTTTTAATGATTTTGCTTTAACTAGATGCTACAATCACCGAAGGAGGAGAGAATTTCAGCCAAGGACAAAGACAGCTGTTTTGCTTAGCCAGAGCATTTGTACGGAAGACAAGTATCTTCATCATGGATGAAGCCACAGCATCAATTGATATGGCAACGGTGAGTCAGTAGATCAAATATTATTTCCAAATGATAAAACTGTGGAACTCCTGAATTGGAAAATGTATCATCCATGTGTAATGATTACGTGTTCCACATTCAGGCCCACCCCTCAAAATAATACCTTTTCTTATTTGTGATTCCATTTATGTGACATACTTAATTAATAGAAATATTTTTTGCCTTCTATTTAGGAAAATATTCTTCAGAAAGTTGTAATGACTGCATTTGCTGATCGTACTGTGGTGACAATTGCTGTAAGTTTTGGTTTGGTTTCTGCTATTGGGAAGACATATATTTATAACATAATGGTACTGGGGACAAATCACATTCTCTCAGACTCAATGGAAAACAATGGCAAACCCCCTGAACAAATTTGCAAAGAAACCCCTTTGATAAATTCACCTTAGGACTGATAAAAATCAAAAATGATATGAAGGCACACAACAACAACAACAACAACAACACGTTTCTTCTTTTATTCTTGGTTTTAAAAAAGTACCTAATTAAAATAAAGAGTTTTCCTTCCATTTTCAACATAAATAAAAAACAGATATGGGATAAATATTGGCTGGCCACGAATAACACATGATAAGAGAAAACCTTTCTCTTTAAAAATGACCAGAATCCTGTTGGGAATTTGCATATAAAATGCTGTAGTTATGGTGCTCCTAGTTATGGCCGTGCAGTGGGTTAAACCACTGAGCTGCTGAACTCGCTAACTGAAATATTGATGGTTCGACTCTGGGGAGCGGGGTGAGCTCCCTCTGTTAGCCCCAGCTTCTGCCAACCTAACAGTTCGAAAAGATACTAATGTAGGTACCGCTTCTGCAGGAAGGTAATGGCACTCCATGCAGTCATGCTGGCCACATGATCTTGGAGGTGTCTATGGACAATGCTGGCTCTTTGACTTAGAAATGGAGATGACCCACTACCCTCCAGAGTCGGACACAACTAGACTTAATGTCAGGGGAAACCTTTACTTATGGTGCTCCTATCTTAGTCTCCCAAATCTCCACTTCCTGGGAAGCAGCCACTGTGATCATTGAGGATCTCTTCCTTTGTCAATCAAAAATTTGTTGGCTAATGTTTCCTCTCCCTGTGGTGCAACAGCCAGAACTAAGGCCCCTATTACAATTCACCCTTGGACAAAGATAGGTTGTGCAAGGAGGGACTAGGACCATCGGCTATATTCTTCATGATCAACAGGGGAGTGGACCCATTAATCCCAGCAGCTGCATCCCAGGACATGGAGGATGGGGAATTTTCACGACCCCTTCTTAACGATGAATACAAAACAGTTGTGTGTTGATGTAAGTTTTGCGTCTGTGACTGCATAACAAGTTTAAAGCCAATACTGGGGCAATGCACTTTCAAATGTTCCTGGAAATAAAAGGGAAGTTATAGCATATGGAACAAAATGGGAGAAATAGGATTGTTCTCCAGATTAGAATTATCCTATCTATGTGATAATCTACATTATGGTGAGCCAGGAACCTGCAGAGAAATGAAATATAGTATTTATAAAACTTTTATTTTGATATTAACAATTAAATGTATTTCTGTCAAACATGATTTATTTAGTAACTAGGATGATTCCCATGTCTTTTGTTTTCCAGCACCGAGTACATACTATTCTCAATGCAGATATGGTGATTGTAATGAAGAGAGGAGTCATTCTGGAATACGACAAGCCAGAGGTCTTGCTGGAGCAAGAAGGGAGTGTCTTTGCTTCTTTTGTCCAAGCAGACAAGTAAATGTAAATAACTAAATCTTTGACATTTCAATTTTATTATCCATTTTCTAATCATTTAAAATAATTGTAAATAAAAATATTGATTATTTAATAATAAAAGGCCTAGTGTCTTCCTTCTTTAGAAATGAAATATGTTTTGTCTGTTTGTCAATTAATCTTTTAAAGCAAATTTCCTAGATACTCATAAGGAATTATTTACCTCACTATATCAACAAATTTACTGTGCTAAATTTTTGAAAGAAAAATATTTTATATAGTATATATTTACTGTAATATATATGACAGTAAATTCATTTTAAATGTTTACTTTTCAACTCTGAGTAATATAAATAGCTGCATAATTGAAAAATAACTCAAATAATTTGACATCTGGTTAAATATTGAATAGTTCATAAATATTAAAAGAAATAAAAGAACAATATACAGTACTATTTGTAACTGCTATATGTTCAGGCTGTGGAAGAATATTTGAAGTGTGAGATTTTAGGAATCTGCTGCACTCTTCCTTCATCTCTGTCATAGTAAATAATACAACTCCAAGCCGATGATGTAATAATCTAATAATAATCTTTGGTATGTGTGAGAGCTGATGCTTTTTAGCTGTAAAGGAACAATGTACAACAGTTTAAAAACAAATATACTGGAATAAAATAGTATTCTGTGGTAAACCTGTACATTTAAAAATACAAAAATATTCTGGAAACCTGTACATTTAAAAACAAAAATATACTGGTTAGATTATTCTTCAGGGTTGAACCGACATTTAACTAAGCTGTTTTGCCAGTTTTTGATGAAGCAACCTGGACACAGAATATTGTTTGAGAACACAGAAATGCTGGACCACTCTAATAACTACCTTGTCACCATAGATCAGAAATAATTTGGAGGCACATAACCTACACACATGTCGATTCAGCACCATAGACAGCTCCTTTGAAGATTGGCCTATGCATTCTGCATGAGATGTCATCCACTACTAAGTGAGCGTAACAACTATTACAGCCCAGAAGAAAGTCATTTATTCAAGCAGGTTCAGTGACAATGTTACTGGTGAGCCAAGAGTCATACCACAAGCGACCACAGGTATCATCACCCTGTTCATCTCTTGGGGTACTCTTTAGACACTCTTCCAGCCCCTCCTCCTCCAGCAATATGAGAGTGGCCATTGGCGACTGGAAATATATCTGTACATCATTTGATACCATTCTTTGGAGAAGTTCTCAACCTTTCTAATGCCATGACCCTTAAATACAATTCCTCACATTGTGGTGACCCCCAACCATAACATTATTTTTGTTGCTAATTCATAATTGTAATTTTGCTATCAAACTTGGCACACAGAACATCCACATCCAACAGAAAATACTGGAAGGGTTTTATTGCTCCTGCAGTCACTTCAGGAGACTATTATTATACATTATTATTATTACAGTAGAGTATGTTTTGGTGCTAAATTCGTAAATACAGTAATTACTACATAATGTTACAATGTATTGAACTGCTTTTTCTGTCAGTTTGTTGTAAAACATGATATTTTGGTGCTTAATTTGTAAAATCACAACATAATTTGACATTTAATGGGATTTTCTTTAATTCCTCCTTATTATCCAACATTTTCACTTATCCAGTTCCACGGGCCCATTTATGTTGGATAAGCAAGACACCACTGTATTAAACTCAGGTGGAAGGGACCCCCAAAAGCCATCTAGTCCAGGCCCCTTTTTCTCCAGGCAGGAGATATAATTATTATTCTATTATTACACATTATTATTATACATTATTATTATACATTGTTATTGTTATTAAGACTCAGAAAGTTGGATTGAAGCCCCAAAGGCCATCTAGTCCAGCCCCCTTCTTTCTGCCAGGTAGGAAGATAGAATTACTGCAGGAGCAACAACAATAATGATAATACTAATAGTAAGTCAAGCTTATGGCAGGCTCTCCCATCCTTTCTGCTCCATATAATACTAATACTACTAATAATAGTAAGTCAAGTTTATGGCAGGTTCTCCCATCCTTTCTGCTCCATACAATAGTAGTAGTAGTAGTCATCTCCCGGATTCGCAACCCCCAGATTGAGAATCATTGCTTTGGAAACTTTGAAAGAGAAGCTGGATGACCATCTGTTAGGGGTGCTTTGCTTGTGCTTTTCCTGCATGGCAGGGGGTTGTACTGGATGACCCCTGGGCTCCTCTCCAGGTCTAGGAGTCTATGCTTGGAACTGCCACAATCCCTCATCTAGGGCATGTGCCGCATTTGTGGGGTGTTTGGAATTCACTGCCAGGGGACTGTGGGCTCCTTCCCTGAAGTGCTGCGCTACAAATCCCATTTGGGTTTGGCTTTATTTTGGAAGCTGTTTTTTTTTATTTTGGCTTTATTCTGCAAGCTTTTTTTTTTATTTTGGCGTTATTCTGCAAGCTGTTGGAGAGGAATAATGAAAATATCCATGTATCCAAGAAAGGAGTCCTGGGCCTCTCTTGCTGCCTGGAGACGGAGGACTCCGGGCACAAAAGAGGAAAGGAGAAGTCAGGGTCCATCTCCATCGGAGGATTCAGGCACTCGAACCCACCTGATCTGCTTTGGCTCAATGCCAGGGAATCATGGGAGGAGGAGTCGTTTTGGCGAGGCACCAGCACTTTTTAGCAGAGAAGGCTAGAGACCTTATGAAACTACAACTCCCAGGAACCCACAGCGACGCCTCTAGCCAGAGCTGTGAAAAAACGCTACAGCGCGCACCCTGGCTCCTATGGCAGCCTCCCGATTTCACATGATTTCTCCATCAGATGCCACTCAAACCCCATCCCAGCGGAGATCTCGCTGGTCTTCAAACCGGCCTCGATCCCCAATCGAGGCCAGGATCCTGGGGTGTGGGGGGGGAGGGGGACGCCTTTCCCCGCCGAAGGGTTTCCTCGCCCTTCTATCCTAGAGGAGGGGCGGGGCGCTCTTCCAATACCTGCGGGGTCGTCGGCACAGAGAGGAGGGCCGGCCCGTGGCATCCAGCCTCAGAAGGCAGGACAAGGCCGAGTGGCTTGAAGGCACAGGAGAGCAGATTGGGGCTGAACATCAGAATTGGGGGAGGGGGGAGCGCGAAAGAGAGAGGGGGAGAGACAGCATGCGCAAGAAATAGAGCGAGAGAGCGAGCGCACGAGAGAGAGCTAGAGAACGAAAGAGAGCGAGAGACAATGCGAGAAAGAGAGCTGTACTCCTCGTCCACCTGGCGCGTCCGCTGTGCTGCGAGGCTTCCCTTGCGCCACAGCGCCCCCTGTCGCCACCTCGAAGCAGCGCGGCGGTGCCCGGCCCAATGTGCGCTCAGGCACCGAGCCGCCCCCACTGACCGCTCTCCTCCTCCTCCTCCTCGCGTGGGTCAGCCCCAGGCCGGCGCAGCGGCGATTGGCGTGGGCAGCTGGGCAGGAGGAGGAGGAGGAAGGGAAGGAGGGGGACGAGGGGAGAGGCGGGGCGGCGCGGATCCGTCTCGCGTCTTCTGCTCCCGGGCCGGCCTGGCGCTGGTTCTGCGTGGGCGCCCAGGGGTGCGTGTCCGTCTCGGTGCGCGGCCATGCTGTCCAGGAAGGGCATCCTCCCGGAGGAATACGTGCTGACCCGGCTGGTGGAGGCGGTGCCGGAGCATGCTCGCTACCGGGCTCGGGAGCGGCGGGCCCGCTTCGTGGGCAAGAACGGGTCGTGTAACGTGGCCCACAAGAACATCCGCGAGCAGGGCCGCTTCCTGCAGGACGTCTTCACCACCCTGGTGGACCTCAAGTGGTCGCACACGCTGCTGATCTTCACCCTCTCCTTCCTGTGCAGCTGGCTGCTCTTCGCCATGATCTGGTGGCTCCTGGCCTTCGCCCACGGGGACCTAGACCACAGCACCAACACCGCCGCTGCGGGAGGGGGAGGCGACCCTGGGGACGGCTTCGTTCCCTGCGTGACCCAGCTGCACTCCTTCACCTCGGCCTTCCTCTTCTCCATCGAGGTGCAGGTGACCATCGGCTTCGGGGGCCGCATGGCCACGGAGGAGTGTCCTGCTGCCATCCTGGTCCTGATTGTGCAGAACATCTCGGGCCTGATCATCAACGCTATCATGTTGGGCTGCATCTTCATGAAGACGGCCCAGGCCCACCGACGGGCCGAGACCCTGATCTTCAGCAAGCACGCGGTGGTGGCCGTCCGCGGAGGGCGGCTCAGCTTCATGCTGCGGGTGGGCGACCTGCGCAAGAGCATGATCATCAGCGCCTCCATCCGCATGCAGGTGGTGCGCAAGACCACCAGCTCTGAGGGTGAGGTGGTGCCCCTCAACCAGGTGGACATCCAGCTGGAGAACCCCGTGGGTGGGAACAGCATCTTCCTGGTCTCCCCACTCATCATCTGCCACACCATCGACTCCAGTAGCCCCCTCTACGATGTGGCCCCCGCCCAGCTCCACCACCACGAGGACCTGGAGGTCATCGTCATCTTGGAAGGGGTGGTGGAGACCACAGGCATCACCACCCAGGCCCGAACCTCCTACCTTGCAGACGAGATCCTCTGGGGCCACCGCTTCGTGCCAATCGTCACTGAGGAGGATGGGCAGTACTCGGTGGACTACTCCAAGTTTGGCAACACAGTGAAGGTGCCCACCCCCAACTGCTCTGCCAGGCAGCTGGAGGAAGACAGCAGCATCATGAAGGCTGTGGTCTTGTCCCCAAAGGCCACCATCAGGAAGAGGTCGGTGAGGTTGAAGCCCAAGTTTACCATCTCCGATGAACCCTCTTGATGCTCCTCTTGGTCCTCAGTTGGGGATGCCATAAACATGCTCAGAGAAAATGCCGGATTTAGGACAAGTGAGGTCCTGTGCTAATTATGAGGTCGGCCCAGTAGGCCTCCATTGCCTGCTTTGTGGCACACTCCCATGAGACTATCATTATGTCTGGAATTGCTCCAAAACAGAGCGCCTTCAAATTTAGAATTGTACCACATAGGCAAAATCCATCATAAAAAGATTTTGGGGCAGGAAGATGGGGCCCCCTGGTCAACTGGCTCCATACTTAAGCACAATGGTAAATCCAACACTACTCAGAGATTGCCTCTGTTTCTGTTATTCAGGTAGGTAAGGTACCCATTGTGCAAGACGGATGTGTGGGTCACAGCATCTAAAACGAACTGAGCATCCAGAATCTCTTCCTTTTTGACTTGCAGGGTTATTTGCACAATCTCTTGGGGTGGAGAACCCATTCAAAACTGAAAGACACCCCCTTTATTTATTTCTTCTTTTTGAGAACTCATTTTCTGTGTTTTCTATTCTGTTATCTCTGCCTTGGCTTTTGATAGACTAGACCTGATGTTTGGTTGTGTTTGTTTTTGGGGTTTTTTTTTAACTTCGGTGCTTCCGATGCTGAAGGAGGCTCAGTTGGTTTAATAAGAAGGAAGTCAGTCATTAATTTTTCTGACCATAAAGACTGTAGACACAAGGGTGCCTGTTTACGCTGCCATGCTTCATGTCTTAAGAAATGCATACATTTAAGTGAATGCATAAATAATGTTACAGCTTCTTTCACTGGAAGCAGATTAGGAGGGAGTAGTGTTTTGTGGGACACAGGAATCTTGTAATTCAGTTAGTTGTCTCCCAGTTCTTGCTTCTTCTACAAACTGGGAAAAGGAGGCAGCTCAAAGTATCAGATGGCAGGGTTTTTTTGTGTGTGTCAGGAGCAACTTGAGAAACTGCAAGTCACTTCTGGTGTGAGAGAATTGGCTGTCTACAAGGACATTGCTAAGGGGGCACCAGGATGTTTTGCCATCCTATGGGAGGCTTCTCTCATGTCCCTGCATGAGAAGCTGGAGCTGACAGATGGGAGCTCACCCCCTTCCCTGAATTCAAACTGCTCACCTTTTGGTCAGCAGTCCTACCAGCACAAGGGTTTAATCCATAGCACCACCGGGGGCTCCTGAGATGGTAGCGAAGGATTTAAGGTGCAAATAAGGAAAAGAAAAAATTCAAACCGGGTTTATATTGTGCCACAGTAACCCTGTGTATGTCCATCCTCTAACACTACTTTAAACTTTAATATGTTTTCACAGGGCCACCTCCTATGAGATCTGGAGACACATTATTTCTGGCCTTGTTCGTAATAACTGAAATGCAAAATGGAAGCATTTACATCCATTTTAACTATCAAAGTGGGTATCAATTCTTTATTTATTAAAACTTGGGATTTCTTTGATCCCCAAGATTCTTTCCATGCTCCTAAAAGGGGAAATGTAATTTGAAAACACAGACATACACCCCGGATTGCTGTGAGTTTTCCGGCCATGTTCCAGAAGCATTCCTTCCTGACATTTCACCCACATCTATGGCAGGCATCCTTAGAGGTTGTGAGGTCTATTGGAAACTAAGCAAGTGGGGTTTATATATCTGTGGAATGTCCATTGAGAGAGAAAGAACTCTTGTCTGTTTGAGGCAAGTGTGAATGCTGCAATTGATCGCATTGATTAGCATTGAATAGCCTTTTAGCTTCAAGACTTGGCTGCTTCCTACCTGGGGAATCCTTCGTTGGGAGGTGATTACCTGGCCCTGATAGTTTTTCAGTGCTGTTCTTTATTTACTGTTTTGATTTTAGAGTTTTTAAATACTGGTAGACAGATTTTGTTCATTTTCATGTTTTCCTCCTTTCTGTTGAAATTGTCTACATGCGTGTGGATTTCATTGGCTTCTCTGTGTAGTCCGACATGGTGGTTGTTAGAGCATTCCAGCATTTCTGTGCTCTAAGATAATATGCAATGTCCAGGTTGGTTCATCAAGTGCTCTGCTATAGCTGACTTCTCTGGTTCACTCTTAGCAACTACCATGTCAGTCTACACAGAAAAGCCATTGAAATCCACAAGCATGTGGACAATTTCAACATAAAGGAAGAAACCATGAAAATGAACAAAATCAGAATTTATTAAACTCTAAAATCAGACCAGTAAAGAAAGAACAACACTCAAAAACAGGGGAATTCTAGGCTATTCAATGCTAATCAAGGTGGCCAGTTGCATTATTCCCACTTGTCTCAAACAGACAAGCGTTCTTCCTCCCACCCTGGACATTCCACAGATATATAAACCCCACTTGTCTGGTTTCCAACAAACCTCACAACCTCTGAGGATGCCTGCCATAGAGGTGGGCGAAACATCAGGAGAGAACGCTTCTAGAACATGGCCATACAGCCCAAAAAACTCACAACAACCCAGTGATTCCAGCCATGAAAGCCTTCAACAACCCCAACTCCGTTAATCTATGGGAATGTTTCAATATAAATGGGATGTAAAGGATACTTAGCAATAGCATTACTCCAACAATATTTTCTAGCAAGTGCCCCCTCCTATGAAATTTGGAGACGTATTATTTCTATCCTTGTTCACAATAACAGAAATGTAAGACTGGAGCATTTCGTCCATCATATTTAGCGACTACATTTGGTGACAATTGTTTATTTATTTAAAAAATAGGGCTGCCTTTTATCCCCAAGACACTTTTCAAACTTCCGAAAGCGAAAATGTAATCCCTGTGCAACTATGGGAATTTTTAAAATGTAAATGATACATAACAATAATGCCTAACCGGCGTAATTACACTCCCCATAGCCTTTTAATCCAACAATACTTTCAAGTAAGTAGCCAGAAGGCGAATAAACAACAAGCTCCCAACATTTTGCCTGGCTGTCACATGACCTCATCTGCCAAGTCGCAGTCATGCTTTTTAGCTTGATAGGCAACATAAGAGGGTGGTAGCTGCCTTGGTCAGAGTGTTGGATTAAGACCCGAGGCACCAGCAGCCAATCCCATGTGTTGGGAGACCTTGGGCCCATCACATCCTCTCAACCTAACCTACCTCAAAGGGTTATTGCAAGGATTATAATGGGACAGCCTCCAGGAAGGGAGAGCTGTTTATACTGCCTTGCAATGCAACAAAATAACTGGTGATAACAAGGAATTTACTATGGATCTTCTCTTTCCACATAATTGAACTGCTTTGATTGTCACAACTAGTTCAGTAATCAGACTTAGAGTGCATCTACACCAGGCATGGGTGAACTTGGGCCCTCCAGGTGTTTTGGATTTCAACTCCCACAATTCCTAACAACCTCAGGTCCCTTCTTTTTTCCCCTCAGCCACTTAAGGGACCCGAGGCTGTTAGGAATTGTGGGAGTTGAAGTCCAAAACACCTGGAGGGCCCAAGTTCACCCATGCCTGATCTACACTATATACTGTAATTAATGCAGTCTGACGCCATTTTGACTGCACAGGCTTAATGCTACAGAATCATCGGAGTTGTAGTCTGGTGAGGCACTGGGCCTATTTGGAAAAGAAGACCAAATAACCTGTAAAACTACAACTCCCGTGATTCCATAAATTTAAGTCATGGCAGTTTAACTACCTCATCACACTAGAGAATGAATCCACTTCAAATCCAGTTTCTGCTGCCTGCAGAATTCTGGGGTTTGTAGTTTAGGGAGGAGCCTTCAACAGTCTCCCTAAACTACAAACTCCAGAATTCTGCCAGAGTGAAGTGGATTCATTCTCTAGTGTGATGAAGTAGTAAGTCATACATTAATTCTGCAGCATAGAAACACCCTTAAATATGAATTAATTTTACCCAGTAGATGTAATCCGAATGAGATGAACTTAATTATTTAATATATCACTATAGAAACCAGGCATGCATTAGGCTAAAAGTTTTGTACCTATATTAAAGAAAACAATATAAGGATATGACTTGCAATTTTGAAATTAAAGCCTTAATGCATGTTTAAAATGGGCATGTGTATGTTTAATACATTTGTAAGCATCTTAAAATATTGGTTACATGAATAAAGATGCAATATTCACACCAGTAAGGCAATATGTTCTGCAACCTTTGCACAATATGAAACAGAAATCATTTGTGGCATGGTATAGAGTGGCATTTGTAAGTTTTTAATTTATATTGTGGCAATCCACAATTTTTTATTTAAAATTTGTATTTATTAAACGTCATTAATGCAAAATTAATGGCTGGGATGAAGATAATGGCATTTAATGCAGTGAAGGATAATTTTTGGTATGTCATCTATCCAATTTGTTTGCAATTTTCTGTACATTTTTCTACCAGGGTGAAAGGGCTCTTTAATTTCCTATACAGTCCTTACAGCTTGCCTCTTTCAATCAATGTTAAACTGTAAAATTGTCATATGCAATTGTTAATTTCAAATGAAAATGATTTGTTTTCACTTTCAAATGTGCCTTATTCCTCATTCTTGCCAGAATGGTTTTTGAATGGTGTCTTTACAGGTTGTTTTGTCTCCAAGCCTGCAATTCAGATGCAGGTGCATCTCCATTGTAGAAGTATTGCAGTTTGACATTGCTTCAACTGCGATGGCACAATACTATGGAATCATGAGAGTTGTGGCCTGACCATGCCTGCCAAAAAGTGCTGGTGCCTCACAAAGCTACAAACCCTATGATTCCATAGCATTGAGCCTTGCCGGTTGAAGTGGTGTGTCAAGCTGCAGCCTAAGGGCCCTTCCACACAGTTGAATAAAATCCCACATTATCTGCTTTAAACTGGAATATATTGCAGTGTGGACTCAGATAACCCAGGTCAAAGCAGATATGGTAAGATTTTCTGCCTTGATATTCTGGGTTATATGGCTGTGGAAGGGCCCTAAGTCAGAGCACTTGGGCTTACAGATACAGTACCTCTAAACCAGTGATTCCCAACCTGTGGTACATGGACCACCAGTGGTCCACAATAATGAAAATATGGTCTGCAGCCTCACCATTACATCGTTGCCTTGAAACCATGTGGCAACTAGAGCAATTGATTTCATAAAAACCACTTATCGTTCTGAGGCAATGGGGATGTCAGGAGGGAAGAGGCTAACTACCCATGAAAGATTACTACTACCACGTCAGCTCTAGATTATTACAAATGGGTTTTGTGGGTGAGCACACGATGACTACTGGATCAGAAACTAGATCCAATGCAATTCTCTGAATCAGCAACCCAAATAACCAAACTGAATCTAAAGTTGACCAAAAACTGATTCGTAACATTTTTGGTACTAATGTTGGAGAGTAGTCAAAGTGGTCTTTGGTCAAATGGTCCCTGGTCAAAGTGGTCCCTGGTTTGTTTGTTTTTTTATTTAAAAAAAGGTTAGGAACCATTACTCTAAATTATGTATGGAGCCAAACCAGTCTGAAACTCAAGTGCAAGTTCTTTGTTAAGCTGAGAGTAGTTCTATATATTTTCAGGACACAGAAAATGTTGTCTTTAGAAGTTTGTAAATGGAAAAACTTTCTGTGTTTATCATGAATGAAATCAGGTAATTGATCTCTGATGGGTTTGAGTACCTTAAAAAAAACTCTGGAAAAGTTATGAACAGACCTATGATAGACTACAATCCTGTACTCACTTATCTGAGAACAAGAGCCATTAAACTCAGTGGATCTTCTGAGTGGACACACACTGGATTGTACTATTATGCTCATATTTCTTCAGCTGCACAAGAAAATATATGTTGCTTGCAATATATGGTTGTTGTCAGAATACAGTGATATCCATATTATTGTTTCAAGACATCGAACTGGCAACCTTTTGGTTAGCAAGTTCAGTAGCTCAGCGCTTTAAGCCACTGTGCCACTGGGGGCTTTGGCCCTTGGACTACTTGAAATTTAAGTCAGCAGCATCCGGAGAGCCATGTGATCTCCACTCTGGGCCTACCAAATAACAAGTGCTAAAAGAAAGGACATATAATAAAAACATCACATTTGCTTCTCACCTATATTTAATTTTTCTCTGAACATCTTTTAAAGGTGGAGAATGACATGATCCCATATTTCAAAACATATTTGATTTGTTATTGTTTGAAAAAAATTGAATTTGCCGTTTAATTTTCTTCTTATTTAGTCTTATTTAGTCTACAGCAAAGACAGCACTCAACACATTTCACTATTATGATCCTAATAAACGTAACCTCCATATGCACACATTTATTCAAAATTATTTCCTCTTTTTTTGTTAGGAACTGGTCACTGTATATAGAGATGTAACTAAAAGGAATGAACCCAGTTATTTATCAAATTTCTAATCGCATCTATTTCCCAAATACTGAAAAAACCCATTTCCATCTCAGTGCCAGTCCTCATTTCACTACCTTCCCCTGATCACAAGCAAAAAGAACCAATAGAAGCATCAACTGAAATGTTTCCAAGAGAGTTCCCATTGCTACTCTTGCAGTTAGTCTTTGACAGCTGGTGAATCAAAGCTCAAATGGCATCAACAGCAGGTGGCTTTACTTGCCTCAGAGCTCATTAATCACATCAATCCAATCCATATGAACAGACTTTTCCTAAACATTATAGGTTTAGTGTGTAAATTATGGCTCTGTACCTGGACATGTGAACTTAGCCTTTAAAAACTCAATGTCTTTCATTGATTCTGTGAACAAGAGTGTTGATATCCCATGGATTAGCTCTTGGTTAAGAACTGTACAATTGTAATAGCAGGAGTAAGACCCTTCATGACAAGCTAGTCCAAATCCTGATTTATTTCAGAAAATCTGGAGCTACCAATCAATAAGTACAACTAGGAAAAGCCCTCTTGATAAACAATCCTGAGGAGGCCTCTAATATTCAATCAAAATCTTCCTGTAACTTAAAACTCTTTTAAGATTTTGTACTTCCTATGTAGCAGAAACTATGGTTGCTTACCTGTAACTTTGGTTCTTTGAGTGGTCATCTGTGGAATGGACACATGAGGTGGTAGTCCAGTGCACGTGTGCAGCAGTTCCGGAAGTTTACATAAGTAATTAGTACCACGTGGTGCCTTGCCTTAGTTCCCCGCCACCGCATTGGCAGCAGGGTGGCATGACCGTGTGTGGGGAGGTTGGGTGGGAATGTGTGGATTCCACAGATGACCACTCAAAGAACTACGGTTACAGGTAAGCAACCATAGTTTCTATCTGGTGGTCTCTGTGGGATGCACACATGAGGTAGACTGTGAATCTACTTACTGTGGACGGTGGGAGTCAAGACAGCTCTGAGAAGCCCTTTTGAAAGCTGCATAGCTTCTGGAGAGGAGGTCAAACTTGTAGTGATGCACGAAGCCACAATGGCTGTCGAGATCGCCAGCATGCATCCTGAGGAGTCGGCCACATGTTTGGCCATGTCCTTTTGGGCCCTGGAGAGAAGGAGTGCTTCTTGAGAGACAACGGTGGTAAACGGGTGATGCTGTTCAGGTAGGTAAGGTAGGCAGGCGGCCATTTATTTCCAGAGGTAATTTTAGTAAGAGGCCATGTAAGCCTTGTAATGAGCTAGGCGGATGAGGAAGGAGCCTGCAGTATGCACCTTTTCCCCTAGGGTTTCCAGCTTCATCCTCTCTTTGTCTGGCGGGGAGGTCTGCGATCTAGACTTACTTCCCAAGGTCATGTCAGTGACCACCGTGTTGGGCTTCGGGGGTGTAGCTACCCAGGGAGCAGCGGAGAAGTCAACCTTGTACAGGAGGTTGTTTCGCCTCAACACAGGGGCAACAAGAGAAGGTGCAACATCAGGAGTTTTTGTCAGCTAGAGCAAATAGGGGATTGATGGGAGGACTTTAGACGGGAGTGGGGCTTGCTGCTGCTCGTCAGAAGGAAACAAAAAATCATCTACCAGTTTTTTGGGAGTAGTTACTAGGACGTTGCGTGCTCGTGAAAAGCAGATGAGCATTGCCGAGAAGCCAGCTACGTCAGGTGGTTGTGTAGGGTGCCGCTGCTCACCATAGTCAGGGCCGTCCCAGGAGTGGGAGGAATGGGATTCTGAGTGAAAGGAATGCTCTAGGGATGTATTGTGGTCTTCTCCGGTCTCACGTGGGGCCAGGAGAGGTTGGGCCCTGTCGTTGAGGGAGGGGTGTCGAGGGGATTGTAGATGTTGTTCAGGTACCAGGTACATATACACATTCACACACATACACCAGGAGAATGGAAGCTATGGTGGCACAATGGGTTAAACCCTTGTGCTGGCTGAATTGCTGACCTGAAGGTCAGTGGTTTGAATCCGCAAGACGGGTTGAGCTCCCATCTGTCAGCCCCAGCCTCCCATGCGGGTACATGAGAGAAGCCTCCCACAGTATAGTAACACATCCGGATGTTTCCTGGGCAACGTCTCTACAGACGGCCAATTCTCTCACACCAAAAGCAACTTACAGTTATCTCAAGTCACTTCTGACACAATAAAATGTGTTTTGTTATTCAGAATTAAAATTAATCTGTGTTCAATCTGTGAACTCTCATGTTGAATTCATCTAGGATTGCAGAGGAAGGAGGTTTTTGTTGATTAGCTCAGTTTATTCCTGTATTTACTTCATCTGTCTGAAGTACATGCAATTATAAGTAGGGTTTGTTTGTTTTTGGTGACTCACCCTGGACATTCCACAGATATATAAACATTACTTGCCTAGTTTCCAACAGACCTCACAACCTCTGAGGATGCCTGCCATAGATGTGGGTGAAATGTCAGGAGAGAATGCATCTGGAACATAGCCACACAGCCCGGAAAACCCAGAGCAGCACAACACAAATATATATTACTTTAATTTAAGATTAACTTCCACAGAAATAAGATTATCACCTTTTGGCAATTGTGGAACATGACTTTTGTTGTAGTTGAGTCTGAAGATGTGGCTGTGAGAGGAGACGGGGGGCAGGACTGCAAAACTGACTGCTCGGCAACAGGAGTCCGATGGGGAAAAAGAGGAAAAGGTTAAGGCAAATACTTAATTAATCCTCTGTGGACGAGTCCTTTCTGGGGTTTCCTGGGGATGATGGATGTGATAATGAGGAATCATCTATGGGGGATGAGAAGGAAGTATCCAGCGACATGGACTGGACTAGAGTACAGCAGATACGTGGTGTATGCGAGGAACCAACAAGCAGCGATTCGTTCATGGGCTTTGCTGGAGATGGGAATTGGAGTACTGAGAATCAGGCTTCATGTTGGGATGAGATAAGTCATAGCAGGAGACGGAGGAATTGGCATGAGAGGCAAAGGGCAGCACGTGAAGCTGCAGTAGCAGCTGAACGGGGTAATGATGGGGTGTTGTCCCAATCTAGTTCTGAAGAGGATCTGTGAATAAAGGGGGGTTGGAATTGACCATTTCTTTGCAGCTGGCAAAGCGTCACTTTGCTGTCCGTATCCTGCCTTGTCTTCCTGTCTTGCTGTGTTGCTGCATTCCTGTGGATTGATTCTTGGATGTGAGTTTTGGACATCGGCTTGACGACCTACGCATGCTCTTTCCCTTGTGTTTCTGCTTAACGTGGGCTTTTTGGAGATATAATCCGGATTTTGTGTTTAAAACTATTTTGTTTTAGCGGGTTTGCTTTTTTGTGTTCTTTGTACCTGCACACTGAAATTTAAGTGTTTTTGGCTCAATTTGAGCATTTTTTCAGTTCTTGTGACACTGCTAATAAACTTTACTTTAAACTATTTTGGGCTTGGCTCCTTTAAGGCTTTCTGCCCACGACAACGTTAATCAGGATTTGAAGCACATCATTGCATCTCCATGCTTCTTGGATTTCTACAGCTTTGAGATTTCTGCCTCTGGCAAAGATATTAAGTGCAAAAAGTGCCAGAGGGCAGGAAAGAAATAAGGTAGCAAAAGAAATAGCTAGGGATTGTGAGAGACAAATGGTTGCGGGGGGGGGGGGGGTGTTAAATTTTAAAAAGCCAAGAGGAAGGAATGTGTCAGCTCCCCCTGGTGGCCAGAAGCTGGAATGCTGAATTGCCTCTGAGTGTCTGTCTATATATGTTGTGTGACTATGGCATTGAATGTTTGCCTGTATATGTACATTGTAATCTGCTCTGAATCCCCTGCGGGGTGAGAAGGGTGGAATATAAATGATGTAAATAAATAAAATAAACAATAAATCTGATGAACCAAGATTATAAAATTTTCACAAAAGTCTTGGCGAGAAGGTTAGAGAAGTGCCTTCCAAAAATAGTTAAGGAGGACCAATACGGCTTTGTTAAAGGAAGGAGTATTAGCCATCCATTAAGAAACATAGTAAATATAATAGGAATTAAGGACAAGAAGGAATGGGCTATGATAAAACTTGATGTCTATAAAGCTTTTGACTTGGTAAAGCATGAGTATTTGTATAGATCAGGGAGGTTGGACTGGATGGTCCTTGGAGGTTTCCTCCTATTCTAGGAACCCATTATTATTATTATTATTATCATCATCATCATCATCAGAGGCTGAATGGCCATCTGTGAGGAATGCTTTGATTGTGTTTTTCCATTATGGCAGAAGGAGGTTGGACTGGATGGCTTTTGGAGGTCTCCTTCTACTCTAGGAACCTGTTGTTGTTACTATTATTAATAGCATTATTATTATGAATACATTCAGGGGCTTATACTCACATTTAGTTGAATTCAGTCTTAAAATATATTATATGACTCTCACTGAAATACATTTCCAAATATTTTGCTTTTATGGCTCTCTGAGTAGTGGGTAGGTAGATCATTTTGACTTGGTTGTTTTATAAGTAGCTTGCATGCTGAAAAAGTGTGAGCACCCCTGGATTAGATGGATACCATTACAATAAAAAACATTTTTTTAAAAGATGTTTTACCATTGATGTGGGAGGCTTCTTTCATGTCCCCACATGGGGAGCTGAAGCTGACAGAGGGAGCTCATCTACACTCTCCCCAGATTTGAACCTCTGACCTGCCGTCTTCAGTCCTGCTGGCACAAGGGTTTAACTCCTTGCACCACTGGGGGCACCTTAGTATAGTCAGTAGATGTGCTGGATAGGGGATACTGGGAAGTGTCATCCAGAAAAAAAGTTCCATTTAAAAAACCACCATCAAACCCAACACTTAAGACTGTCGACATGAGGAGTACTAAGGAGAGGATCATCAATGGCAGTTTTGACTGTGCTAATCTATTTGCAGTGCACGAAACTGAATCCAGACCTATCATTGTACCTGGTGACAGCAGCAAAGGTCTCTTCAGTTTTGCTGGCGCAAAGAACCCACGTACTGTGAGATGTGTACTTTAAACTAAATTAAAAGAGTGTTTTTCACTGGATTCTCCAAATTTACAGCAATGAAAACAGGTGTGGGACATAGTGAAATCATCTGCTTGGGAAAGCAGGTCAGAAACTGTCACTCTGGCCCATATGTCCCCATAGGATGCTATGCAGAATTACCCTCCTCCCCACCCTTGTTGAAGGAGCTGCACAGCTGACTGTATAACCAGTGAGCCTTGAACACTCACTCTTAAAGCTGCAGAGGGACTAGGATGGAAGGGGTGGGGGACTTATGTTAACCTAGAAAGACCCCTTGAAGGGTTTTCTCAGGCAAGGAATACTCAGAGATGGTTTTGCCAGTTCTTTCTGGGGCAGGCACCATAAAATCTGCAACACTTCTATATGGAGCTAGCTATCTCAATGTGAGTTTGTGTCTCAATTTAGCATAAAAATCTTCTGGGATATTTACTCTCTGGGTTCTACAAAGTCATTCCTACTAGAAATTGATCCAATGAGGGCAAATCTCACTGTACAGCATGAACAGCCAGATCCAGCTTTAATAGGAGGACTGGATTTCAGTGTGTCCTTTACAAGACAGGACATGCAGGAGACAGATTAACAGAAGTGGGTTTTATCAAAGTCACAATCCTTCACTGTGTTGTTCTTATAGCCATCTATCCAGAAATATATCCATCTGCCTGGAAAGAGCTGGAAGTCTACCAAGAGATATGAGCTGCCTGAGATGTCAGCACAAACAAAAATCATAAGAGTATGGGCTCCACCAAGCTCAGTAAGAATATCACAATTTGCTCCGTTAATGGCAACATTTCTTTGAAGGGCACTGGAGCAAATCCAAAGTTACTTGGCTCCTCACAAGTTACCAATGCAAAGAATGTAAGCTCAGTGTAATAGGATCATAGCTGCTCAAGTCACTGTGTCAACACTTGGGTATGTCCTGAAGACGTTCTCTGTGTCAGGAAAGTCAAGAGGAATTCCAGCAGCTGTCTCTTGATTCAGTGACGCTAATAATACATAATAAATAAATCATGAGTATATTAAATCAAACATATTTTTTAAAATCTCCCCTCTCTTCTGTTATTTTGTTGAATTGCTTGTTGAAGACATTTCAAGTATTAAAACAAAACAGTTGCTTTTAATAGATTACAAAATGTGTACAACTTGAAGAAATAGGAGGATTCCCAGACTATTCGCTTTCGGTATGAATTTTTCTATACAAAACGTTTTGGAAGTTCGTAATCTACAGGTGAAAGGTTACCCCAGGTCACATAATTTGGTTCCTGCTGAAGAAAACTCTATTTGCATGGAAGGGGATCAGAGTTTGTGGGCACTGTTTTAATCTTGATTGTTTCAGCATTTGGAGACTATTCGCTGTCTACTGCAATAGCCCCACAATATAAGAAAGCACAGCAAATATTTTCATATATAATACCATAGACAGAACATTGAAAAAGGCTGTAGTGGATCTGAACAAAGGCCCATCCAGCTCAACCTTCCATTCCAACACTGGTCCACAAAATGCCCATAGTAAGCCCACAAGCACAATAGCAACCCAGGAATGTTGCTCAGCAACTGGCACTGAAGCACACCCTGTCTCTGATATTGGATGCAATGTGTAGACATCACAGCTATCAGGCTCCATGAGTCATCCTACATTATGGCAACGAGTCCCACAGTTTCAGTCTGCACTGTGTGAAGAAGTATTTCTTTTTATTTGTCTTGAATCTCCCATCATTTAGCTCCAAGAGATTATATTAGCTCCAGTATTACAAGAAAGAAAGGCACTGATCAATATTTATTTCCTCCGCACCATGCATAATTTCATCCACCTCAATGATGAATTGAGATTACAATATCAGAGGCTGGAGGAAGAAATAATAAAAATGGAACTGAAGCTAAACAAAAAACCCAAGATAAAAAGTTATACCAGCAATTAGAGATATTAAGGAAGCAAAAGAATACACTGCAACTGGAAGAAATGGAGAAAAAAATTTAAATTTGCTAAACAACATTTTGAAAATGCAAATAAAGTAGGGAAATGGTTAGCTAGTAAACTAGCCCCCCCCCCTGAATCGACATATAACTAAAATAGAAGAAAAGGGGCGGTGTTATTACAATAATAATGATATTATAAAACAATTTGGCTCGCCCAAAATGGTTTTAAACTGTATGCTATTGCTTATGTTTGAGTTTTACTGATGGTATTGTTTTATAATTGCTGTTGTGTTGTTATTATGTGTTATTGGGCTTGGCAATCATGTAAGCTGCACTGAGTCCCCTTGAGGAGATGGTTGCAGGGTATACATTAGGTAAATAAATAAATAAATAATTCACCAACTTTTACAAAAATATTTACTCCAATGATAATATCAAAATAAAATGTTGTACAATATTTAGGCAAACAGGATATTACAAAAATCTCAGAAGAGCAAAGGGAAATATTAAATAGAAAGATCTCCAAAGAAGAAATAAAAGAGGCAATTAAAAATGAACCAGCAAACAAAGCTCCAGGCCCCGATGGGTTTACCTCAATTTATTATAAAGCATTCCAAGATACTTTAATACCACCTCTTCAAAGGGTAATGAATAAAATAAAGGGGGGGATTGCAAATCCGCATATATCATAATACCTAAAGAAAACACAGACAATACAAAAGTAAAAAAATATAGACCAATCTCCCTCTTAAATGTAGATTATAAAATCTTCTCAAGTATAATGGCAAAAAGATTTTTTTTAATCTTAAATGAAATAATAGGAGATGATCAAGCTGGTTTTCTCCCCAAGCATCACACAAATGATAACATAAGAACTATCATAAACACAATAGAATATTATGAAAAGAATAATAAAAAAGAAGAAGCCTTTTAATTTTTGGATGCAGAAAAAGCATTTGACAAGGTCAACTGGCACTTCATAATGATGATTATAAAAGAAATGGACGCAGGCTTCTACTTTATAAACACAATACAATCAATTTATTCAAGATAATCAGCTAAAATTATAATAAATGGACAAGAATCAACAAATATCAAGATTGGCAGGGGACGAGACAAGGATGTCCATTGAATTGGTACAAGTTATTCTATAGATGGTACCTCACTCCAGAAAAACTGGCAAAATGCAACCTGGGGTGGGGGGGGGAGTGAGGGAAAGTGTTGGAAATGCGAAAAGCATAAGGTAGACCTCATCCACATGTGATGGAAATGTAATCTAGTAATGGGCATCATGAATATGGACCTCCTCACACAAAAACTTGCACAGAATAATCTACAACATCAGGAAACAGACTGTGGACAATTTATGGAGTTTTTAAGAAAGGAACACAGTGGACTTTATATAAAGGAAAATTTAAAAAGAAACTTAAAGGAAATGTTTAAAAATAAGAAACCAACAACACGCACATCAAAAAAGAATTCCAGATAAAAAAATAAATCTCCAGCAAATTTGAACCAGGAAGCTGTTAGGAATTGTGGGAGTTGAAGTCCAAAACTCCTGGAGGGCCAAAGTTTGACCATGCCTGCTCTAGGGCAATTGATAAGATGAGGATGTTTTAAACTAAAGGCGAAAGAACACACATCTGTTTGGGGATATGGATGGGTGGAGATGAGTTTTAGAGGTGCAACAGTTAGTTTTCTGTGCATGATTACAACCCTAGGAGAAGGTCACAGTTCATCACTCAAGAAAAGATACTCACCTGGGCCTCTTATTGAAATAAACTAGTGTTCAAGGGAACAAGAGGGCCAATGTGGTGTAGCAGTTTTATATTGGACTAGGACTCTAGTCTAGGTGATCTCAGCTTAAATCCCCACAACTGCCATGGAAACATACCAGGCTGACTTGAGAGAAATCACACTCTTTCAGCCCCCTCTGAACACATCTTGCCAAGAAAACTTCATGATAGGATCACCATCAATCACAGTCAACTTGAAAGCATATAACAAAACAAAGAGGATGTCACATTTTTATAATGATTCTGTAGAAGAGGAGCTTTCAGCAGTAGCAAGGGGTGTTTTTTTTCTTACATAGTGTCCCTTGCTGTGTTCCCAAAAGCAAGAAGTGTCCTGGTGCCAAACTCTCAACCTATCCATGCAAATCTTCCTGGGATTTCTTATTTTACTTTTCCCATCGTCCAATCTGTCTAAATCAGTTCCACATGCTTTTTGTACAGCAACTGCTAACTTTTATGGAGGAAGCACCATCAATCAGGCAACCCTAGAGCTTACATCCTTCCAACACCCTTCACGTTATGACTTGCCTGCTGAGAGAGACACCAGGAAGCTAAGCAGGAGGTACCTACACTTTGCCAATCATTTCTTTGCCCAAGAAAGAATCTGTGAGACTAGAGGAAACTATTTCATTTTCACTTTCTGGTTTTCCTTTACTCTTTGATTCACAGAAGAATGAGTGAGAAGTAGAATATACCTGCTCACTTGTTGCTACTTCAGGAGACAAGTCAGCCGCCTGAACTTAATATTGCCTGTTTGGTCAATTCACTCAATGCTGTTGCACCACACGATCAGTTCACAATATGATTAAAAATTATAAGCAGAGGTGCCTTGGTAGCCCTCTGAGTATCTCATTAGCATTAGTGGAATCAGTTGTTTTGATTGTGATTTATGTTGTTCTGGTGTATATTGACTTTTAAAGGGAAAAGAAAAAATACAAAAGCATTTTTAAACTTGTGGCTTTAGTATTTATCTCATTGGTACATCTGCAAAAGCAGGTTGATATCCATGAAAGCTAAAAGACAAATCAATCTTTAAAATTCTTTTAATACTTTTTATGCTGCAATAGACTAACATGGCTGTTTCTTATAAAGGAGGTAGCTACCAGACAATTAGGCAAATGAATAATCCAACAGAGGATGTAACTCTCAGTTGCCATCCAATTAGGCCAAACCATTCACATCACTCCATGTGTACAAGTTTGGCCTTTCAGACTATTGGGATGTTAACTGATTACCGATTTAAACAGTACAGTGGGCATCCAGCCACAGATGCAGGTGAAACTTTGGGAGAGAATGCCACTGGAACATGGCCATACAGCCCCCAAAATTCACAGCAACCCAAGATGCACAATGCCATGACTGCATTAATACTATTGGATGCAGCAGAGGTTCATTCACTTGTGGTCCATAGATTCCTACGGAGTCCACAGATGGTCTTCAATGAGTCCAGAAACCAGTAACATCTCTCCCTTAATTCTCCTTGAAAAATGTGAAGTTTCCTTTTCTGCAGAAGGGTTCTTAGAAGGACCCTTCTCAAGGCACAAAAGATTTAATTCTTGGTGTTTGAACTCCTGGGGCAGAACTTACAAATGTGTTCATCTACTTGATTCAGTGTCCAAATGAATGGCTGAAAAGAGATTAATGCAAACTGAGAAGAGGTATTAATATGATAGAAATTGCCAATCTATGCAGACCACACAAATAGCTGGCCTTGTGAAGCTGCTGAGTTAGTTGTACTACATACATAGCTAGGCAGAAACTTGCAGTTAATGATGCAACCAATAAGCATTCTACTCTTTTGCTGATCATATCAGCCTTTCCTCACAGCCAGTGGTAGAATTGGCCACTAAACAACTAATTCCAAGTTGTCTCTAAATAGAAGTTCCCTATTGCTCATGAAATGGAGTGTTTTGGCTAGGAAACCACCCTTCTTCGAGTGAGGCCGATGGAAGATGGTCTCCCAAGAGTTAAATAATGAAGAAACAAACAAAATCAAAGTGTGTGAATGTGACCCATCTCTCCCCCTGCCTCTTAGCTGTAAGAACTGTGTAAGCGGATTAGTAACAGAGGTAAATTCACTCCCATGGTCCATTCTCAGCCTTCACATCTTTCCCCCTACATCAAACTTCTGTGCCAATTTGAAAAAAGTCCAAGTAAGATTTCTCATTAGTGCCTGTGCTGGCTAAAGTGAGTGGCCAAACATTCCTGGAGGAATACTCTCATCCACCCCTCATTTAGGCCTTGAAAAGCCCAGGAATTCAATCCTCTATGAAGCAACAAAAACATTCACTGTATAGCTCTAAAAAGGCTGTTCATTCACAGAGTACGAAACACCTTATTGCTTCATCTTTTCCCTGAATATGAGGAAGGAAAAGGGCAGTGCTGACATTTTAAAGTTTACTTTTACCTATTTCTGTATGAAACTACAGTTTTCAGCAGAAAACAGTTGCCCCCCAATACCACCTTACCATTCACTGGTAAAGTCTCTGGATATCGGATTGCTGCCTTTTCTTTTCTTTTTTTGAAAATCTTGTTCAGAAACACTGGTTTATGATTGCTGCTTGTGTGTTTTAAAAGTTTTAAGCTGTACAAGTCCTATTTACTATATTTTTGGGGTCAGGAGCAACTTGAGAAACTGCAAGTCACTTTTGGTGAGAAAACTGGCCGTCTGCAAGGACATTGCCCAGGAGATACCCGAATGTTTTGATGTTTTACCATCCTTATGGGAGGCTTCTCATGTCTCTGCATGGGGAGCTAGAGCCGACAGAGGGAGCTCATCCGTGCTCTCCCGTTTCGAATCTCCGACCTGTCGGTTTTCAGTCCTACCAGCACAAGAGTTAACCTGTTGAGATTAAAAATGTAAGTGGGCAAATTATATTGTAAAATGTAAGAATAATGTAAAATATGTGTTTATTTTCAATGGGACTACTTGGAGTAAGTTTGTTGCAAACTTACTTGAAGCCTGAAGCCTCCAGAAGGTGCTGGAAAAAGTTACAGCTGTAGGTGTTTTACAGCTATCACTGTATAAAATAAGGCAGCTGAGAGACTGACCTTGGGGGTGAGGAATTTTGTTTCGAAGAAGCCAGCAACTTTGCAGAGGAGGACGTCGATAAGAAGACGGAAGGTTTATGTTGTTTCTTATGGACTATTTGTTTGCTAATACTGTCATTTAATTGTGCCTGAACATATTTCATTTAAAGAGCTTTATTTTTAAAATAAATGACTCGTGAATTTTTTAACTACAGAGAGCCAGCTTAATTGACAGAAAACAATACTCAGATCAATACAGAATTCCAACAGGTGGTAGCAGAGGATGGTTGAAGTTTCTGTTTTTGTTGGAAGCTGGTCAAGTTTTTTCTTTACTCTCTGTTAGTTGTTTTTTGGCACAGGCAGTATACAAGAGCTGCAAAGGAGAAATACATTCTTGTGAAGATGAGTTTATCATCTGTTTCCCTGGGCGGTCTGGCGTTGGAGCATCTTACAGCCTCCAATTATGCTACTTGGGCCGTAAAGATGAAAAGTGTGCTCATCAGAGAAGATTTATGGGATGTTACATCATCGCCTTTAGCAGATGACGCCACAGCGGCTGTGAAGAGGGCGAATGATAAAGCACTAGCAACAATCTTGTTGTGTGTGGACAACTCCCAGCTGGCATATGTACATGGAGTTCTCATGGCACACGAGGCCTGGCTAAAGTTTACAGAAATTTATCGTGCTTCAACAGCCAGTGCAAAGATAATCCTCACCCAGCAACTTTATAATTTAAAGCTTCATAAAGGAGAAGATGTAATGAAGCATATTGATACAATGCATCGCCTGTTCGTGGAACTGGAGGAAAGAGAGATGAGTTTTTCGAACTCACACCAAGCATGTGTGTTGCTTTCCAGTTTGGATGCGTTGTGGGACAATTTTGTGTTTTCAATGCAGAATGTTCCTGAAGCTGAGCTTTCACTTAATTTTGTTTGTTCCAGGCTTATGGAGCAGGAGAAAAGAAATGTGTTCCTTAAAGAAACAGCTTCTCCTGCAAAAGGGGCTCAAAGTAGAAACGCCCAGCAGTCAGGAGCAGTGTATAGTGTTAGAAGGTGTTATGGATGCGGAGCAGTTTCTCATGTAATAAGAAATTGTCCCAATAAGATGAAAAAACAGGCAAAGGAAAGGGGTTTTTCTTCCAATAGGGGTGCTCATGTTTTGGTAACAAGAAGTACTAAAGAAGAGAGTGTAAAAAGTCTTGTGTGGCTGTTAGATTCTGGGTGTACAGAGCATTGTGTAAATGATATAAAGTTGTTAAAAAATGTGGAAGAAGCTGAAGTAACAAATGTTACTCTTGCAGATGGGTCAAAAGTTAAATGTGAGATCCAGGGGGATGTTTATGTACCTGGGTTAAATAGAATGCTTACAAAGGTTTTGTTAATTGAGAAATTGGATTTTTGTTTAATTAGCATTTCCAGCCTATGTGCTGAAGGGTATGAAGTGTGCTTTAGGGCAAAAGAATGTGAAGTGTCCTTTAAAGGAAAGCATTGTGTTACGGGCAGATTGGTAAACAAAATGTATCAGATTCCTAAAGGAGAGAAAGTGTTTAAAGTGCAAGGAACTGAAAACAAGCCTCTTCATGATGAGTGTATTCACTATTATCATAAAGTGTTGGGACATGTTAGCTTTAAAGCTATAAGACAGCTTGCTAAAGTAACCAATTTAAAACTTAAGTCCTGTGATAATTATTTGGACTGTGCTGTTTGTTCTAAGGAGAAAGTAAAAAGGTGTTCCATTCCAAAGCAAAGCAATAGGTAAACAACAAATCCATTTGAGCTTGTTCATATAGATCTGGCGGGTCCAATGTGCAAGAGTTTTGGAAATGCATCTTATTTTCTTGTGCTAGTGGATGATTTTACCCGCTATACTTATTGTTATTTTTTGAAACAAAAGTCCCAAGCTGGGTCCAAATAAAGGAATGGGTTAACATGGTTGAAAGGAGTTTTAACCACAAGGTGGGGTGTTTCCAGACAGACAGGGGTGGTGAGTTCACTGTGAAGTGGTTAGAAAACTGGTTAACTGCCACCGGGATTCGTCATCAACTTACGAATCCATACAACCCGGAAGAAAATGGCGCGGCAGAAAGAAAAATCAGAGTCTTAAAAACAATGAAAAATTGTATGTTAAATGATGCTAAGATAAGTGAAAAGTACTGGGCTGAAGCTATAAATATGGCTGTACACATTGTAAACAGATCATGGAGTTCAGTGGTAAATGAAACACCATATTTCCTGTTGTTCAAAAGGAAACCTATTTTTTCGTATTTTCATAATTTTGGATGTTTTGCCAATGTTCATATTCCATCACAGTGTAGGAATAAGAATCAACGTAAGTGGAAGAATCTAAGATTTTTGGGTTATGCTGAAAAAACTAGAGGTTTTCGTTTTGATTTAGGAAATGGAAAGGTTTTGATTTCAAGAAGTGCGAATTTTGAGAAACATCAGGGATGGGTTGATATTCATCAAAATTCTGAAGTATTCTTCCCATTTCATCAGAGACCAGTATCCCAGGGTTCAGAGTTAGCTAAAACAGCTGGGCCCAGTAGTGGGATAAAAGCAGAAGTAGTTGAAGAAGTGTCTGAAGAGTCTGGTGTTGTACCTGAAGAAATGGCTAGCAGTGAGCTACAGGAAAGTGTTGAGGTTGAAGTGGAACCTGAATTAGTTTTGAGAAGGAGTCAGCGCTCAATAAAGGAGTGCCACCAGATAAGTTCATGGTACAGTGTGTATTGACTGAAGAGAATCAAGGTGTACGTATTGAGCCTCGAACATACAGTGATGTGTTGAAATGTGATTCAGTGGAAAGAGGTCACTGGAAAAAGGCTATGGACACTGAGTATAAATCTTTAGATTTAGATTGTGTCTAGACCTGTTGGGAAACTAGTAATTGGTTCCTTTGGGTATTCAAGAAAAAGGTATTGTCTGATGGTTCTTTTAAATACAAGGCAAGGTTAGTTGCACAGGGTTGTTCACAGGTTATGCATGAGTCGTATGATGAAACATTCGCTCCTACTGCGAAGGCAGAGTCATTGAGGATGTTAGTGACCTTAGCAGAACAGTATGATTTCAAAATGAGACATTTTGATTTTGAGACGGCCTATTTGAATGCTAAACTTGATGAAGAGATTTACTTAGAACCTGCACCAGGTTGTAAAGTCAGCCACAACAATGTGTATCGACTGAGAAAGGCCTTGTATGGTTTATGTCAGCCAGCCAGATGTTGGCATTTGTGCATCAATGAAGTTTTGTTGAAATTAGGGTTTGTTTCTAGTATGGCTGATTCATGTGTTTATACAAGAAGTAAAGGAGTAGACCAATTCTTTATTTTGATTTATGTAGATGACTTGTGTTTGGTGGCTAAGTCAGATGAGGTCCTTAATAAAGTTTTTAAGGAATTAAGTAAGTATTTTAAGTTGAAAGATCTTGGAAGTGTTAAAGAGTATCTTGGAGTAGAAGTGTTGAATTCCACTCAAGGTGTGTTCCTTAGTCAGAAAAAGAAGATACATCAGTTGATAGAAAAAGTTGGGCTGAAAGATGCAAATCCAGTACAGACTCAATGATTGAAGATTTTTGAGTCAGACATGTGAAGAACGTTTTCCAAATGTACAGTTGTACCATTCAGTGATAGGTAGTGTTTTGCATATTGCAAACTGGACACGGCCTGACATTGCTTATGCCGTTGGCATTTTAAGTAGAAAAGTGGCTTGTCCTACAACCAAAGATTGGTTGGGTTTGAAGAGAGTACTTAGGTATTTAAAAGGAACTGTGAGTTATAGTTTGTTTTATCCTTTGTTGGAAAATGAGAAGCTGGAAGTTTTTGTTGACAGTTCGTTTGCTGATGAGGGAGACAGGAAATCAGTGACAGGTTATTTTGTCAAGTATGGGGACAAACCCATTTGTTGGAGATCCAGAAAACAAAGTTCGGCTGCTGTGTCTACAGCGGAATCAGAATTTGCTGCTCTTTCAGAAGTAGGGAATGAGTTAATTTGGATTCAGCAGTTGTTAATTGACCTGGGTTTAAAGTTTGAAAAACCCATAGTGGTGAATGAAGACTCACAGACCTGCATAGCTTTGGCAATGAATGAGAGCATGAAAAGCAAAACGAAATACATTGCAGTAAAATATCAGAATGTGAGACATTTGTTAAAACAGGGTATGATTGTTCTACAGCAGGGCTGTCCAACTGGCGGCCCCGGGGCCGTATCCGGCCCCGTAGCCTGTTGGACACGGCCCCACCTATGCCCTCAGCCGCCATTTTTAATTTTTAAAAAAAAAATCGAATTTTTTTTTAAAAAATGGCGGCGGGGGGGCGGGGAGGCGGGGAAGGAGCTAGCTCCCTACCCCCCTCCCTACCTAGGAGAGCCGCCAAAAAAAGGGCAGAAGGCGGCGCCAAGAGCAGCGCGTCACAGGCCTGGCGTGACGCGCTGCTCTTGGCACCACCTACTCCTCCTTTTCAGTGGCTCCCCCGGCCTAGGAAGGGAGGGGAGGCACCGAAAAGGAGGAGTAGGCGGTGCCAAGGGGCAGCGCGTCACGCCAGGCCTGTGACGCGCTGCCGTTGGCGCCGCCTTCTGCCCCACCGTCACCGAGAGAGGGACGGAGAAGCGATCCAGACAGGGAGGAGGAGCCAGCTCTCTTCCTCCTGCCTGGATCGCCCCTTCTCCCTCTCTCGGCGCCGCCCGTGCGAGGCAGTTCGCAGCGGCGGCGCCGAGAGAGGGACGGAGGGGCGATCCAGGCAGGGAGGAAGACAGCTGGCTCCTCCTCCCTGGATCGCCCTTCTCCCCTTTCTCGGCGGCGCCGCTGCGAACTGCCTCGCAATGGCGGCGCCTAGAGAGGGACGGAGGGGGGCGATCCAGGCAGGGAGGAAGACAGCTGGCTCCTCCTCCCTGCCTGGATCTTCTCCGTCCCTCTCGCGCCCCGCCGTTGCGAGGCAGTTCGCAGCGGCGGGCGCCGAGAGAGGGACGCGATCAGGCAGGCAGGGAGGAAGACAGCTGGCTCCTCCTCCCTGGATCGCCCCTTCTCCCTTTCTCGGCGGCGCCGCTGCGAACTGCCTCGCAATGGCGGCGCCGAGAGAGGGACGGAGGGGCGATCCAGGCAGGGAGGAAGACAGCTGGCTCCTCCTCCTGGATCGCCCACTTCTCCCTTTCTCGGCGGCGCCACTGCGAACTGCCTCGCAATGGCGGCGCCGAGAGAGGGACGGAGGGCGATCAGGCAGGGAGGAAGACAGCTGGCTCCTCCTCCCTGCCTGGATCCCGTCTCTCCAGCGCTCTGCGCCGCCGTTGGCAGGCAGTTCGGATCAGCGGCGGCGCGAGAGAGGACGGAGGGGCGATCCAGGCAGGGAGGAAGACAGCTGGCTCCTCCTCCCTGGATCGCCCCTTCTCCCTTTCTCGGCGCCGCGCCGCTGCAGAACTGCCTCGCAATGGCGGCGCCGAGAGAGGAACGGAGGGGGCGATCCAGGCAGGGAGGAAGACAGCTGGCTCCTCCTCCCTGGATCGCCCCTTCTCCCTTTCTCGGCGGCGCCGCCGGAGGGGGCGAACTGCCTGGATCGCAATGGTGGCGCCGAGAGAGGGGAGGAGGCGATCAGGCAGGGAGGAAGACAGCTGGCTCCTCCTCCCTGCCTGGATCGCTTCTCCGTCCCTCTCTCGGCGCCGCCGCCGTTGCGAGGCAGTTCGCAGCGGCGGCACCGAGAGGGACGGAGGCGATCCAGGCAGGGAGGAAGACAGCTGGCCCCTCCTCCCTGCCTGGATCGCTTCTCCGTCCCTCTCTCGCCGCCGCCGTTGCGAGGCAGTTCGCAGCGGCGGCGCCGAGAGAGGGACGGAGGGGGCGATACAGACAGGAGGAAGACAGCTGGCTCCTCCTCCTTCGCCCCTCCTCCTTCCCCGTCGTCCGCGGGGAGGAGGGGCGAAGGAGGAGAAAGTCAGCTGGCCCCGCCCCCCCCGCCCCCCCTCTATCGGCCCCCCCCTGCTCACTGATCACCTGCGGCCCCCCAGGTGATCAGTGACACTTCTTCCGGCCCTTGGGCCGGAAGAAGTTGGACAGCACTGTTCTACAGTACTGTAGATCTGAAGAAAATGTTGCGGATATATTCACCAAAGCTTTACCAGCCATGCAACATAAAGTGTTATGTGCAAAAATGGGGTTAATTGCTGTTAGTGCATAAAATGTAGTCTGTTGTGTTTAAATGGTTTTGTTAGTTATCATTTGTACAATATAATTAGAAAGGAGCCTGTTGAGATTAAAAATGTAATTAAAAATGTGGGCAAATTATATTGTACAAATGTAAGAATAATGTAAAATATGTGTTTATTTTAAATGGGACTACTTGGAGTAAGTTTGTTGCAAACTTACTTGAAGCCTGAAGCCTCCAGAAGGTGCTGGAAAAAGTTACAGCTGTAGGTGTTTTACAGCTATCACTGTATAAAATAAGGCAGCTGAGAGACTGACCTTGGGGGTGAGGAATTTTGTGTCGAAGAAGCCAGCAACTTTGCAGAGGAGGATGTCGATAAGAAGACGGAAGGTTTATGTTGTTTCTTGTGGACTATTTGTTTGCTAATACTGTCGTTTAATTGTGCCTGAACATATTTAATTTAAAGAGCTTTATTTTTAAAATAAATGACTCGTGAATTTTTTAACTACTGAGAGCCAGCTTAATTGACAGAAAACAATACTCAGATCAATACAGAATCCCAATACAGAAAAGCCCAGGAATTCAATCCTCTATGAAGCAACAAAAACATTCACTGTATAGCTCTAAAAAGGCTGTTCATTCACAGGGTACGAAACACCTTATTGCTTCATCTTTTCCCTGAATATGAGGAAGGAAAAGGGCAGTGCTGACATTTTAAAGTTTACTTTTACCTATTTCTGTATGAAACTACAGTTTTCAGCAGAAAACAGTTGCCCCCCAATACCACCTTACCATTCACTGGTAAAGTCTCTGGATATTGGATTGCTGCCTTTTCTTTTCTTTTCTTGAAAATCTTGTTCAGAAACACTGGTTTATGATTGCTGCTTGTGTGTTTTAAAAGTTTTAAGCTGTACAAGTCCTATTTACTATATTTTTGGGGTCAGGAGCAACTTGAGAAACTGCAAGTCACTTTTGGTGAGAAAACTGGCCGTCTGCAAGGACATTGCCCAGGAGATACCCGAATGTTTTGATGTTTTACCATCCTTATGGGAGGCTTCTCATGTCTCTGCATGGGGAGCTAGAGCCGACAGAGGGAGCTCATCCGTGCTCTCCCGTTTCGAATCTCCGACCTGTCGGTTTTCAGTCCTGCCAGCACAAGAGTTAACCCATTTACTATATAGCTAGTTTTATCACTGGAACAGTATAGTGCTTTGCAAAAGATGGCGCCGGTGTGTGGAAGCACTGCAGAAGAGCTCCAACCGAAGCTGCCAGAGCTGGAGGCCGCACCGACCTCCAGCCCAGGGGGTTAACCCCTCAGAACCCCCAGAACCTCGGTGGGGGAGAGCACTGACATTTTTCCAAACGCCATCGGGTGCACCTGCCAGAGCGGCCTGGACTCCATCCCACCCACCATCTTGCCAGAAGATCTGTGGAGGATTTCACAGGGACATACCTGCCTCTCCCTGGGTATGATTTTTCAACAATACAATCTGCTGGCCTCCCAGCTTAGAAGGTTGGGCGATATGCTGTCTGCCTTTTCCAGCTACAGCCACCAACCCTTATCGCCCATAACGACACTCTTCAGGGAGATCCCCAGGGCTTCACCAGGAGGCCCTTTCTCCGGGTCCCCCCAGGAGGAAGCCCAAGCAGGAGACTCGGGAACATTCCAACACACCCAAGCGGGGTCTGTCCTACCCCTGAAGAGAACACCTGGCGCGCTTGCCGTGCCCAGCGGGGACGGCTCAATTGAGGGACTGGGAGACTGCCCTTTGTCCGCGTGCGGCAGCGGTAGCGGACCTCCCTATCTACGACCTGCACAGCCCCTTGTGAACCCTACTCCCTACTTGGACGTCTCTGCCGTCCTGGCGACGGTCCCGGGAGCTCGCCCCCGGTGTCGGGCAGCCTTGCTACAGGCTCCGGGGGCTGGGGCCATTAGGCCAGCTTCCCCCAAGATGGCGCCCGATCGACCAGATTCCTCCAAGATGGCGTCGAAGCCTCCACCATTTCTTCTTCTTCCCCCTGATAGCCAGGAGGCGGTTCCATCACAGCGGAGGCGTGGCTGGAGGCGTGGCCAGAGGAGGAGCCAGTGCTGCCTGCCCTCCTCCCCCCATCTACTCTACAGGCAGCCCCAAAACCTAAAACACCATCCCTTGAGGGAAGCAGAAAAGCACCTGGCTCCGTTCAAGCAACCAACCTCCAACAGACAACTGTGGAGCATGATGATAAGCTATTGGGAATTCCTAATAGAGATTCTAGCAGTAAATGGGCCTTAAAGAATCCCCATCGAAGGCGGATGAAGCACAGGCCCAGAACCTTCTGGGGGGGCTAACTACATCTCCTTAAGAAGTGCCACCTTCTCCGACCCCCAAAGGAGAACAAAAAACCACCCATCAGCCCCCACGAGGGTCAGAAAAGTAACTCACTCCCCCAGGGAGCTCAGTCCTCCACAAAAGCCACCTGATCCACCTCGACCACCCTCGGCGACCAACCCAGAGGTTGAGCGTCCTATCCCAAGGACCTCCCATGCAGACCCTATCCGTTCTCCAGGAGTGACTGAATACACCCCCGCTCCAACTGGATTGGGTCCCAGAGCCAAGGAGTCACCCATTACGGACATACCTGACCCACCTCCCGACCTCTCCTTGTCCCCTTTTCAAGGGGTCTGTCGGAAGCTGAACCCGCAGCACCTCAAGGGGATCTAATGACCAGGAAGCCAATTCCAACTATCTGTGGGAATGGGACATATGGCGGTAGGCGCAGGCCAATAGAGAGAATCCGCCAGAGTCACAAACGAACTCTGGCTCATTCTGACCTGCGTCCTATCCCAAAGTACACTGCTGGCAGACCACCAGCTTCCTCCCCTTCTACTCTGGTATTAGTGAATGCCCGGTCCATTAGGAACAAGACTGCCACCATCCAAGACTTTGTTTCCGAGCTAACACCTGATTTATTTCGTGTGACCGAGACCTGGCTCCAGGATGGTGATAAGATCCACCTCCATGAGTCAGTCCCCCCCTGGTTATGTCATCACTCACCAGAGCAGAACTGGGAGGCGGGGGGTGGGGTAGCTATGTTCTCCCGTGATATGTTATCTCTCAGGTCAGTACCTGCGCTGAATGCCCCAGGGGTTGAATCCGTTGGCCTTGTGTGGGACTCCCAGGAGAGTATAGCCTTTCTCTTGGTGTACCGAGCGCCTAGCACATCAGCTGAAAGCCTATCCCTGCTGCTGGAGACCATGTCGGAGTGGGCGTTGAGGTTCCCTAGGCTCATTGTCCTGGGGGACTTCAACATCCATGCTGACACGGCCTCCTTTTCACCTGCAGCAGTAGACCTAATGTCGACCATGGCAACACTAGGACTCTCCCTCTGTGATTCCAGACCCACACACCAGGCGGGTCACACCCTGGATCTAGTCTTCTGTGCAGGCGTCCAAGTGAACCTAGCCTCTATTATAGAGGTACCATGGTCGGATCACTGTGCCCTGAGAATCCGGATAGAACTGGCTCCCCCGCCCTGCAAGGGCGCCGAACAAATTTGGGTTCGCCCAAAGAGACTTATGGAACCTTCTAGGTTCCTGAATGCTCTAAGGGATCTGGAGTCTGTCAGTGCCTCCATCGATGAGCTGGTGGACGCCTGGAACATCAAACTGTCCAATGCTCTTGATGAGGTCGCCCCTAGATGCCCTCTCCGCCTCCGTAGGAATCGGGCGCCTTGGTTCACTGAGGAGTTACGTTCGATGAAGCGGGAGAAGAGACGGCTAGAGAGCGTGTGGAGGAATCTCCGTGACGGAAGTTCGAAATCAACTTATAAGCTTTTCAAAGATGCTTATGAGAAAGCCATCAAGGAAGCAAAAAAATCGTACTACGCTGCCTTGATTGCGTCTGCGAGCTCACGCCCAGCACAATTGTTCAAGATAATTAGGTCTCTGACGATGGTCTCTACCATCCCAAACAGTGATAATCAGGCCCTCACTGCCGAGGCTTTTCAGAGCTATTTTGCAGACAAGATCTCGGCCCTCCGCCGGGATCTTCCGGCCACGATTGATAGAGTTAGTGAACTTGAGACTCCGTGGCCTCTTGCCGGGCCCACCTTCGACCGGTTCACGCCACTGGACGCAGCAGCTGTCGATAGGATTATTGCTGCAGCTCGCCCAACCACCTGTTCCCTTGATCTGTGCCCCTCCTGGCTGGTGAAAGCCAACCTGGAGGGATTGCGAGACCCTCTGTTGAATATAATTAATACTTCCCTAGCCCAGTGAGTATTTCCAGAGGGTTTAAAAGAGGCGGTGGTCTCTCCATTGTTGAAGAAGCCGGGATTAGATCCAACGGTCCCCTCCAACTACCGCCCGGTTTCGAATTTATTGTTCCTGGGCAAGGTAATTGAGAAGGCGGCAATGGAGCAGTTGCAGTCCTTCCTAGATGACGCAGCTTGGCTAGACCCCTTCCAGTCCGGCTTCCGTCCGGGGCATGGGACGGAGATGGTCCTGGTCTCCATCTCGGATGAGTTGCGCTGCCAGCTGGATCAGGGCGGATCGGCGCTGCTCGTGTTATTGAACCTCACAGCGGCATTTGATACAGTCGATTATGATCTATTGACTCACCGCCTTGCCAGGGCCGGAGTTAGGGGGACAGCCCTTAATTGAGTGACCTCCTTCCTCCGGAACCGGCTACAACGAGTGAGGAGGGGCAAGGATGTCTCCGGGGTTCCCGCTTCTTTGCGGGGTTCCTCAGGGGGCTATTCTCTCCCCCCTCTTATTTAACATCTATATGCGACCACTTGCCCAGCTGTTGCGTAGTTTTGGGCTGGTGTGCCATCAGTACGCTGATGATACCCAGCTTATCTTGAAGATGGAGGGCAGCCTCGAATCCGTGCCCGATAATTTCCATCATTGCCTTGAGGCCGTCACTGGATGGCTGCGAGCCAGTAGGTTGAAGGTGAATCCGGCAAAGACGGAGATCCTGTGGCTGAGTCCTCCGGGCTGTCGGGATGTTCAGCTTCCAACCCTGGACGGCGTGACATTATGTCCGTCGCCCTCTGTTAAGAGCTTAGGAGTAACCTTGGACCCCCTGTTGTCGATGGAGGCCCACGTCTCCAGCGTTAGCGGGGTAGCATTTTTCCATCTTCGCCAGGTGAGGAAGCTGGCCCCCTATTTGTCCCAGCGCGACTTAGCCACAGTGATCCAAGCCACGGTCATCTCGAGGCTGGACTACTGTAATGCTCTTTACATTGGCCTTCCTCTGTCGGTAATCCGGAGACTCAAGCTGGTGCAGAACGCTGCAGCGCGACTCCTGGCGGGGGTCCCGATTGGCCACCACATCACGCCAATCCTGCGCGAACTGCACTGGCTCTCAATTGAATGCCGGATTGCCTTCAAAGTGTTAGTCCTGACTTTTAAGGCCTTACATGGTCTGGGGCCAGTGTACCTGCGGGATCACCTTGTCCCATATCATCCCACCAGATCACTGCGCTCCGAAGAGCTAAACCTCCTGGTCATCCCAAATGTGAGGACTTACCATCTGTCCACAACACGCCGCCGGGCTTTCCCCTACCATGTGGAACGCACTGCCTGCCAGCATCCGTGCCACCCAGGGCCTCCTCCCGTTCAGGAGAGCAGTTAAGACATTGCTGTTCCAACAAGCCTTCGGAGTTAGCTAAACTGTAGCTCGCACCGTCTAGCTGTCAGCCCACTGCGACTCCATTTGTTGTTTCAACTGTTCTAATTGTAATTCCATCTTAATGGTATTACTGTGGTTTATGAGTTATCTGACAATTGTATTTTACGAACTGTTGTAAGTCGCCCCGAGCCGTTTTGGCGGGGGCAGACAAATGCGAAATAATAAATAAATAAATGTATTTGTTATATATTTGAGTCAATTTGATGTTTCATGGAAGTTTATATTTTTAAGGAAACCAATTGTTTTTAGCAGACAAACATCAGAAGCTTCCTACCAACCAGAGCTTTCTAACCAAGAAAGAGATTGATCAGACATGATGGTCTTACATCCATGTGCAAAAACTGTAGGGTGACATTCCCTGTAAAACAGTCCTTCGTGCAGTCAGCAACACTTCGGCAGGGGCAGCTGCCTGCAAATGTCTGCCTTTCTAAGTTCTCTTGGCTTCCCAATTAAAATTGGATAAGGATTTGTCAT
The DNA here is from genome assembly GCA_030556195.1 of Anolis apletophallus. Lineage (NCBI taxonomy): Eukaryota > Metazoa > Chordata > Lepidosauria > Squamata > Anolidae > Anolis > Anolis apletophallus. The sequence continues at coordinate 90,181,900 of JARBWK010000002.1, read as the reverse complement.
TCTAGGTTTTGTTTCTAAATTAATTGGGAGTGAAAGTGAAGAAAGGTAACAAATTAAAACACTGTTTCTTCATAGCATCACACCACTGTTCTGGTTTGAGCTGGGAACTTACTGAGGTAGGAGTTAAGTCTTCCTCCCAATGTAAATTAAGCAAGTTCACAGTGCCATCTAGAGGCCACCAGCTTTCCTGCTTCAAGGCAGGATTAGACAGATTCATGGATACCAAGGGAATACGTAGCTACTGAAATGGACATCCAAGTGCCACCTCTGTGTTGATGGAGGCAGGCAGGATTTTCCCCGGGTACTGGTTGTGGGGGGTCGGGAGCAGGTGAGGGTTCTGCCCTCCTTTCTGCTAGAGATCCCTGTGTACAACTAGTGGGCCACTGTGTGACACAGAATGCTGGACTAGATGGGCTGAGGCCCGATTCAGCATGGCTCTTCTTGTTCTTAAAATTAGATAAGGAAATTGAAGTGACCACAGAAGAAACGTTTTTGGATTATAGTGAAGTAGTAAAGCCACCCTAACGCCTACTCAAAATTTCATCCTCTTAAGACTGAGTGGGTAGGCTTTATGCCAATAGTAAAGGTAAAGGTTACCCCTGACATTAAGTCTAGTCGTGTCCGACTCTATGGGGCGGTGCTCATCTCCATTTCTAAGCCAAAGTGCTGCAATTGCACATAGGCACCTCCAAGGTCATGTGGCCAGCATGACTATATGGAGCACTGTTACCTTCTCACAGAAGGTAACACAGTTTTCAAACTGCTAGATTGGCGAAGGCTGAGCCTAACAGCAGAAGCTCACTTTGCTCCCTGGATTCAAACTGCCAACTTTTCGGTCAGCATGTTCAGCTGCTCAGTGGTTTAACCCACTGCACTACCAGGGGCCAATATATCACAAAAATAGAAGAAACACCAAAGATAATCTAGTCCAGTGGTTCCCAACCTTTGGTCTTCCTGGTGTTCTGTACTTCAATTCCCTGAAATCCCAGCCATCTTACCAGCTGTAAGGTATTGTGGGAGCTGAAGTCCAAAATACCTGGGGGAACAAAAGTTGGCAACCACTGATCTAGTCCAAAGCCCTGCTCTACAGCAATGGGTCTTTTGTATCTACTGGCACTTGATTCCAGGACCTCCGTGGACACTCAAATATCTCCCATTCTCAGGTCCTATGATATAAAATTGGTTAGTAAAAAGTTTTCCTTTGTACAAAAAGGGCAAAATCAAGGTTTTATTTCTGTGATTTGTTTTACGGGGGGTCTGACTGTTCATATCTTACGCAGGTCTGAAAGATCAGCATCCAACTTCAAATCCCTCCAAAAATGAGTCTCCACCATCCTTCAAGACAGCCTTTTCCACTGGTCCCGTGGCAGAATCTGACTTTTCTGTTGACTGCTGCAGCCCCTGGCAACACTTTTCCATACAGCAGGAAGTTTCAGTTCTTTCCTCCCAGGGAGATTTTTTTCGTCTTCCTTCCCCCAGCAAGAGAGCAAAGTAGGCCTGGACAGCCCCTGTTTGCCCATCAATTTCCTCGCAGCCTTTGCCTGGCCATTTATCAACTTCCTGCTCCTTTCCTCCTTAGTTCCTGTCATCTGGAGGATTCCCAGAAGCCACAATAGAAGGTTAAAGAAGATACACATTGAGTCTATCCACCTATAAAGTGGTTTTGCTCTTTTCCTATTACTTCCCACTTTACAAAACGTTGTCTGTTATAATGAATCATGCCACCTCATAGGATAGCTGCAGTTTATTAATTTTGACTTATAGAGAGTGAGTTCAGGCTTGGTTTCTTCTTCAACCTATTTATTTTCCTGAGAGTAACCCAACACAGAAATCAAGAACATTGTGGTATAGACAATCCTAGCTTATTCAGTGATATATCTTTCCATTACAAAATGCCACTGCCCATTTCTATTGAATTCTCCAAATTATTTAGGACCTATTTTCAGAAAAATTTTAAGATTACTCACTTAAGAACATAAGAAGCCGAAAGATAACTTTCTCTGTAAGTTATACAGGACAGCGATGCGAGCAAAATCATGGCTCTTGTCCCATTCTATCTTATTTCAAACAGTATTTTTCACATATATGCACAGCCCCAAATACAAGATTGTGGCCTTAGAAGGTTGGATTCAAAGATCCCCCTCCTTAAAAGAGTATTTCTAAAATAATGAAAATAGCTGAGTCCATCTTCCCCTTGCTATTACGTTAGGCTAAAAAAAAGTAGCAAAACCAGCAGGCAGCACAATAGCTCCTACTCTCTTCTACATCTGAAAAACCAGTCTAGGCTAAATAATTTGGTTTTCCTCAATTTAGCCTGCATTTGTCTCTCTTACAGACAAGGAGAAATAAAAATTCACAGTATAAAATCACGATGTGTCTAATTTGCTGAGGACTTTTTCCACCAATTCTTGGACCTTGTAGTACAAATTGGGAGAGTTATTGGATTCAATGAGTAATACACCCATGAACGAGTCATTACAGGTTGTCATTTCTTACTTCCTTTGTAGAATAAGTAGTTGTGTCATCAGTAAAAGCAGTTACCATTGACAAGTGGAGTTTACAGTCTTTGTTCTTCTAAATTTGCGAAAGTGTTCTTGGAACAAAGTTTGGGACTTCAATATAGTCCATATAAATTAAGACAGTGTCCTGAGTGTAGTTCAAACATGTAAATTACCACAAAATCCTATGTACATCCTATATGATAGGGCAACAGAGACCCAGGGGGTGTTCTGATAGTACTAAACGTATGCCATCATTTAAAATGCATTTGTTTACAATCCACGGGGGTCATTTTGAGATACAAGGGTTTTGTTCACATTCATAATGACTAGAACGAAAAAGAAGAGCTAAACAATACTCTAAGTTGCTAACAGAATTTAATTTAATCCAATTAAAATCTATGCAATGTGTGGGGAAAACAATATCCTTCCTACAGATATTGCACTGGAGAACATATGGATATGTACAACTTCGTCACATACTCCTTCCAAAGATATATTGGTCCCGATTCAGACAAATCAAAGGAAAAGGCTAGGTATGGAAGAGGAAACACAGGCCTACATCTTTTAAGTCAAAATAAAGTAAGAATTTAGTTGGGTTACCATCCTTAATTGTATTTGGGCTCATAATTATTGTCTGCTTTTACTTAATTGCCCACACAGGCCATTGGGTATGAAGGGCTGGCTATTTCATAATCTAGCGAGTCCCAATGTCTGGAATATTTCTAAGTGGAGGTGGTAGGCATTGCACTTGGGACTTTCTGCATATGTGTTCTCATTGAACTATGATATGAAAACCTGGTATTTATTGAACGTCTTTGCTGTCACAAAGACAAGCCTTCTACACTTTTTTTCTACACTCAACTCTTATTCAGAAGTACCTCAAATACAAATATTTCATTAGCTATCACCCACTGATGGACTGTCCTCTACACATTTGTCTTAGATCTAGTTTTCCACAAACAGCTTAGCATTTGTTTCTGATCTGATTTAGGATCTTATTGGTATTACTCCTAGGAGTGCTACCTGTTCTCAATGGTAAATAATTTAATTTGAAAATTGCTACCAACAACCAACCCCTTTAAAACACTTCATTTCAGTGATACTGAGCCTTGTGGAGTGGTTTTGTGTCTTTAACATGTTTCTGACTTATTCCAATCTTATAATGGCAAGATCTTTTCAAAAGAAGTTTGTCATTCCCTTCCTCTGATGCTGAGTGTGTGACTTATCCTGTGGGTCTCTATAGATGAGCAGGTACTTGAACTCTGTTTTCCCAGATTCAGACAGCTACCCTCTGTGCCATCTCTCTTTCAAACTATGGCTTGGGTCATAATGGTGCTAAGCAAAGTATCAGGAATCTAAACTGAAAAAAGACAACTTTGGGGATTGCGAGGCACACAGCTATCTTGTTTTGAAAGTCATCTGATTTTATTCATAGGGTAAAACAGAGATGAATGTTGTATAAAATTAAACGACAGCAGGCTGTTTGAGGCTGAAAATACTTGTGAGACTAAAAGCAAAATACAGAAAGGACGGATTTTTGTTTGTTTGTTTGTTTCAATTAGATCAACCTCAAGCAAGCATCACAACCTTGACCTAAGCTGCTGGTCAAATATGTGCCTGTGGAGGATACTGTTTCAAGTAAAGAACAGAAAACACAAGAGCCTCTGCTGGGTTGGGGTGGTGGTTTACTTGATAAGTTACAATAGGCATGGGCAAACGTCAGCCCTCCTGCCATTTTGGACTTCAACTCCCACAAATCTGAACAGCTGGTACGGTGGCTAGGTTTCTGAAAGTTGAAGTCCAAAACACCTGGAGGGCCAAAGTTTGCCCCCACCTGAGTTATAAGAATTAAACTACCGAGTACCAATCCTGTACTCTCACGATGCCTGTTGGCAACATCTTCTGAACCATTCTGATTAAAAATATGCTTGCGGCTGCAATTATCATCTAAGACAGTGGTTCTCAACCTATGGGTCCCCAGGTGTTTTGGTCTTCAACTCCCAGAAATCCCAGCCAGTTTATCAGCTAATGGGACTTATGGGAGTTGAAGGCCAAAACATCTGGAGATCCACAGATTGAGAACTACAGTCCTAAGAGTTTACTATGAGGTTGCAGCAAAATCACAGAAAGAATTGTCATTGAATCCCAACTACATCACAATATTCCTCTTAGGATCATAAAAGAACAGAGAACTGAGACTTTCAAAGCAAGACAAAGAGGAGACACCAAGGGCAAAAACAAGTGAAAGAGAGGCAAAATTAAATTAGGATGGTAAGGGTCAGGGGGCAAGCTCAGCTTGCAAGTCTCAGGGCTCATTCTATGAAAAGCTTTTCCACACAGCCTTCCAGGCTATGCAAAGCCAAATGTTGAGTACTTATTACTCAACAGACGCTACAGCTTCAACAGAAAATTCAGTTTTCAGTATGTTTTGGCAATCATTCAAATTGTGACATTCATGATGGTGTGATTAAGGGGGAGATCTGCACAAGGCAGCGGCTGCACATTTCGAGGCAAGAAGAAACCCTAAAAATTGTGTTTCCTCCATGCCTTAATAATCATATCTCAAAAGGCCCTAAAATGGGCAAATAGGAAAATACCTGTTTCATGTAAAAAGAGTATGAAAAGTCATTCAAGAGAAGGTAGCTATCATTTAAAAACTAGCCCACTAAAAGAGAAACTACATCACAAAGTCAAAAGCTGCATGAGTAAGTGGGTTGTATATCATACTTTTCCTCCTGAACCTTTGTATAGCAAGTCTCTGGCTTTCATTTCTATTTCCTCTGGAGAACAGTTCTTTGAAATTCTGTATAAAAATGACATTCAATCTCAAATTTCTTGGAAATACAAATGGTTATGAGTTTAATGTATTGTCGAAGGCTTTCATGGCCGGAATCACTGCGTTGTTGTAGGTTTTTTTTGGGCTATATGGACATGTTCTAGAGGCGTTCTTTCCTGACGTTTCGCCTGCATCTATGGCAAGCATCCTCAGAGGTTATGAGGTCTGTTGGAACTAGGAAAATTGGGTTTATATATCTGTGGAATGTCCAGGGCGGGATAAAGAGCTCTTGTCTGTTGGAGCTAGGTGTGAATGTTTCAACTGGCCAACTTGATTAGCATTTGATGACCTGGCAGTTTGTTAGTGTGGCTTGTTAATGCCTGGGGGAATCTTTTGTTGAGATGTGATTAGCTGTCCCTGATGGTTTCCAGATCAACAATTGGGTCACACAGTTTACAGAAAACCTACACAGAGATGGATACCTACATAAAAACTCCAACCATCACCCAAGTCAAAAAAAAGAGACCTCACAACCTCTGAGGATGCTTGTCATAGATGCAGGCAAAACGTTGGGAGAGAATGCCATATAGCCCGAAAAAACCTACAACAACACAGTTATAAGTTTCTTCAGTATTAGGACTGCTTTGAAGGTTCAGGTTTAACAGTAGTTAGTTTCAACTAGGGGAGATCTACTTAATTAATGGAACGTACGTAAGAGCTATTTTCTGAGGTTCCATTTGGTTCAGTAGTCTAACCCCCATTTTGTCCCACAAAGGCATGTGATTTGACTCTAAATCAGCAGTTCTCAACCTATGAGTCCCCAGATGTTTTGGCCTTCAACTCCCAGAAGCCCTAACAGCTGGTAAACTGGCTGGGATTTCTGGGAGTTGTAGGCCAAAACAACTGGGGACCTACAGGTTGAGAACCACTGCTCAAAATGTTTTGCAACCAATATTAATACCATTTTCACCATGGATTTGTGGAATTTGACACTTATTGAATCAAAATCCAAGTAAGATTAACAGAGGGAGAAATACATTTAAATAGTAATGGGCTCCATCTACAAATAACTTATTTCTTTTTGTGCTAAAATTACTACAGCCATGTCTCCCCTAGAAAATTGAAGCCAATGTCTGGAAAGGCCTGAATTATTCTCAAAGTTACAAACTTAGTATTTCTGGGAAATACCCACATCAAACTTGCATGCCTTTTACCTCAATTACTATTGAAAACTGAGAAAGCATTTCAGCTTAAACTCAGAATGCAGCTTTTTATGAAGTGCTGCTTCAAACATGCTGCTTTTGAAAGAAAACTCTTACAGCAGGGGGTAAGCTGTTTTGCTGGGAAAAGACAATGAAAGGTCTTCACTAACTCTGAAAATATTTTTTCATCATCTAAAGAGCTCAGTTTCATAGCATACAGAGGGATAAATGAAACTGACATCTTATGAAAGGAAAGAGGACAAAAAGATCTTCACAGCGAACTGGCGGGGATGGACCCAGCTGACTCACTACATTCAGTCAACGACAATAAAGATGGCTTAATCAATACACTTCAGGCATAATATTTCAGTTGAAGGATTCTTATGTTGGCATTTGTAAACAGAAGTCATTCACTGCTTTTCATTACTCCCTACTGCAATTATATCCGAAGTTTTTTTTTAATGTGCGGAATTTCTTGAAATCAGATCACAGGTGACTTCTTTTCATTAGTCTCACGAATCGAAAGAGAGCTCAGCAACAAAGAACTCCATCCACTGGCTTAACATTCTGACTCTCAATTGCTGGCACTTTCAGGAAAATACTGTCACATGCCAAGTTCTTGCAGCTCTTGGTTATACTTGGCAATAGGTCTTGGTGTAACAAACTTTCACTTTATACTCACTGGCAATTGAAACTGTCAGCATGATCAATGTTACCAAAAGAGAGAAAGAAGCAAGGAGTTCCTTTCTTTGAGCTTGTTCCCCATCAGTGTATTTTCTGGATGATGATCAAAATATATTTAATTTAAACATGAACCTAGACTTTCCAAAGCACAAGTGAACTGGCAGGCAAAATCATATTCAAGTAAAACAACAGCCTTCATGGAAAGAAAGGTGAGATACACCCTGCTGTCTACTTAAGTTAAATGTTTTTTATAGATCTTTCTCATTACAGAGATCCAAAACTGTCATTTGTGTCATTTGTGCCTTTGAAAGTCTTCATGATGAATTAAGATACTAAGCATTATCAATTTGAAATGGAGATGAAAACGAACATCTCTTCCCAATTTGTCTTTAGTCTCTGGCCCCTTCCCCAGACTAACTCGTTTCCCTCCCCAAAATATGGTATAAAGTTGAGGCACAAGTGGTTATGCGTGAGTCTGGACATGTTCTGGCCTAGCAGCGTCTTGTACAGGGATGCTTCCGGGCGATAAAGGCTGAACACCTCCTGCTGGGTGACTTTCCACATTCGCAATGGGTTGTTCTCCAGCTGTGAAGAAAATGCAAAAAAGCATGTTAACTCAGTTAAACAATTGCTCTGTAATCAAAACCTACAAGTTTGAGGAAAATGCATGGCAGTATTTTATATAACTTGATTTTGCAAAATTAGTTGGTATGTATGTGTAAGCAGCACACAGAGATCTGTTTATTTCATTAACAGGTGTAACTCTACATATTAGTAGAGGCATCTCTGCACATGTAAGTAGTGCTACCTCCCCCATAAAGGTAAATGAAGAAGTCTGCTATTTTTATAAACAGGAGTCAGAACACATCCTCCCAATTAACTATAGTTGTAAAACACCTACCCAAAAAGGAAAAGTCCAAAATGAGGGAGCAACCACTAAGAACAGGGGTGCTCAGAATGGTGATCGGGATCACCAGGGTGATCTTTGGGCCTCATCCTGGTGATCTTCAGGCCCCTGACCAGGTTTTTTGCTGTTGGTCCTCTTCACGCGCCCCTGCACACTGCAAAGAAGTCCTCCGTCGTTGCTCCTCCCCGCTCCCTGCTCAGAGCCCAAGAGGCAGCATGGGCCCCCTCTTTTGGATTCCTCCTCCTCCCTCCGTCCTTCTCCAGCCACTCAGAGTCGTAGGACACCAAAGGGGGCGGGCCTGGATGACGCGAAGCATGGCTGGCCCCGCGCGCATGCACAGAAGCGCCCATTCTGCCTCTTAGACTTCTCGTGAGCTCTTGGAGGCAGCACGCATGCTGGCGGCATGGAAATAGGAGTAATGATGGAGGAGGAGAAGGACGCTTTGGGGTCATTTCCTTACCGCATCTCAAAGGTTGGTCATTTTACTTTGGGGTGGGTGCTTGATTGTTCTGTGGCATGTCTCTTTGTTTATTTTTAATGTTTAAAAATGGCCTTTTAGCTCCAAAGCCTCTCTGCTTGCTTTGTTCCTTGAGAAATATATGTTGGGGAATATGGAAATGTGGGAGAAATGGGGTGGTTGGATGTATTTTTTCATGCCCCTTTGTTTATCTTGCTGAGTATTAAATGGTCTTGCAGTTCAAAAGCCTCTCTTCTTATTTTCTGGCTGATAATATGTGTGGTAATATGGCAGCGTGGGAGAAATGGGGTGGTTGGATGTATTTTTATGCTCTGTTTTATATTGTTGTTATTAAATTGAAATGTTGATGTTTTATAACTTCAAGGAGCAGTACATAAAAATGAATAATAAATATAAATAAATAAGAAAATAGTTATACGTTTTACATTTCTGGGTAGGTGATCTTTGGGACTTGGTTTTTTAATCAGTAGCTCCCATGCTGAAAAAGTGTGAGCACCCCTGACTAAGAACAACTCTATGTCCTGTGCAGTGCAGTGTATCAAAAATAATTTGTTTCAAACTTAAGAAGCAAACAAACAAGCTGTTAGTTCTAATCACTGGAACAACGATTTGCAAACCCAACCAAAATAATCCCAAAGTGTACTGTGATTAGATGTTCAGCTGGCTCCTCTGATCAAAGATACTTTGATGTAGTTTTGGCTGGGTCCTTTTCTGGAGAAGATGGTTTGGTCACAATTACTTCCCTTACTCACTTACTCACTTGTCTGCACATCCCTGAATTTGAAAAGCTTTTGGAAACTGAAAAAGGTTAAGTCCAAAATTCTGGACAAGGCAGCTAGTGGTTTGAGTAATTGGTAAACATGCCCTGGGCTTTAGTCTCAACGTAAAGAAGCTATCAACGTTGCTGACTCCATGTGATAAACAGGCTAAACTTTGATAATCCAAAGCAGATTTACTAATAAGTGACAAAGATCCAACTCCTACTGGTGCTTAATTATAAAGGTAATTCAAAAGGTATTTGAAATACTGATTCCTGTCTTATGACCCTGTCTGTACATTCCAAAACAAACACAGGTGATATGTAATAAGGCTATAGTAGATTATAATATATCTGTGGTATATTATAATCTACTATAGCCCTATTACATATCACCTGTGTTTGTTTTGGTTTGTATATTAGCCTGCTCATTGTTTCTCTTCCTGTCTGTACATTATCATTCCCTTTCAGACCCTGCTGTATTTATGCCCTATCACTAATAGAGGTGATGTTGAGGAAAACTCAGGACAGGCCCTCTTTTGTGATACTAACTATGGCATTTCCTCCCATGCATTAGGATAGCGCTAGCTCTACTAGAATTTCAGGTGGGCAGTAATTAAATCACTAGTCTCTAATTAGAGATCAGAGTCTAGAGGTGCTGGGCTCAAATGCTTTTCAACTAATCACAAGCAAGGAAGAAAAAGATAAGACCAGATAGGTAGAAAGCAAATGATCTGTAAGAGCCAACTGGGCTGCTTACAGATTTTTAAAGTCATTAAGCTCTGCTCCTAAGGAAGACTCTGTGAAACTGGATCTTACTGGGACCTACAAATGGACCTTGAGCTTGTTTAAAGGTTTAGCAGGGGAGCACAGCTACCATATACCTGGAACCAAAGACTGGAGACCTCAGTATGCTCCTTCTATACCTGGGATGTTGTCCTCTTCCACTGAACATGTAGCTTTGGGAGGGACACACATGGAGCAGTGAGGGAGGAAGGGGATACCCGCCTAGCCAGCCAGATCAGCCAAATCAACCCTGGCGATCAATGGGGTGACAGATGTCGTAGCCAGATCGCCCTCATATCCTCTTACTGGGACCCCTATGCTGTGTTTGTATAACTTGGCCTGTTGAGAAACATCTGCTGTATTGATATGGTTTTTTTTGTTATAATTGTATATCCATGCATCCCTGCGCAGCTTATTGAAAGACACACTGTCTATAGCAGAGGCCAGCAATTGTCTAGGAAAAGAAAGATTTTCACCTCTACAATCCCTTCATGGGCTGAACTGGCTCCCAAACACACCAGAAATGAGGCGCTATCCCTTTTAGCTGCTATTTTAAAAAAAGTTTTCTGTCAATGTTGCATTTTTTATTTGGGGAGTGTCAACAGCCTCTAGTAGTGGGCAAGTGAAACCACCATGTTTGTTTCAGGTATTTTGGGGTGACAAGAATGGCACACAAAAACCCTGACCCTGAATATGCAAAATTTGAACAATGACAAGGTACTGTAGATTGAAAATATTTCATTCATAGAGTTGCAATAGTCAATGTCAACATGACACAATTAACAACAGAAACATCACTGTGGGGGCACTGGGATTTTGAGGAGGGCCAGGGTTGCAAAGTTGGGCTTGTGGGCCACAGATATCCTTCTGGCCTCATTTACCCATCCCTGACATATAGCGTTCCGTATCTTTGCTATTGTGGCTTGCATTGTGCATTTATTCACTTTGCTTAAGGATTTTTTTAACTTTTGGGTGGCACTCTGCATCTCATTGTATGAGTGCTTGAGCTTCATGCTGTGGAGTTGAGCACACAATACCACATATTGTAGCAAATAAAGCAGCTGGGAATAAACTGATTGCATCTCTTATACAATTGTTAATGCTTCCACATTTATACAAATTCTAATGTTTAGACATTTCCCTCATGAATGTCCAATGAACAAATGTATTAATAAAAAATCTGAGAGCACCCCAACTCTTCTCTTCCTGCTGCCTGGGCACCCCTTCCCCCAACATGAAATGGCTGTGGGGTCATGGTTCAGCACTGAGAATCTGCCTGCATAAGGGGATGGAAATGGCACTCTCTCTGAATAATGTTGGTGTAACCTCAGTGTAGACCAGCAAAGTCCATCGGCAGAAGTCTGGCCATACACATTACTATTCCTACTCTTCTGGCTGTTTGTTTTTTTTGGGGGATTTGGAAGTTGAAAATTGAGTAGATTTTTTAAAAGAAGGTGATCAAGGATTTAAGGGAAATCCTATAAACTTTTAAAAATATGAAACAAACTTTTAGCTCTCCACACTTATGGGTTTACTGATTGTTCATGGATTTTATTAATATGGTATTTATAGAAAACTCAAGGTTCTCCAGTGTGACTATAACTCTATGGTCATCTGCAGCTAGAAGTCAACTACAGACTCACACTGGAGGATCTAGAAATTCCTAGGAAAGTGTTCTCTTAAGAAAAATAAATAGCTTCTTTTTAAATTTCTGGTTTTTCCACTTTTGCAGGAAATCCTCCACCCATAATCCCAGAAAATGTGAAGGGCTGGTCGTACTTATTAATTAATAGTGTTTCTTATGTAATCCATTTTACAGATTGCGTGGAATTGTTTTAATGGCGACGTGGTTTTATTTATTTATTTATTTTATTTCTGGCATTTTACCCCGCTCTTCTCAATCCCCCGGGGGGGGGGGGGCGACTGGGTTTTATGCTGGGTTTTTATGTATTTTAATATGTTGTTGTAGTTGTTTTTAAATTGTATAGCATTGAATTTTGCTGTTATGCCGGTCTGAATCCCTCGATAGAGGTGAGAAGGTTGGGGTACAAAAGTTTTAAATAAATAAATAATAAATAAGGAAGCAAACAAGAACAATGTATGCTTTCAAAATCAATAGAATATCTAGTCTCACCTATGGGTACACAGACAACTTGCCTGTTGTGTGGTAGTAAAAAGGTTTTTTGAACTTGCAACTGCTAAGAGATGCATTTTATGTTTAAGAATTTCTGAGATGTTTGGTAACAGAAGCATATGGGAAGACACCAGTCTTGGGCTTCTGATTGCCAGAAATCTGACATTCCAGTTTAATGAGATGACAATTGTCTGTCTTTCATCTGCAGCACATCTAGTGCCAGCCAAGTTATTCATTTGGCTTTGTGGTTGGTTATTTGTTTGGCTTCATGGGCATAAATAATTTCCTCCTAAGTAATGATTACCATCATTAATGGCAAGTTCCATCAATAGCAGTGAGACATGAAGTGCCTTGTCGAAGCTGGAACCGTCTCTTGCCCAACAGAAGTGCACCTGATCACCCCAAATAACCCCAAAGTCTACTGTGACTGAAATCAATGGCAACATTATTTTTCAAGCTTGAGAAACTAAATACATATCCATCTGCAGGGATGTACTGTCATCTGGTGTTGTGGAAAGGCCTAAGAAAACGTTTGGCGGGGACTTCCTCTTTTAGTTTTGTTTTTCAAGCCTTCTTCTAGATCTACCTAAAAGTATAAGTACTTGAAGGGAGGGGGGATTTCCCCAGTTAGATTATCTGTGGGTTTATTTTAAAATATCCTATTTTATCTGCACAAACCACACATTTTCAAACTTTTATTTAAAACCATTAAAATAAAAACAAACTTCTCAAGGCGTTAGGCCACCATGCCTGACAAGGGCCAAAGTGAGAAATGTGTGGCTTTCCAAATACTGTTTATTTTATTTATTTATTTATTCGGGTTTCTATGCCGCCGACTCCCGAAGGCTCGCGGCGGCTTACAAGAGCCGAAGGCACAATAAAATACAGAAGGTTAAGAACAATTAAAAACAAGCAACACAGTAAAAACAACAACACAGTTGAGGTAGTGGCACAACCAAGACGCACGGGCCTATCCATCGAAGGCCTGCCTAAACAAATAGGTTTCACAAGCCCGCCTGAACGGGAGCAGGTCCTTCATTGCCCAGGTGTTGGCTGGGAGGGCGTTCCATAGCGTGGGAGCTATGACAGAAAACGCCCTCCGGCGGGTGGATGTCAGCCGTGCCAGCTTCGCCGAAGGTACCTCCAAGAAGTTAGCATCCTCGGACCGCAGTGATCTCAGAGGGCAATATGGAGTGAGACGGTCCCTCAGATACGCTGGCCCCAGGCCGTGCAAGGCCTTAAAGGTGAGAACCAACACTTTGAAGGCGATCCGGTGCTCAATTGGCAGCCAGTGCAGGTCCTGCAAAACAGGTGTTATATGGCAACCTGCTGGAGAGCCAGACAGAAGCCGGGCGGCAGTGTTCTGCACCAGCTTGAGCTTCCGGATCGCCGACAAAGGAAGGCCAACGTAGAGCGCGTTGCAGTAATCTAGTCTTGAGATGACCGTGGCTTGGATCACCGTGGCGAGGTCGTTCCGGGAGAGATAGGGGGCCAGCCTCCTTGCCTGTCGGAGATGGAAAAAGGCCACCTTGCTGACCGCAGAGACCTGGGCCTCCATGGTCAGCTGAGAGTCCAGATGGACTCCCAGGCTCTTCACGGAAGACGATGGGCATAACGCCGCACCGTCCAGGGTCGGAAGCTGGACATCTACCCCACCCGGGCGGCCCAGCCACAAGATCTCCGTCTTCGCCGGATTCACCCTCAACCTACTGGCTCGCAGCCATCCAGTAACGGCTTCGAGGCAGTGCTGGAAATTATCAGGGACGGATCCCAGCCTGCCCTCCGTCCTCAGAATGAGCTGGGTATCATCCGCATATTGGTGACACTCCAGCCCATAACTCCGCACCAGCTGTGCAAGCGGCTGCATGTAGATGTTAAATAACAGAGGGGAGAGGATGGCCCCCTGCGGAATTCCACAAACTAATGAGGAGCCCTCGGAGACCACCTCGCCCCTCCTCACACGCTGAGACCGCTGGTGGAGGAAGGAGGTCAGCCATTTTAGGGTTGTCCCCCTCACTCCAGCCATGGCCAGGCGGTGGGTCAATAGATTGTGGTCGACCATGTCAAACGCTGTTGAACTTTGAATTCTAGCATTCCTTATTCTAGCTATGCTAGTCAAACTACAACCCTATAATAATAATAATAATAATAATAATAATAGGCTACAGAATGATGTTAAAGGTGACAAAAAGTGGGTATTTATTTTCCCCTATTGTGATGTGATCCTGGATTTTGGAGAATAATTGAAAAGAGGGAAATAATGTACTTACGGGGTTTAAATTTCAGCTCTCCGTTCGGTCCTGAGGGAGGATGTCCTTGCTGTAACTTCTTCTTTTCCATTTGTTGAACTGCCTGTTGGACGGTGAAAAAATTATATGCAATGAGATGACAAATATTTAAATCAAGGAGTATCATAGTGTCCATTTCAAACAAAGCTCTCTATTAAAACACAAACAGGGTTCTACTGTGTAACAGTAAAATAACCTGCAGAACCTGCAGAACAACTAATGGTTTAAGAGGATCAAGAGAGCACAGACACAGGTCCCCTGATTCCATAATTCATAATGACACAAAATACCAGAGTTCACCCAATGAGCCCAGCAAGATACGCTCACATTTTTCCATCTACTGAGTGTGTCTTTTTCTCTAGCATAAATTACAGTGAAATAGCACAGAGCACAAATGCAGAAACAATATCTTAACTCAGACCATCTAGCTCAGTATTACTATTTATATTTTATATTGCTTATATTCTGCCTTTTGCCCAACACCTGGACCGATGGCAAAAGCAAACAAACCAGATACAATTTACAACTACAGAAAGTTATGATACTGCAATATAACCAGAAACACTAGATTGAAACAAACCAATTAAAAACAATATATAAATGCTTCAGGGGCAAAGTAGCAGATAGTTGCCTTGAGTGTACTTATATAACAGCTCACCAAGATTTTGAATAAACATCTTTTTCAGGCCATGCTAATGAAGATCTCTTTAGGCAACCCAGGAACGGTACTGATGCAAATCATGGAGACATTGCCCAGGCATTAACATGGGAACCAACTAATACATTCTAAAGGCTGTATACTTTCAATATAAATGTAATTAGGTGGTCATCTTATTATAAATATAGAGACATAGCTCAGATAGCAAAATGTCTACCAAAGAACATCTTAGTGCTTGTAAACCCCACCTTTTCTCCTTGTCTTCTGTCTAGATGGAAATTTGTGAAATGAAACAACCAGGTCAGGTAAGCTTTGTATAAGTAAAGGGGAAAAAACATTTTTGGCTCAAGGGTCCAAAATGGTTTTTTTAAGTATACAAAGCCTACCTGACCTGGTTGTTTCATTTCACATGTGCATATCATTAGTATTGAATACAATTATTGCTGATATAGATTGAATTGCCTTTCTTGTTTTCTACTGTAAAAACCTAACCCTAATCATTCCATGGCCAGATCTGACTTCACAAGGTACGGTCGCAGCTGGCGCCCGAGTTTTAGTTGTGCAAAGGCCCTCCCAACCACTGCCGACACTGAGCTTCAAGCTGCGGACCTGTGACTTCAGGTGCTAATGTTTGTGTTAAAGTAGTACTATCTGGGAGCACATACTCTTTGTTAACTGAGTCACACCTGCAATGAATGAACTAAAGTGGCAGGAAACCTTTCAACTATTCTAGAAGCACCTGTTCGAGTTCTTGTCTCTGAGCCTGCAACTGGTCTTGTTGCTTTTGTAACTCTTCTTTCTTTTTCTGAAGTTCTAATGCCTGTAACTGCAGTTCATTTTCTTGCTGGGAAATGTGACTTTCGTATTCCTTCAGATCCTCCTCTGTGAACGTTTGCTGTTGATCCAGGGTCTGAAAAAAGAAGTACATTGCAGTACATTGTTAGATATGAATGAAAAGGTCATGGGAACACGGTGAACTTTTCCTCTTCCTCCCCTCTGCATTTCTCTTCCTCCTATTATTAGAATCATACAATCTCAGAATCAGAGAATTAGAAGAGACTACATGGGCCATTTCCCTGCCATGCAGGAAAAGCACACTCAAAGCATCCCCAACAGATGGCCACCCAGATCTATTTAAAAGCCTCTAAGGGAGCTTCCACCACACTCTGAGGCAGAGAGTTCCATTGCTGAACAACTGTTATGGTCAGGAAGCTCTTCCCAATATTCAGGTGAAATCTCCTTTCCTGTAATTTGAACCCACTGCCGCTAGTCCTTGTCTCCAGGTCAGCAAAAAATAAGCCTGCTCCCTCTTCCTTATGACATCCTTCCAAATATTTACTATCTTCCTTGTCCAAAAACCCTCTATGATTCATAATAAGTTAACAGGTGTCGTTAAGGTGTAGACATTCTACCTGAATGTTACTATATTACCTCCCAGCTGTCTGGCTCTAAAAACTCTTTTTTCTCTGTAGATCTGAGGAACTCTTCCAAAGTCACTAGCCGGTCCTTGTTGACGTCAACCTTTAAAAATAGATATAAACAGATATAGCTACTTTAGGTCACTGAATTAGTAATTGTATGTAACTTTTTTAAAAAATAAAGTGAAATATGTTTACGTTACAGAATTGACACAAAAAACACTGATTGTAAATAGTGAGAAATATCTTGATGGTGAAATTACATTTTCAAAACATCACAATCAAATATGCCAACTCATCTGTCCAAGTCAAATTTCTTCTAACAAGATTTGTCTTCCATATTTAGAATGGATGAAACAGATTATATAATAAAAAGATTTTCACCATACCAAGTCTTCCCTTTCCCAATAGAAAACAGAGATTTTAAAACGTAAATCAACAATTAGAGGTTTCATCAATCACATCAAAGACTTGTGACTCTACAAGGCTTTTACAAATATATATATTCAGTCTTGGGTCTTTTTGAATAAATAAAACCCCTAGTCAAAGATTAAAAGTCCATACAAGTCCCATATCATCAAGGGAAACTTTTCATTCAGGACAATTTTTAAATATTTAAAATAATGTACATTTTAAAAGCTCTGGTTCTTTATGGAAAAGGAAATTTTTCTAACATTTTTGTATGATGAAAATATTTTTATTCTGTCATTTGTGAAGAGTGTCTTTATCCACTGACACTATCTAGTAAAAAAAATAAAAAAAATCCTGAGGTGGGAAAAACCTCTAGCTTGGGCACATGAGATACAGCATCTATATTGAAAGCAAATTAGGGAAAGTTTCCCCTCCCTGACCCCCCAAAAGCACAAACCCTGTGACTTCAATGTACGGAATTTTTTAAAAAAACACTGGAGAAAGCAGTTATAGACTGCTGATAAATATCAAAGTTTTATTTGCTTATATGGGTATGTCAGGCAATACCTTAGTTACAGTACATGCTATACAGTTTATTTACTAGTTTCCTGGGTTTCTTCTTGGTTCAGCTTCATTCTTGCTTTGCTGTTTTGAAATTATTGTTCTTGCTCAAATGAATATATACATACATGTGCACAACATGCAATATAACCAGAACATAAACAGCCCTTAGCTCTTTAAATCTGACGGCCTGTTCAAAAGCACAAATAATCCTTCTGCTTGTGGATGGGGTAAGATCATATCGTTTTCTACAAGCCCCGACTTCCCCTTTCCCCTCAGTGTATTTCATTTCAGCCATACCGATAAAGCTTGAATCTAACCCTGGCCTTCAAGCATGAAATGAGAATAACTTGCCCAAGCAGATAACAGGACTGAAAAGGATATTGCAGAATTCCTCATTCCTTGTTATGAATCACCATGCCACATTGATCAAGCTACATTTAAGCATAGGAGGAACAGAGTTCTGTCCCAAACTGTAGAAATCTCTCCAAGCAAATATCTCAGTACTCTCCCTAGGGAAGGGATCCTGCTTGTCCTGAGTGTCTTTTTACTATGTGTTTTCTGTGGATAATTGCGTGAACTAGTGGACCAGCAGAAACAGTTCCCATGATGACACACAGCTAGAAGAAATGTCATTATATTCACAGGGCACTGGAGCCAGTCATATCCAAACTTACCTTGTTCATGTTTTCCATTGGCCTCTGTGCCCAGTGACAGATAGAACTTCCAATTTGCAAGAAAACAATGTGTGAACTGTCCATATGCTCTATTGGAACTCATAATCATAATAGCAGAATTATGTGTACAATTGGTTTTTCTAGAAACATGAAACCTTGGCATTACCTCATTCATGACATGTTCTCTCATCCGTAGCCTCTCTTCTTCCATTTCTATCATATCATCCTCTTCATTTTTGGGATCATACACTTTCTCTAACTAAAAAAGAGCCACCCAGAAACATATTTATTGTACATTTTTATACATGTATGCATTTTGTATTTATTTGAAGAAGATTATCCACAACTGTTATTGTTAAACTATCTAATATGGTGAATGTATTTGGATTTTATTTTGATACAGTGGAAAATTAATTACAGTTTTCTTTGAATTTGATTATCTTTATCCAACAAAAAAAATGCAGTTTCTTTCTTCCTTTCACTGAACAAACTTAAATCTCTGATTGCTTCAGAAAGGGCTGGCACCTCAACCTTCCAGATTTCAAAATTATCAAAACAAATTGAGATAGATTCTCTGTAAAGGAGTATGTTGTGTGTGTGTGTATGTTTATGTGTGTGTATACACACACAAAGCATATGGATTCATATCCCTAGAACCTGGTTGTGAGATCAATGGCCAATGTAATAAATGACATGACTTCTTGTTCCAAAGCTTTCTTCTTGAATATATAATAAACAAGGACAACACGGAGCCCATGGGTTTAACATGTTCCACAACTAGTTGACATGAGGAGCCTTAAAATGCTGTGGCCATATTTTCTCAGCAGTTAAAACATACCATATAGATCCTGTGGGCTGCATTAATTGGTGGTAGGAGGGGCCAATGTGGTAAGTACAGACGATGATTATTATTACTACTACTACCCCACTCTATCTCCCCCTGAAGGGACTCAAAGCGACTTAACATAAAAAACATTAGCACAGCATTTAAGTATACAAATATACAAATATTAAAACATATTTAAATATAAACATTATTAAAAGATTCACAGTTAAACCATTCAAACATATTTGATGCTAAACACTCATCCTGCTCTCCAGAAAGCAAGATCAGAATCAACCAGTTGAGAATTGGCTTTAATCCCATTCCTCTCTAGGGCATGTTACTGTAACGAGGTTCACAGTAGGCAATCCCCTGCCCCCATTTGAGCAATCTGAAACAGGAACCCCATTTATTTGTCTCACTCAGTATCTCCACACACGAGTGGATGTGTCCCTTCCCTTCATAAACAAATTATTTACCCCAATGTATAGGTTTTTCACTCAGAGATTTCCAAAATGCTGGCATAAATTTGCATATAGTGGCAGTTCAGAAGTATAGTGCTAAAGGTTGAGTATCCCTTATCCAAAATGCTTCGGAGCAAAAGTGTTTTGGACTTTTTTTTCCAGATTTTAGAATGTTTATATTTGCATATATGCATAATTACATAAAGTCTAAAGATGAAATTTATCTTCATTTTATATATGTATAGCCTGAAGATAATTTTATGCACAATATTTTAAAATCATTTTGGAACACGAAAAAGTTTGTGTGCACTGAACCACTGGAAAGCAAAAGTGTCGGTATCTCAGCCATCCATTTGGACTATTCTGGATTTAGGAGCATTTGGGATTTCCAGATAAGGGATGCTCAACCTGTACTGACATAATTCTCTCCTAAGTATGTTGATTCATAAGCCATTCTTTGACTTTTCTGACTACATGCAATAAACATGCTGAATCTCAATTAGTATGATTAATGCCTTATTGATTTTCTATATATACAAGTACTAGCTGTACCCGGCACGCGTTGCTGTGCCCTATTTAGGAGATGCGAGAAAGTCTGAGTATGTAAGGGTTGGAATTGTTGTTAGTGAATTGGGTGTTTTATGTTTGTGACTCAGCTCTTTGCCTGCAGTCCTTCGGGTTTGACTTGTACCATGGCCAGGACGGATCAGCTTGGGGAGGGCTTGTCCTGTCAGGGGATCTCTATCTTCACAGGTGCGTCCAGTGTCTGTTGGGGGACTGTTAAAAATCCTTTCCGTATCCTTTTTAGCCACCTTTCTCAAGATCTTCATGTCTAGCTTACTTTCTGCTCCTCTCTTTTTCAAGATGTCCTGCTCTGTGTCTTTTGCACCCATTGGTCGATGTCCAATGAGGCTTTCCTCATGGACAGGCCATCTGAGGGAGCTCTTCCAGCGCTGGGCATCAGAAGGTACTTGGTGATGACCTCCATCCCTTGGAGCCAGCATATAGAGGAGCACCCTCCTTGGCAAACCCCATTGTTGCTGGATGGTCCTCTTATTAATGTGGAATTCCAAGCCACTGGATATCTTTTGGGAAAGGAAGAAGAGCTCCCCTTGAATTGTGTTGATCTTCATCATGGTCTTCTGATTTGAAAGTGTTGGAGGAGGCTCTGGCAGTCATCTGACAGTTTGTTATGGGTCGGAATGTTCATGTTGGCTGGCCAGTACAGCAGTTATGCAAATCCGCCCTTATTGGCAGCCAATCATGTTGTCAGAATGTAGAGGCTGGGGGAGTCTTTGGCAGCCCCGGAGGATGCTGGGAAATGTAGGGTTTTTTACTCGTTGTTTTGGGGGCCTTTTAGGTTTTGGGGGGGGAACGTTTCTTTGCTACAAACGTACCTTGCTTGAGGCCTATTTCTGTTGGCAAGTTTTGTGTTTCTGCGTTGTAAGGTTTCTCTGTTTGAGGTAGTCTTCACATGACGACTGTTCCTTTATATATATAGATGTCACTGTTAATCTACTGCATTGCAAATTATACAAAGCCTTTCCCCTGCATATATAACATTGTACATATTTAGCTGAACTGAATTCTGAACTGGAATAGAAAATACTATTATATTTGCCATTTTATAAGGGTGTACTGAACCAGAAAAATAATCATTATGCAGGCTTAGGATTCTAAAGTCAATATCCTCGCAGCCCATACCTAGACCATCTCTACTCATATGATGCACCTCAATTGCACTAAAGTATTCAGTTTACAGATATTTACCTCTTTAGTAAAGAGTGCTTCTAACTCCTGCTCATCCAGAAAACCATCAGTGTTGACATCTGTAAAACATGTAAAACTTTTAAATAATAGCTTTTGTGAAAAGTGACTACACTCATGAGCACAAGGTCTTATCCACCAATACAATGCTAAGTCAACATTTGCACTTAATACTGGCACAGAGATTACGTATAACAACTTTTTGTCTGATCATGCCTGCTGACTATTTGGTTTTAAATCAATTTAAACAAATGTAAACACTTCCGTTTGTTAAGCAAATAAACCAAGAAGTTTTTAAAATCCTGCTCTCCAAACTTTACTCTTTTGTAATAAGACTACACACCTAGAAAATACTCAAACTAAAATCCTAAGTGAATAATATTTAAATAGAATTCAGAATTCAGAAAGACTCAAGGCCTGAGTAATAAGTGTGTTGTTAGTATTACATAAACATTGTGGGATAAATCCACTTTTCATCCTAACATTTTACAAGTACTCTCTAAACTTCAGATTAAATTAATTCTAGTTATAAATTTTAGGCAATCAAACATCAGACATTTCCTTCTTTTCATGTATCTGATGAAGTTGACATTAAAGTCTGCAAAAGTAAATGCAATAACAAATCAGTTTGTAAAGTGCTATAAGACTTTAATTATTACTGAAGTTTTTTTTTTAAAAAAACAGTAAACGTTATGTTTTCTCACCATGCAGCTTGAAAAAGGTCTTTGGATCAAAGTCATTGGGGTCTAGCCCATCTGCTTCCTCCCACACCTCTTTCAATTGGTCTTTGCTTCCCTGCAAATTGAATACAAATAACAACTGTGTAAATTATTACACATATTTGTTGCAGTTATACTGCCTTAAATTCGTATTACCTGTCAAAGAAAAAAAAATCAAATTCCAGATAATGTTTTTTCAACTAATAACCAACCCATATTAGAAGCAGAGTTTCCATAAAACATTTTAAAATAATAATAATAAACAAACAAACAAAAACCAGAAGGGAGAAATATTTCCTCCACCCCCTTGCACCATCTCAAAGTCCTTACAGGATGGTTCACTTTGGGATGATCAGCATGCTTTTTCTTCTGTTCCTCATACTTTGCTTCCTCTTGATGTCGCTTTTCTTCATCCAGTGTTTTTAAATATTCTCTTCTTTCATGTTCTTTCATCATCTCATATTGTTTAAACTCCTCATGACGGGCTTTGTCGTAGTTTTCTAAGTCACTTGTGGCCTGCACATTTTTTTAAAAGACAAATAAAAATGTGCTTGCTTCCTCAATGAGGCCAACCCACTGTACCATGAAGCATGAACTACTTCTTTCAGCCCAGCATAGCTTTTGTGTGCATTTACTCCACCACTTCATAGCCTATAAATTTTCTCTCCATTCAATAGATGAAAGGATAGCAATGCAGTGTGATTTAGCAGATCTGTCTTGGGTGACTCACCACTATAAATCTTGTGTGGCCCTCATCTATGTACAGAGTATGTAAGGATACAGAGTTGGACAGATGTCACAGCTCAAATCACTTTTTCTCCCAAAATTATAACAGTCAGAACCACAGGGTTGATGATAGAATGTTTGAAGGAGGGCCTTGAATTACAATCAACATTATCAAATACAGTACAACCCCATGTCTGTGGAGAATATGTTCTTGAATTATACTGGAAACAGGATGTTGTGGGTAATAGTAAATGGTATTGAAGTGAATAATTCTATGGTAGATCCTAAATGACTGCTGATTGGAAAGTATAAATGCATTTGGGCCTTGTTAGTCCATAGTAGCCTATTTAACATAATTGGCCATACAATCAATGTATGCATCTGTGAGCCTTTGTGGTGCTTTTGTAAATTAATTTGGATGTTTTATGTTCACGTTTTATGTTAGTTATAATTTTTGATAGATTACGTTTTATTTAAGTTATAGTGGTTATGTTTAAGATGTCTTTTATGTGGGGTTATTCTGAGTAATTGTCATTGAGGCCTTTTTGTTTGTTGGAATCTGCCCTGAGTCTCCCAGGGGAGATAGGGCGGAATATAAATAAAGTATTATGATTATTGCATGGTGACTCTATGGCAGGCCTGCACAACCTGCTGCCCTCCAGGTATTTTAGACTTCAGCTCCCAGAATTCCTGGACGTTGGAACAGCTGGCTAGAGCTTCTGGGAATTGGAGACCAAACACCTGGAGGGCTGCAGGTTGTATAGGCCTGCTCTATGGTAACTACCAACAAAAGCATACCACATAATCATACGGAGAACCTAGAAAACTCCCAGAGAGGACATATTTTGTTAGGTGTACACATCATGTGGATATGGAGGTCATACAGTGCAAAAGTATTTCCAATGGTCAAAAGTTTAAATCAATACTTAACAATAAAACTGGCAAAATAGGGTTTTTTCTGCATTCCATCACATCTTGACCACCAGTGTTATTGGTCAGGCATTGCTTTTTCTAAGGATAATGAACTCAGCTTCTTGATGCTTTCTTTTTAAAAGAAAACTATCCTTATGCCTATGGGCATGAAACTAGTCATTTTTCCTGACATCTAAGTCTTCAGTGATTGCTCACTCTCTGGTGCTGGACAAAGAGATTTGAATTCAGGTGGACATAATTACATATTTCAGATTTAAACCCTTTCAAATGAATTTTTGCATGACTGGAAAAGCAACATGTTCTCTCAGCTGCTCAAGAATTATGAAGTATGTCAACTGAATGAGAAACATAATTTTAACAAATCTATTTAGTACTTCTAGAATTATGATATTTCACTGCATATAGTCACATTTCCCCCTTTTTTTTCTTCAAAAAAAGTGAGGTGGAACTATTATGCAGGAAAAGTTTTGAGACCTACAGGGCCTCCCCCAGCTGGCAGCCAAAGGAAGCCCTATAGACTTTGCCTGCCAATGCACATGGTATCTTAACTCTCGCCAGGATGCACAGGCAAGTTGGCCCCTGTAAATAAAAATTAGTCTGACTCCATCACTAGCATTCTAATTCTGCTTCTGTCTTTTCATATTGCTATTCACCATCATTCACTCTTCTAAAGAAGAAAAATAAACAACATTTCCACAAATATTCACTTTCCTTACTAATATATAACTTACTGTATTAAGAACACAGTGTCCCAAAACATCCTTTAGAAGAAGTTTCACTCAGCACCGAACTCACTAGGGGGAGCTAAGCATTCATTGTTTCTCAGCCCCTGTCTTCCTCATTTGCAGGAAGGCAAAAATAGGACTGGTCTACTTAAAATGTTGTTCTAACTGCTACTGAGATAATCTATTTGCCACACGTTGGACAATGCCAAGTACTATGTAAATGCCAAGTATTTCATTCTACAGTTCTGTCCTTCTAACTGCCTTAGCCAGTTTCATAAAGAAAAGAAAACAGGGCACAGAGAAATTTGATGTATTTCATGTCTGGCAATTTGCTCTAAGTCCACAAGAAATGATGATGATGATGATGTGTGTGGGTGTGTGTGTGTATCCAACTTTACTTTCTTAAAAAATAAAAAAAAACAGGCCATTAAGCTTTGATTGTCAGAGAAATTAACTAATGCTTCAATGGAATGATCTGTAGAAGAGCAATTTTAATCAGTCACAGACCTGTTTATAATATATGACTATTTTGGCTGTGCTAACTGAATTTGAATCACAGAATCTTTTTTTAATATTTAAGAATATAATATCCAAATACATTTCTGTGTAATCAGGCAATTGGTTAAAAGACAGATTAAACAACCAATGTTGTTTAATCAATTGATGTCGCGGGAGTCATGTACATACAGACCTACAAGAAACCCGCCGAGCTAAAGATAAAAGAGTATTAGCTGGCATAGGTCGAAAGAGCATTCAAAAGCAGTAGGGAAACTTAAGGCTGCTTATGTTGGCATGAAACTGTATGTCACATGAGACACCAAAAGAAAAATGAACATACTATTTTTAAATGCCCAAAATTTCTTTTGTGGCACAATATTACATTGCAGAGCCAAGCAGCATTCTTAGACTATGACGTCTAAAGTAACTATGAAAGTTATTCAAAATGAAAGAAAAGGAAAACATGTGGTTTCCACTTTAGGAAAAGAGCAAGCAAGCATTTGGGGAAAGATTGGCTCAACACTTACGGCTTTGATTAGCATGTCTAAATCTTTAGCTTCGAAGGTATGTGGGTTGTTGTGGTTCAGATGCTCAAACTGTTGGAGAAGAGCTTGATGGTCTATGCCAGAATCTAAAAACAGCCCACACAAAAAGATAATCATTGAAATTAAATGCATTAAATATATATGATATATGAAGCATTGTATGACATGTTAAAGCTCATTTTTAAAACACAAAGCACATTTACATTTTTCAAATCTGGGAGGGTTCCAGGGATGGGATTTAAACTGTATACCAGGCTTGTGGAATTTGGTTAAACCACTATCTGTTTCGGTGTCCCAGATTTTGGTGGGGGTCCTGATCCATTTTTTGGGAGCCTCCCGAATTCGGGACAATATAAATCCCTTTTAGATCTGGGAAACCGAAAGATTCATTTTCTACCCAGCCCATTATGGGGAAGAGGGGCTTTCCAGACTCCCCTTCTCAACATTTTAGGCATTGTTTGTCCTTTAATCCTTCATTAAGACCTGGATTAAAAGTATCAGAGTTAAGATATCACTCTATCTGTGATCCTTTCCCTTCTGTCTGCGGAAACACCTGGGTTTAGTGCTTTGTTAAAGCTGTTTCTATTGTAGACAGGAGCTCCAGGGGCACACAGCGCACAACTCTCTTCCTGCAGGAGGTAGTTTTCCAAGGCATTTCAAGAGGGCTTCCAATTTCCCATGAAAGGAAGAGGGACCAAACTGGAGGTATCTTACCCTGGGCTTTCTTAAAAAGGCCCTCCCGTCTCTTGATTTGGAGGTGTCAGAAAGGAGAACTGGCAGCGCCTTAGAATGCCCCCAGCACTTCAATCTCCTTTCTGCTTCCAAATCAAGAGAGAAGGGAGGGCTTAAAAAACCTCACTTCCTGGAATCCTTTTCCTTCTAGTGGCTGCCTCCCTTCCCGCACTCCATGTGTAACCAAAAGAAACCAAAAGCAGCAGGTTTTTGATAGCTACTGTTCTGTTGCGGCCAGTCAAAAATGGCTGTGGAGCCTATGCCATTATGGGCTGCCGAACAAACTGAAGGCAAATGTCCAAAACAAATCTGTGTACAAGCCTACTGTATACCATATTTTACAAATACCAACACCCAAAAGATTGCAGTGGTGAAAAGGTTTCAGGAAGGCTCCGGGCCAGAACAGCATGCTGTTTGAGTGTAAGAATAGCACTTCATATAAAGCAACTGAAAAGCATTTGTTTTGACAGAAGATAAAACTATGCTGCGCTTAATGAGGGATGTCTTGGACAGGAAATACTACAAAACATTCCATGTTTTTCCACAGTATGCTACAATTCTTAGAGGAAAAACATGCCTTTGCAGCACAGAGTTCTTCCGTAGATGACTGCATATATGTTATTCCTTCCAAAAATGGTGGAGAACTTTTGGTCTTCCAGATGTTCTAAATAATGTCTCTATAAACCCCTTATGTGCATGGCTTCTGGGGGTTGCTTGCCTAATCATCTGATGGGTGAAAGATTCACACCCCTAATGTACATACATCTACAGAAGTAAATTTCCTTTTTCCAAATATAAAAATTCTGTCATATTACAAGTCGTTTTCAGCACAGCATGCTCTAAAATTGACTTATTCCAGCACAGAGATACAGCACAAGCCACTACCAGCCTGGAAAATCAACATTTCTTTCCTATCCTGCCTATAATTTTAAAAATATTGCTACTTAAAATTCTGCTCAGAAGAAAATGAAAGTATATTTTTAGCCCTTTCAAGGAAACACCAATTGATTGCAGATGACATATTTTGGGCAAGTATCTTATAGAAGTGTACAATGATCTGTATTATTTTTACCACTAGAACCAGAAAGGAAGGAGACACTCTACACATAGACACACACACACTGGGGCCTATAATGCATCCACAAAACTTGCTCCAAAGAACTGGAGCAGCCAAGTGTCTGATAATTTAAAAATTAATATTCTATCCGACATGTCTCTTTCTTTAGCCTTGCAGTAGCAAATCATTAATTCTGTGTCTGTGGTTTCCTTGGAGCCCATTTGTCTTGTTTACCCTTATTTCTCAAAAAGATGAGTGTGTCAAATGAGGTTGCAGAGGGTGGCAGAAACACTCGCACCTTTGAGTTTCATTTACCTCTACTACTGATAACAACAAGAGCAACAATTGAAGTATAGTTGTTTACATCAGATGCCAGCCTTTTGTTCAGTCACTTCTCCATTTTTCCCTCAGTGTTCTTACCTTGAAATGAATCAATCTTGGCTTTAATTAACATTCTTAATCTTGCAACCTCTTGTCTTTTCAGTTCATCCAGTTTTGTTCTTACATGATGACTAACCAAGTCCAGTTCTTTGCTTAATTTTCCACTCTGTCAAGACAAAAAACAAAAAAACAAAAATGCTAGCTACAAATAAGTGACAGGTTCTGTCCTAAAATTTACTGTTAAGTCTTCTGTTACCGTAAGTTCGGTGTATTTAGAGACAAATGCTGAAGAATTTATCAATATCAAAAATGGAATGCTTTGATTGGGAGGAAATATCCTGGTTTTGTGAGGAAGAAAAGAAAGAGAAGAAAACATAAAGTTCATGTTGTCAACAGCTTTCATGTTGATGCCAAATTACTTCGATAATATCCTTGTCAATATTTATTCAGAGGAAATATGGCCATTTCCCATATCTGAGGCTGAGAGAATATGACTTGCACAGGGTCATCCAGTAGGTTCCTATGGCTCACCACAGATCTGAACTCTCATCACCTGGAGTACTAGTCCAACACTTAAATCACTTTTCCATGCTGGTTCACAAAAAGGTGTTAAATATGATTAAGAGGACCAATATCCAGAAAAAGAGAAAAGTAGATCTGGTCAAAGTAAAATGATGAGGTGCAGGAGCCAACAGAAAAAAAAACTAACAAGGGATAACATGATGCTTTCCTTCTGTTTTGATATATGAGGACAAACCAACATTGCTGAGGATTCCTCCTCTGCACTTAGAAGAGTTATGTACAAGTGCATAATCTCATCTAAAGTGAAGGATAAAATATTGCAAACTCTCACACTTTTCAAGGTGCAGATGACATATAATTCTAGAACATATCTGTATGATATATACCCACAGAACATTTTGCAGTCTCCTTGATATATCTGCTTAAAACTGAAGCCCAAATAGCTAAAAAAAGTGCTGTGTAACTATTCCTAGGGGCACCACTAGAGTTGCCAGAGTGAAAACTAGAGATGCTTCCTATACATGTAATGTCCATGTAGAAGACAGAATTTCAGCAGGTATGGCTTTTTACCTGGTTGCATGGCAAACAACACCTGATGAAACTATTATCCTACACTACAATTAAAGGTACAAGAACCATTGTCTTCAATCTGACAACTCTAGACACCAGAAAGATTTGATGACGCATCCAAAAGCAGAACTAGGAATAGTGGCAGCAGTTTGCATCACCACTGCCAGTTTCTGCCTTCCAAGAAATGGAATGAAGATGTGTCTATAGCTTCCTGAATCCTGAAGCAAGCATATCGGTGCCTAGTAAGGCTAACAAATTTATATTTCTACCTCAGCATTTACTGATGTGGGCATTGCACTGAAACTCTTAGCAGCAGAATTCACCAATAACATTTGATATGGTTTTACCATATGAGGTTGCATACTAGCAACAATGATCTGCAAAGGCCTCACTTAATGTTAATTATCCCCACTGCTACCGGTATTGTATTGATACAATGTATCATTAACACTATTTTACCATGTTTAGTAGGCTTGTTTGATAAAAAAAATGGTTCAAAACTCGCTTTGGATGTAGGGGGTGCTGATGGTTCAAATCTAAAGTCAATTCCGATTTTCACAGAAAAATGGTTC
Source organism: Anolis apletophallus (assembly GCA_030556195.1). Classification (NCBI taxonomy): domain Eukaryota; kingdom Metazoa; phylum Chordata; class Lepidosauria; order Squamata; family Anolidae; genus Anolis; species Anolis apletophallus. The sequence continues at coordinate 90,152,628 of JARBWK010000002.1, read as the reverse complement.
AAAACTTTTCAGAAATTTCTGAGATTTCCGAATCCTTTGTTAATGGTTTCAAAGTGTTATTTCCTGTTTCATTTGGGTGGTCTTTACTTTGAAAGTAGTTGTTTTACTCCAGAAGGGGAGGAGGGAAGCAATCCATCCACTCTGGTTAAAACTGCTGGGAAAGGAAAGGAATCCATCTACAAAGGTTTAAACTGAAGCGGGAGAGAAAAGAAAGGAATCCATCCACACTGATTTAAACTGACATTTTTTCCTGCTGTTTTTTCTCCCTTCCCTTCTCCTCTTTCCTTATCTCTCTTCCTTTACCCTTTCCTTTTCTCCTCAAAATCCCAGCACGTTCAGGAAAACATGGGGGGAGCATTTTACTAGGTTCCCCAGGTATGTTGTTCCCTTGCAAAGCGGTGGCGTGCCATCTTTCCCACCCAAGCAGCCTGCCTTAGTCCCTCTGCCTTTGTGTCCCCAGCTCGCAATGAGCCTACGAGGCACGCATGGCCCTTTTTAAAGGGCAATGGCTGCCATGCTGAAACCCCGTCTCTCCCGAGGTGGTTTCCCCTCATTGGCTGGAAGCAAGTATCCCAGCATGCAAGCAGTTGCTTGCCTCCAAATGCTGATTCATTTCCGATTCACTTCCTGGATCGGAAAAAAGATGGCAACAGTGGCTTCGAAATAGCAAGGATACTTCTGGGTTCCCAAATCGCTTTGAAATCGCTTCAAAAGGGGATTTATTCTTATTTTAATCCAAATAACGAAGATTCCCATGCCTAATGTTTAGCTTGAGCCCTTGCTAACATCATCTGGTGCCTTTTCACTCTATGATCACATTAGTGTACAGAACTACAAGGCAATATCAAGACAAATAGGCAAGTTTGGCCTATTGCTCCACAGGTGGCTGTAATACCTGGAGAAGCCCACAAACACTTCCAGGGGATTTTTTTTTTGGAGCATGAGTAAGTAAAATCAAGGAAATTGAGTATGTGGATAAGGGAGACACATGACTTAAGAGTGCTGTGCAGACTCCTGTAAGAAAGCAGAGAATCTCAGCTTTCTTTTTTTAACCATGACATGCTTAAGCACTTAAAATACCACTGGAGTCAATGGAATACATTAAAGTATGTAGCCATATTTCCCATTAAAATCAACAAGGATTGTGCAGCATATTCTTATACTGAAAATGTATTTTATCTCTGTTTATTACAACCTACTGTCATTGAACATACCTTTATTTCCTCTATGTCTGCTGTCTGGAGTTTCTCTCTAAAATGTTTGTCTGTTTCCAGAACATCTATCACTTGTCTGAGGTAAGCATCATAATAAAGCCCGGTATCCTTCAAAAATAAATATCATTTCAGTAAAGCAGAAGCAGTGGAACAATGTGTTTATCTCCCCAAAAATATGTTTAAAGCTAAACAAGAACCTTACATCCTACACAACTCTTTTTATTATTCAATGCTGAAAAGCAAAAATGTATTCACAATGCAAGCATTAGCCATAAATGCACACATCCTGTGGGAAGTCCACTTCTGTTTGAACTGCAGCTTTAACTGGCTTCTTCAAAGAAGCAGTTTCTAAATAAGAGGCTGTGCAACACAGAAGAAGAGTACAATAGGACTATGTGGTAATAGGACAGTGACATATTCCATACAGCCCCCCCCGCGGTCTCCTATTCACTTGGAGAAACCAACTAATTTCAAGAATCAAACTGAATGATATGGTAACAGATTAGTGATGAGATCTTTTTTTCCAAAGGGAGGCATCAAACAGAAAAAGGATTGTAATTGGGGGAAAGCAACCTATAAAATAATTGAATAAATAAATAAAACACAAAGGGGGCTGAATGTACAGTCCCATATATGACATTATCACCACCATCAAAATAATTATCATTTTTATTCATATCCAAACCGAGGAATCAGGGTACTTTATAGATTTCACACACACACAATGGAATAGAGTCAAGGAATCAGAGTTGGAAGGGCTTACTATATAGGGAGAAAGGTGAGTTAAAATAAATAAATAATCAATTAGTAGAGTCTATGAGATAGTCTGGACCACAGTTATAGAGGGAACTTTGAATTGTCCTTTTAAATACTCCAATAGCAAGAGAAGCTGCTAATAGTACCAAAAAAGTTGCATAGTCTCTGTAAACATACATACAGTAAGTATCACATTTATCTTCTAATCAAAAATACTATCAATTCAGAGTCCATTGTAATGCATAGGACTATGATATGGATAGAAAATAATTGCCATTATTTAGTTAATTGACTTACCGGATTGTCTACTTTTGCACTGTCCACATGTTCTTCCTCTTTTACCTTTGTCTTGTCTATGTCTATAGGTACCGCTTCCAGTGTAATTACAAGATAGGCGAGCAGCAAAACACACTGTTGTAATAAAACTGTCCTCCATCTTACCTAAAATAAGACATCAAAATGTATTTATAAGTAGCTTTCCAACATTGCAATTTTAATCCATCACAGGTAGCTTATTTTAAAAAGTAAACGACTAAACATATTAGGTAGGAGGATGTGGAATCCCAGATGCTTGGCTTGTTTGTTTGTTTTTATTGATATCCTGCTTTTTCTCTCCATATGGAAACTCAAAGCAGCTCACAACTAAAGGTATTTCAGCACAACTTAAAATATACAAATATTAAAACAGTATTAAACAACATTTATATTAAAACAATCCAGGTTAAAACCATAAAAGCATTTATCTAAATTATGTCAATTTAGAAACAACTAGAGTAAGGGATGTGGAACCTGCAAGTTAAATCACCAGTCAAGAGAGCATTCTTCCATCCAAAATATCAGTAAGCTTCATGTCACACCACAAAGTTGATTTCAACCAAAGACCCAATGATGGTTCCAGTCTGGAATCTTGTCTACAGAGAAGTTGGGGAATGGAATCTAGCCCACAATCTTCCATAGGGGATTGACTCCAATATTTATTTGTAAATATTATATGCATACAAACACACATACGATACTTCACACATAGACACCAACAACTATAGTCTTTTGGCCTGTGTTAATTATTTCTAATACCCTTGTTCCTTAAGTGCTGTCATTCAACATTTGCTTGTAGGAGTGAGCAATTTGTGACCCTAGAGGCCATGGGATGTTTAGGACCAATTTCAAGTTCAGTTCAGAGATGAGGAAAACAATGGATGGCCCCCAACACTTCAGCAAAACAGGTGGAATGAAAAGAGAATGGAATTCCTATGCCCAAACCCTAGGCTTACTATTCCCCTGGAATTTTCAAAGATAGAAAGAGAGAGAGCAATGTTGAACTGTAGCCCGAATGGCCATAAAAACAGTAATCACATGTCTACAGCCCTTTCAAACAAAAACATTTAATCCAGAACCATTATATAGGGAAGTCATCAAAAGGTACTTTCAACACAACATATATTGAATACGCAAACTGTGAAAATTGATCAGTCAAATAAATATCAGTTGGATCCGTTGGAATAAATCTATTCAATCCATGCATGCTCCCTTAACCCAAGGGTGGATTCAACTATCCCTGATAGTTGCAATTAGGACTCATGCATCTATGTAAAGGTCTGAGGACCAAACTAACAAATAATAACGTCTGGCTTCCATGCAGACTTTAGGAAGCACTACTGCTAATTTTCCATACCTTCTTCTGGATGAAAATTGAGGATCTACTTCGGTTACATCAAGGCTGGACTATTGCAACGCTTTATACGTGGGTCTACCTCGGTCAGTAACTCGCAAGCTCCAGATTGTATAGAATGCTGCCGCCAGGCTCCTCACGAAAACACCTATGAGGTGTCACATAACGCCATCCTTACAGCATCTACACTGGCTGCCGGTCGAGTACAGAGTCCTTTATAAGGCCCTGACCCTGACACTTAAGGCCTTGCGGGGCCAGGGTCCTACATATCTATCCATCCGAGAGCACCACGGCCAGCCTATGAGAACCTTCTCTGTGTCCCGGGTCTGAGAGAGGCTCATTTGGAGTCCACGAGACAGAGATCTTTTTCCGTTGTGGCCCCTGTCCTGTGGAACTGTATATATGTACCAACCTGTCCTAAGAACCTGTATATATGTACCAACAATTTCAACAGTGACTGGATGAGTCAGACTTTCAACTCAGACCAAAGAGCCATCTTCGACCTGCCTTCATTTCTGGTGGCACTTAAGATATGGCTATTTAGAAGAGCATATGCATAAGTGACAATCAGTGACCTGGAACCTGTCTATTCCCATATTTTAATATTTTAAAAATTTAATATTTTAGTATTGTAGATGCCAAGCTGTGTAAGTCACCCGGAGCACATTTGTGGAGGGCGACTCATAAATAATAAAATTAGTTAGTTAGTAGTTAGTAGGGGTCTGTGGGGTGGGGATCAATGTGGCCACCCATTCCCAGTGGTTTCATAACCCTGGTATAAAAATAATATTTTTAGTCAAAAAACTCACACACCAAAAAACCCCAAAGGGCTATGGGTAGGGGGGAACCCCCTATACATTATCTCCTATTTTTCCATTCTTCAGCAAGGCTTACAAACTGGTGAAGGAAGACAGAACAAGACTTCACTGTTGCTATGGAGTAAGAAATCAAAACCACCTTGAAATATCATGCGCTAGATCATAATAACCACCCTGAGAGACATGCAAATTTGTTCTTATTTTATTGGAAGCAAATTTAATGTGCAAGATTAAAAGCACTTATGTGTAAACAAAATGTATTGAACTCAATATAAATACATAGAGCTCTATATAGAACTTGGTCGTGGCCATTTAAAATGCTTCTGTGTCATTTCTATATGCTGCATAATATCTGCAGGTGCAACAAAATTAGTAGTAGTAACAATAACAGGCTGAATGGTTGAACTACACATAAAATAGAGTCATCATGCTGGAAGTATGAGGAAATGAGGGCAGCAGCAAAGAAAGCACAATCCATATATACTGGTGAATTAAGTCAACTGTGGTTATAAGTCTACCTCATGTAAAAGTCTAGGTCAGATCTTAGGCCAAAATTGTGTACTTTGCTATGACCCATAGATAACCTTATGAGCATGTCACAAATGACCACTTTCCTCTCTCTTTAAAATGCATGAAGAGATCTTACTTAGGGAGAACTGAAGAGAAGCAGAGGTTCTGTGTATTTGAGAGGTTATCTATGGGTGGGGTGTAAACCATATTGCTGATATTAAAATGTCTATACATCTATACAAATATATATAGCGAAAGAAATATAACTAAGGAAAAAGAATAAGAATGTGACCTGAAAAAGGTGGGTGGGAACGGGAAATGTAAGGAAAGCAACCTTCTTCTACTAGGGTCCCGACACCTGAGGTGGAGCAGAGCAGCAGTGGCTATTTTAACAGGGGCTTACTCTGTAGGCTTCTCTGGAAGAAGACTGCCAAGCTTCACAGACTTATACACTAAGGCCCTATTAAAAATAGATGCTGCCACTTGGCTCCACGTGAAGCATCTGAAATGATAGGTGCACCATATTGTTCAGGCTCCCCCACATTGCTGCTGAATGCCACATGGACTGGGGAAAAAAGTGAGGAAGGAGGGAGTGCTGCCTTTCTTTCTCTGGTTTAGGCAAGGAAATGAGATGGGAATACTTCTCGGCTCTGTGTCTTGTCACTGCCTTTGTACTGGGTCCCTAATAGTGACAAATTGTTTTCCTTGCTCTTCTCACCAATCACTTTTTGCATACCATAATCATGCTGCACAGCGCTCTTCAAGTTATCATAGTCATTTGTTTCCAGCACTGACTCATGCATAAAGTCCTTCTTCTTTTGATGGCGGGGTGGTGTTCCAGTAGGCAATAAAGCTGCTTTGTCACCTCACTCTAGGGCCTCCTGAAGCTCCAAGGTAGGAAAGTTCCCTTCACCCTTGTGTTTTCCCTGTCATGTCTTTTGTACTGTCCTGTTTGTGCTGCCAATGGGTTGGTTGACAATCTTACTGGTTGTGGGGGTCGGGAAACCACTTTCTGCTAGAGCCAACTTGGGCCACTGGGATGATGCTGCACTAGATGGGCGGTATACAAATGTGAATTTAATAATTTAATTTAAAAAAAGTGATCAAGATGGGAGAGAGGCTAGTATGTGTGTATATACACTATTCCTCTGCTAAATAACTGTATTTCTCTGTCATATACCTGACACCACATTGCCAATGCCTATTTCTTGAATCATCAGTGCTGCACAAACTATCACAATGGCAACACTCAGCATTTACAGCAACTAATATAAGGTTAACACCAGACAACAGTGGATACTGAGATTCAAATTAGATTCAGAATGGTTTGGTAAAGATCTCAGTGATTCCAGCTCTTGAACTAACCACACCACTTGGCATGACCAGATACAAAGGTGGAATTCATCTGTGTCTTCAAATATTTCCAAAGGGAAATTTTGAGTCATGTAGGTGTAAGGCTTTCTTGATTAAACTGTGGAATTTTGTCTTTCCAAATCTTTCAGTCTAGACAGCAATAAACTATATTAGAGAAATAAACTTTAAAACAAAATGCTGTCACAAAAATCAGTAAAATTTTAGCATCAAAAACCCTAAGTAAAATTTAAAACTTCAGGATAAAAAAGACTTTATAGCTAGGACTTTCTCATTGTTCCATCTAAAATATTATGCAGTTCACTGCAACAGCCTGAAGCGTGATCAGACCTGCTATCTTTTCTCTTTCAAATACAAAAGGGATCCGTTTTTAGAGTAAGAAGCTATAGTAGAAATGCATTACTGGATGTGGAAGCAGCATGCCCTAAGAACCTGTATATATGTACCAACAATTTCAACAGTGACTGGATGAGTCAGACTTTCAACTCAGAGAAACATTAATGTGAGTCACTATTTTGCTATGCAATACATCATCATGATAGTGAATCCAGGTGACGCACAGTTCATTGACTGAATGACAACAGCATGGGAAAGCAGAAAGTGTACACTTTTATGTTCTTTTTTTCTGTGTAGAACTGTTAGCCACAAAACAGGAATATAGGCTTTACAGAAATATCTACCCCTTTTGCATTTTTGATGTATTAGCAGACTGGAACTGAAATGGATTTCATTGGGATTGTTTCCACACAAACTACTCAACAATGTGAAGGTGCAAAATAGTTTTGTTGTATCATGCCATTAAGTTGGCTTCGACTCATGGTGACTATGAATGGAATAATAATAATTATAATTATAATAATAAATCTTTATTTATATGCTGCTTTTCTTCCACAATGGGGATCCAAAGCAGCTTCCAACATTTAAAAATGCAATACAAAATGAACACTGCAACACTGCTCTGGGGATTCTGGTGAGGCTGTTAGTGGAGTGACCTTGAGCATTATGAGAGGCCCTGCCTTTTTAGGGTGAGACAGGCTAGCTGATATGCATGGTGGTCACTGGTGTGGCCTCCTTAGTCTGTGCAAGAGTGGACTGGACATCCCCAATAAACTGAAGCCATGAACATAAGTGGGAAAGCTTAGCCAAACTAGTGTAGAGGCAGCACAGTGCACATCTTTTATTATTGGTTGCTTCCCAGAACATTGGCACTGCCCCTCACTAGGCTCCTTGTCTGGATACACAACTAGTTTCTATTGTTTTGTGGCTGAACCGCCCCCATCATCCCAAAGCAGAACCATCTGGTAGAACACAGGGATTTCTTTGAGTAGGTAAGTGGTGGACAAGATCCCCAAAATCTATGTTCCTCTTTGGAACTCCCTGGGGCCTGTGCTGGCCTCAGTAACTTGTTGTTTGTGCTTTTATTGTATTTTTACAAAATAATAAAGGAGCACCATTTTGCCTCTTGTTTGGTTCCTAGTAAAAGTCTGATGGTGAGTTGTGAGGCATCCTACTGCTATGAAGAGGTGGCACATTGATTGGTCAGTCACAGGCATCTCAACTTAAGTGTAACACATCTGGAAAATATCTCCTAGAGAACACTGGGCAGTCAGACTAAATGTAGTTAAATAAAAAGTCAGGTGTCTCAATTTTTTTAAAAATAATAGCACAGGAGATGGAAATTGTTGCAGGTGTGACCTGGCAAGCATAGTAAAAACATATCTGTTTGCAGGTGCAGTTTCTACCTGCCAAGCAAGTTTCTACCTGCCAAATTACCAAATCTTTGCCACTACTAATGGTAGCCCTGTCCCTCCTTAGCCAAGGAAGGTACAACAAAATGGTATGTTTTGTTTTTGGCTACTTCAGCATGAGATAAAGAGAAGAGTCTGGGTGTTTCTATGCTGTCGCTTCTGGTGTGAGAGAATTGGCCATCTGAAAAGACGTTGCCCAGGGGATGCCCGGACATTTTGATGTTTTATCATCCTTGTGGGAGGCTTCTCTCATGTCCCTGCATGGGGAGCTGGAGCTGATAGATGGAGCTCATCCGCACTCTCCCCAGATTCAAACCTGAGAACTATTGGTCTTCAGTCCTACTGGCACAAGGGTTTAACCCACTGCGCCACTGGGGGCTCCTGCATAATCCGTGGTGAGTGACTATGGCAGCTTCGACACAATATTACCTGGAAGGCCACAAACAGCCCACCAAGTTCAGACCATAATATAGAACTCCAAGTTAAATTGACTACATTTACTTACAAAATATCTATACACCCGTGAGTGAAGACAACCTTTCATCTGATTTATCCACAATACAAAGACAACTGATCTAAATTCCAGTCCTCATACTATGCTCAACTAAACCTTTCACCTTTTTAATGAAAACAAATGTGCATTATTTATTGGGAAATTGTTCATGAAAATAGTAGTTAAATCGGAAAATGAATTAAAGAACTGTCACCTAGATTTAAAAGACTCTCTCTCTCTCTCTCTCTCTCTCTCTCTCTCTCTCTCTCTCTATATATATATATATATATATATATACTGTATACACACACACACACACTTATCTAAAATAGCTTTGGGAAAACTGAAGTTGTCCTCAAGCTTGTGAGATCTATATCTAGTTTGAATATAAATTCTCTAATTACCCAATACACACTGCAAGAGATTTTACACAGAAAAGGTAAGCTTACGATGTACACACAACTGCTTGATTCCTCCATAAACCCTCAGCTGAATGTATGAATGGGTTCCCTTTCTGAATTTGCACGTAGAACACCCTATATAGAAAGCTCATATCACCTTAAGATTTAATCAGTAATACTGAAAAGTCAATTCAAGATTTTGAAAATTCAATTAAGCTATGCTATGAGCTATTGACCATACTAGTTTGCCAATAGGTTTGACAAAACATACATCAGCCCTAAGAAACAAAAATTGCATTACTCACTGATTAGGGCATCTCTCCATAAATCCCTGTACTACAGGAATAAGCAACCATGGCTTTCCAAATGTTACTGAACTGCAACTTCCATCAGCCCAAGCTGGTTTTGACCTTTAAAGCTCTAAATGGTTCTGGCCCAGCTTACTTGTCCGAACGCATCTGCCACTACATCCCACCTTGTAACTTAAGATCATCCGGGGAGGCCCTGCTCTCGCTTCCGCCAGTAACTCAACTGCGGCTGGCAGGGACAAGAGACAGGGCCTTCTCGGCTGTGGCCTGTGGAATGTGCTTCCACAAAAATGATCCAAGGGATGGAGCAGCTCCCTTATGAAATCAGGTTGCAACGCCTTGGTCTTTTCAGCCTTGAAAGACGGCGTTTAAGAGGTGACTTGATCGAAGTGTATAAAATCATGCATGGGATAGAAAAGGTAAATAAAGAAAAATATTTTCTCTGTCACCCAACACTAGGACTAGGGGGCACTCCTGAAGCTCAAGGTAGGAAAGTTAGGACTAATAAAGGGAAATATTTCTTCACCCAGAGGGTCATTGGGTTATGGAACTCACTTCCAGAGGAGGTTGTGACAGCTGTCAGCCTGGACAGCTTCAAGGCAGGATTAGACAGATTCATGGATACCAAGGGAATCAGTAGTTACTGAAATGGACATCCAAGTGCCACCTCTGTGTTGATGGAGGCAGGCAGGATTTTCCCCGGTACTGGTTGTGGGGGTCAGGAGCAGGTGAGGGTTTTGCCCTCCTTTCTGCTAGAGATCCCTGTGTACAACTAGTGGGCCACTGTGTGACACAGAATGCTGGACTAGATGGGCTGAGGCCCGATTCAGCATGGCTCTTCTTATGTTCTTATGTTCTTATGTTCTTCCAAGAGAAATACAATCAACCCCATCCCTCCTAGCTTTCAGTCAGAAAGTAAAATCTTGGTTGTGGGACCAGGTCTTCGCACAGTAACTGCAGCACTTTATTTGGAACGGACTGTTTTAACGACGGACATGAAACACGGTTTCCGCTATTGATTGATTAGATAGAATTTTAGAACAATTACTCTTGTTCTTAGTTACACATTCTACAAACACAAAACATCATATTCTCACTATTCTTTCCTCTTTGTAATTCTTATCAGATATGTCAGCAGAACACATGATTAAAATCGTACATGATCCGAGAACACAGGTTATCACAGATCTTGTAACTTTGGTAACAGTACATCTGGCAAATTGGATCAAAAGAAAACCACATACTCACTAAGAGCTCTCTAAAAAAGTAATTTGAGTGAACACATAGCAATCAATATACAATAGTTGCATTGTGGAATAGTAAATATCAAACAGCAAAATTAAAAACTGGAAAAAAACTAATTAAGAAGTTAGAAGTTATTGTGGTTGCTAAGAGGACAGACAAAGAATAAAGTCCAAAAGTAATATAATATTTTCCCTAATATACCCATTCTCAAGAGAAATGAGAGTTTTAGGGAGCTGCTATGCACAGGGGAAATATTCCCAGAAACTATATTTAAGAGACATCAGAAGTTAACTCTCCTTGGTCCCATTAGATTTGTGAAAAGTTCGGGAACATCAGAAAGGTGCAAAGCTGAAGAGGATAATGAAGCTGCAAGGCTATTAAACGCTAATCAAGGTGGCCAATTGCAACATTCACACTTGCCTCAAACAGACAAGAGTTCTTTCTCCCACTATGGACATTCCAGACATATAAACCCCACTTGCCTAGTTTCCAACAGACCTTACAACCTCTGAGGATGCCTGCCATAGATGCAGGCGAAACCTAAGGACAGAATGTCTCTGGAACATGGCCATACAGCTCAGAAAACTCACACCAACCCATCGAAGAGGACAAGCTAACCGCAACTCTCTACAATAGAGACAATGAGTTAATGAAGTTCTGAGGTCCAAATTCTGGATTCCGGGGGTCTGATAGGCAACAAGCTTAGTTTCAACAGGAGAAAGTCTGTAATTTTCAAAAAGGGACCTCCAGAAGGAGCAGGGGAGGCAGCTCAAGCTCTTGCTTTACATAGATCCCACTCCGAGAATGAATTGCTCTAAACTTAGAATTGTTTTAAAAGTATCTCAGCATGATATCAGAACGCTAAAATAAAGAGACTTCTTAAGACAAACGATGATTATTCTGACTTCCTAAGAGACCTTACCCAATATATAGGTTAACAAATAATGTTAATGTTTCAAACAAACATTCATGGAAGAAAAGCATCACAGAAACTTTAAGTCAATCACTCTTGACCCAAAGATGACATTTCTCATAGAAGTCTTTTCCTGTGTATAATACATTATTTGTCAACTGCAGGGCCACATATTGGGAAAGACAGAGTCTGCGAGTTGCAATGGGGTAATTCAGTTCTTGAATCAAGAAACGTACTCTTGTTACACTATGTAACACAATGTATGTTCTTGGGCTATAAATTTCATTTCTTAATTAGCTCTATCATAAAAACATAGAAAAAGTGTATTAAACTGCAAAAACGTTGTTTTTTGCAGGACATCCTGCAGCACATTTTGCTATAGTTTTTCAGTGAATATCTCAGAGTCTCAACCAATTCAACATATTTCATGGCAGCCACAAAAAACAAGTTTCTGGAGTATAACAACTACTTTCAAAGTAAGTACCACACAACTGAACAGGAAATAATACTTTCAAACCCAGAACAGATTTTTTCCCCAAATTCCATTACATAGTGTAATACATTTCAGCAAGGTGCTGGCTATAATATAATCAATGCTCTCTTAAACAGAAGTCAACAGTGGTTCTGGTTTTGAAGATATGCCGTATATCTTAATAGGAATGCTGTACAAATATAGCAATTGTGCTCCATAATTACATCAATAGGAAAATGTTGCAAGTCTCAAAGTGGCAAAACGCTGTTCTTTCAACATTCAACAGACAAAATGTGGCCTGTGGTTACAGCTGATGTTACTTCACATTTAACAGAAAATTAACACTGCCATTTCAAACAACCAAGGAGATTTGAAAATGTACATGCTTTACTTGTATGGTGCAGGTATATCTGGTTCTTTTTTCAACAAACTAACAGGTAGCACATGTCTCTTTCCACATCCCCATTTAATCATCAACCTAACCTATCTCCAAAGTGGTTTTTTAAACTGAAAAATAAGTGCCAGCTGTGAAGCATTTGAAGGGTACTTTGCAGATAACTTTAGCCATATCCATTCCAGTTTAGATGCTGTGAGTGATACAGTTTTAAGGGCTGTAACCTTGGATTCTGCTTGTTTAATGTCATTAGATACTTTTCAATTTGTGCAACCAAAGGATGTGGACAGGGTCCTTGGAGAGGTGAGAGCCAGCACATATGTACTACATCCTCGCCCTTCCTGGCTCATTAAACAGGACAGAGGCAAAGTGGGTGAAGCAGATATTTAATGCTACCTCTCAACAAGGTAGAGTTCCAACTTGCCTAAAGGAGTCATTTGTCTCGTACACATTTGGTGAAAAAGCTATTCCTAAACCCTTCTGTAAGGAACACTTACTGGGCAGTGTCTTAACCATTTTTAGGCAGGGTATAGGAATGTGTGGCAGCCTACCATTTTTCAGCTGTTCCTGGTTTTAAAAGGCTACATTGATCAAGTTCAGTCTGATTTAAGGTTTGGTAACAGAAACAGCTTTGGTCACCTTAGTGGATATCCTACAAAACAGACAATTCAGGTTGCAGTAAGGGCACTAACTGGGACTGGTTAGTTAGAGCAGGCATGAGCAAACTTCGTCCCTCTGTAGGCTGTTAGGAATTGTGGAATTTGGAGTCCAAATCACCTGGAGGGACAAAGTTTGCCCATGCCTCAGTAGCTCCACTTGCCAATGGTTTGTCACAATTCCAATATATTGTTATGGCCCATAAAGCCCTATACGTATCAGGCCCAGTCAGGGCCGTAGCCAGGATTTTGATTCGGGGCTGAGTTTGGTTCGGGGGGCTGAGACTGGGTGGAAGAGGGTCTACCCTAGCAAACCTTTTGTATTGTTATCCCAATAACCCCATTAATGTGGGATATAATGAGCATGGTGATCAGATCATGATATGAATAAACATAACAGTTTAAATAATGTACCAGTAAGGCCTTTTCACGGACCGCCCTGAGAATTTCGGGGCGGGACTGAAGCCCCCTTAGCCCTCCCCCCCCCTGGCTACATGCCTGGGCCCAGTCTATCAGGCAGACTATGTCTTCCAACATAAGTCTGCCTAGGCACTGAGAACACGAGGAGAAGCTCTTATCCCATGAGAATCGCATACAGAGTTTGTGCGGATGCAAGATAGGGCATTCTCAGAGGCTGCCCTTAGGCTTTTAACTCCCTTCCAAGAAAGGCCAAAATAATTTTCCCTTTGCTGTCCTTCTGCTATCAGGAAAAACCTTTTTATTCTGAAATACTTTAATATTTATTTATTTATTTTCTAAAACAGAAAATCTGAAAAGAACAGATGAAGGGTGTTTTAAACTAATCTCATTTTAATAGTTTTTAAAAATCTTTTAATTACATTTTAAGTGTAGACTTGTAATGATTTAATGCTATTTGGCTACTCACTTTTTGTATTTTTTAAAATTGTAACCTTCCTTGACTCCCAATTGTGGAAGAAAGCTGAGATCCAAATAAATGTAATATAGTAACAGCAACAACACCAGTAGCAAATATTTTAAAATACAATTAATTAAAACAATAGTGATTGGCCAACATTTACTCAATTAACTTCATGATTGAAAGAGGATTTAAATTCACATCTCCACTATTTACTGGATGACATCACCTTGGTACAGAGTTATCTCTTTACAAGTGCTATTCTGCCATTAAATGTGGCTTTTACTCCTGGAGCAATGTGCTTAGGAGTAGATTTGGATTTGTAATCTACTTACAATCAAGATGGGCAGTAACATCTTGTTTATCGATAAAACAACCCTTACAAAGTAATATGCTTTTCATATCACTAAAGTTCAGTGGTAAAAACTGTAAGATAAAGTTCAGTGGTAAAAACACAGCAACGTACTAAGTTTGATGGGCTTGTGTGCACAAGAATTGTGCGCACAAGAATTATCTATAAACTAATTCAGTCAAGGTTAAAATGAATAGGAAAGTTGCTTTTCTTTTTACAGATACTGGGATCACAAAGAGACAGGAATAGTTTGTTGTTCTGACTCATTGTGTTAGGCATATATTATCATATAGGATTTTGCAGACCATTGTTGTGACAGCACAATAGAGTGGAACAGCAACATTCTTCCATGAAAGGTGTGCATCCCACATAAAGGAAGAAACTCTTCTTGCCCACAGATTACTCAAGTACCATTTCTGGGAGCCCATTAACTCTGATGTGGCTGGCATAGCAGGAACACATTGCACAAGGCATGGAAGACCCGACTCTGAAACATTCAAACGTACAACATCAGCCATGCTTGAAAATGTCGTAAATCTGTATACCTTTATAAAGCGGAATGTTTGTATGTATGTGTGCGGAGGGCGGGAGGGCGGATATGTGGCAGCCACTTTCACAGGCCACAGCGACCAGCGCGGGTGATGGACCTGCACCAAACTTGGTACACATAACCCCCCTAACCCCCTTAACGTCCTGGTGCGGTTCGGGGGACATGACCCATGGATTATGGGATTTGTAGTACTTTCCAACACTTTGGTTCCCACAGACCACTGAGGCCACCAAAAAGGACCAATACAGACCACACTTGGCACACACAGCTCCCATGACCCACTCTACATCCTGCTGCAGTTTGGAGGAGGGCAGACCATGGATGATGGGACTTGAAGTACCTCTACTCACTTCCCAAGTCCGCTGCGACCCTTTTCCAATTACTGATCGAGACCAAACTTGGCACACATAACCCCCATGACTACCTTCACGTCCTGGTGAGGTTCGGGGGAGGACTGACAATGGATGATGGGATTTGTAGTACTTTCACACTCTCTGTTCCCACAGACCACTGCGGCCCCCAACAAACACCGATAAAGACCACACTTGGCACACAGAGCCCCAGTGACCCACTCTACATCCTACTGAAGTTTGGAGGGGGCAGAACATGGATGATGGGACTTGCAGTACCTTCCCTTACTTTCCAAGACTGCTACAAACCTAATCCAATGACTGATCAACCCCAAACCTGGCACACAAAGCCCTCATGACCCACTCTACATCCTGCTGCAGTTTGGAGGAGGGCAGACCATGGATGATAGGACTTGAAGTACCTCTACTCACTTCCCAAGTCCACTGCAACCCTTATCCAATTACTGATCGAGACCAAACTTGGCACACATAACCCCCATGACTACCTTCACGTCCTGGTGAGGTTCGGGGGAGGACTGACAATGGATGATGGGATTTGTAGTACTTTCACACCTCTCTGTTCCCACAGACCACTGCGGGCCCCAACAAACACCGATAAAGACCACACTTGGCACATAGAGCCCCAGTGACCCACTCTACATCCTACTGAAGTTTGGAGGGGGGCAGAACATGGATGATGGGACTTGCAGTATCTTCCCTTACTTTCCAAGACTGCTACAAACCTAATCCAATGACTGATCAACACAAAACCTGGCACACAAAGCCCTCATGACCCACTCTACATCCTGCTGCAGTTTGGAGGAGGGCAGACCATGAATGATAGGACTTGAAGTACCTCTACTCACTTCCCAAGTCCACTGCAACCCTTATCCAATTACTGATCGAGACCAAACTTGGCACACATAACCCCCATGACTACCTTCACGTCCTGGTGAGGTTCGGGGGAGGACTGACAATGGATGATGGGATTTGTAGTACTTTCACACCTCTCTGTTCCCACAGACCACTGCGGCCCCCAACAAACACCGATAAAGACCACACTTGGCACACAGAGCCCCAGTGACCCACTCTACATCCTGCTGAAGTTTGGAGGAGGGCAGACCATGGATGATGGGACTGGCAGTACCTTCCCTCACTTTCCAAGACTGCTGCAAACCTTATCCAATGACTGATCAACACCAAACCTGGCCCACAGAGCCCTCATTACCCACTCTACATCCTGGTGCAGTTTTGTGTGAAACGGACCACGGATGATGGGACTTGAAGTACCTTCACTCCCTAAAAACAATACAACCCTCATCCATTCACCAATACAGACCAAACTTAGCACACAGAGCCCCCATGAACCAATCTACATCCTACTGCAATTTGGGGGAAGCTGGACCACAGATGATGGGACTTCCAGTACCTTCAGTACTTTCATGATACCACTGCAACTCCCAAGAATGATGGATCAAGACCAAACTTGGCACACAGAGCCCCCATGACCCACTCTACATCCTGCTGCACTTCTCAAATGACCCGGGCACCGCCGGGTCCCCAAGCTAGTAAATAATAAAAGCAAAATAATTTGAGAGCTACTTTTATTTCCTCTGTGCCCAGCTCAACATGTAACACAATATGCACCTGAAAATTGCTTCGACATGTTTACATCCCAACCAGGGGTACATCTACTACACTGTAAAATTAATGCAGTCTGAATTTTTTGTGTGTGTCAGAAGTGACTTGAGAAACTACAAGTTGTTTCTGGTTTGAGAGAATTGGCTGTCTGCAAAGATATTTCCCAGGGGATACCGAAATATGTTACCATCCTGTGGGGGCTTCTCTCATGTCCTCGCATGAGAAGCTGGAGCTGACAGACAGAAGCTCACCCCACTCCCCGGATTTGAACTGCCGACCTTTCAGTATGATGTCCTGCCAGCAGAAGGGTTAAATCCAGCGGTTCTCAACCTGTGAGTCCCTAGATCAGGCATCCTCAAACTGCGGCCCTCCAGCTGTTTGGCCCTTCAATTCCCAGAATTCCTGACAATTGAACAAAATTGTTACGGCTTCTGGGAGTTGGAGGCCCAAACAGCTGGAGGGCCGCAGTTTCGGAATGCCTGAATGACAGAAGAAAACAATATTTTAAATATGCAGTAAAGATGATTCGGAAGTCACAGATCCCCTTCCCGTTCCCAACCTTCCCAATTTATCCTACCCTTTCAATTTTTCCTTTTCCCATCCCCAACGACCCAATATTTTCCTTTCCCTAATCCTTACTTAGAATGATTTTAATGTATGTATCTTTTTGAAAATTATGTCAATAAAAAGCATTATAAAAAAAGATAATGCCTGCCTTGATGTTTTGGCCTTCAACTCTCAGAAATCCTAACAGCTGGTAAACTGGCTGGGATTTTTGGCAGTTGTAGTCCAAAACACCTGGAGCCCACAGGCTGATAACCACTGGTTTAACCCATTGAGCCACTGGGGGCTCCAATGCAGTTTGATAACTGCATTAATTCAAGGCTATTATTATTAGTATCAAGGGTATTATTATTATTTCCTGTAGATCAGTGGTTCCCAACCTTTGGTTCTTCCGATGTTTTGGACCAACTCCCATAAGTCCAAAACACCTGGAGGAGCAAAGGTTGGGAACCACCGGTATAGATGCACCCAAGACCCAGTTATGGACACCCATAACCGGGAGACTCTCTCAGCCTCAAAGGAAGGCAAATTTTGAACAAATCTTGGCAAGAGTACCCCATAATGCAGAGGTTCTCAGCCTGTGTTTTGGCCTACAACTCCCAGAAATCTCAGCCCAGTTTACCAGCTGTTAGGATTTCTGGGAGTTGAAGGCCAAAACATCTGGGGACCCACAGGTTGAGAACCACTGCCATAATGGGATTGCCATCATTCAGAAACAGGCAATTATGCCCGAAGAAGCTTTGCCAACTCGGGAGACAGAGAGACCTCAGATCATAATGAGTCCTGCTACTGGAGGCGCTTTCTGTTGTTGTTTGGAGGCCGGTGATGCCACTGACTCCACCTTTTCCCAGGTCGCCCTAAGTGGCATTACAAGGGAGCCTTGAACGCATAGCCTTCCAGAGGCTGATGTGTCAGGTGAGTTGTGCCCCACCAGCTTAACCAAACCAACCCTTGCCCCCCATTGGCAACCCCACACACCCACATCCCAGGTAACCCAGAAGAAACCTACATGACAATAGTAATGATACAGCCAGGGTCACACTCACCATTAGCACAGCTTAGGTGGGAAAAGCAAGCAAACTCCATCTTTTGTTTACTTTTCTTCCCCTGGTGGTTCAAACGAGAAGCTCCAGAGTCCAAGAAGAGGGTCTGCACTGTAGAATTAACGCAGTTTGATACCACTTTGAACTGCCATGGCTCAATGCCCTAGGATCCTGTGAGTTGTAGTTTTACAAAGCCTTCTCTGCCAGGATACACCAAGCTACACCTCCCATGGATCTATAGAATTGAGGCATGGCAGCTAAAGCGGTGTCAAACTGCGTTAATTCTCCAATGTAGATGCTCCCCAGGTTTGGAGGCTGGCTTACCTTCATAGCTATGGAGATGGGGAGAAGAATAATCCTTTGCACTAGCAGCTGATGAGCCTCCTTCCTCTTCCTTTCTCTTCCTTCCTTTCACTCTCTCTCTCTCTTTGCTGAAGCAGGTCTCTCTCTCTAGCATTGGGAAAAAAATCCTAGCCCCCGTTGCCATAGTAATAGGTCCTACCTCCCGGAGCGCACGGATTGGCGGAGCCTGCCCTCCTCCTGGGCATCGCGTTGGGTTGCGATTGGCCGGCCGCGAGGCAGCCACGCTCAGCTGCGCGAGCGGCGGGACGGGCCATGAAGGTGCGGTTGCGCGGGCGGAGGTACGTGGCGTTAAGAGCGGGTGGGCGGGGCCTGCTCCGTGCTACCTCTGTGACGCGCTCTCCTTGGAGCCAATCGGAGAAGCCGTGGCGGCCTTCTCCCCAGCGCGAGGGATACGTGGTTCTAATCCTCAGCACTTTGGACTTCTTTTCCCAGAATCCTCGACCACTCTCCCGCCCTCCCTCCCTCCCTCCCAGGCGGCGGAGGCATCTGGGAGTTGAAGTGCAAAACACACTGAATTTGGGGATCTCCGGGTTAGTTCCATGAGGTTTTAGCTCTTTATTCTGTGTTTAATTCTGGTTTGGTATTAATTTATTGCAGGTTTTCAATTGTGAGCTTGCTGTGAGTTTTCCAGGCATGTTCCAGAAGCATTCTCTCCTGACGTTTCGCCCACATCTATGGCAGGCATCCTCAGAGGTTGTGAGGTCTGTTGGAAACTAGGAAAATTGGGCTTATATACCTGTGGAATAATGTCCAGGGTGAGGGAAAGAACTCTTGTCTGTTTGAGGCAAGTGTGAATGTTGCAGTTGGCCACCTTGATTCGCATTGAATAGCCTTGCAGCTTCAAAGCCTGGATGCTTCCTGCCTGGGGCGAATCCTTTGTTTGACAGGTGTTACCTGGCCCTGATTGTTTCCTTTCTGGAATTCCTCTGTTTTCAGAGTGTTGTTCTTTATTAATTGTCCCGATTTTAGAATATTTTTAATACTGGTAGCCAGATTTTTGTTCATTTTCATGGTTTCCTCCTTTCTATTAAAATTGTCCACATCCTTGTGGATTTCAATGGGTTCTCTATGTAGCCTGACATGTATTTATTATTTACTAGCTGTACCCGGCACGCGTTGCTGTGCCCTATGTTGGTGATGTGAGAATGTCAGGGTATGTATGTTGTGGTAGTGATGTGAGTATGTTTGTTATGTGTATATGTATTTGTGTTTATGTGTGTTTATAGTTGTATGTGTGTTTGGTTTTTTTGGGGTTTGTGTGTATGTGTGTGTGCTGGTATTGGTTTGTGGTTATTTGTGTGTGTGTATATGTGTGTGTGTATGTGTGTGTTTTTTGTTCTTGGTATGTGTGTATATATTTTTGTGTAGTTTTCTGTAGGTGTTTTGTTTTTTAGTACGTGTATATATATGTGTGTGTTTGTATATGTATTTGTATGTATGTGTATATATTGTGAGGTGGTGATATGTGTGTTTGTATGTGGTGGTGTTTTTGTATGTGTTTTTATGTTGGTGTTTATATGTTGTTTTGTATGTATGAGTGTGTTTGCGTGTGTATATGTTTGTGTATGTATTGTGTGCCGGGGGGGGGCGGCGTTGGGGGACCTTCGTTAGGAGGATGGCTGGTGTCCTGTGTCTCTTCCTGCGGTGTCCTCCTTCGGGAGTGGCAGGGAGCTGGTGTGCCACCGCCTCAGCGCTCTTCCTCGCCACTGTCACCTCCTTGGC
The DNA here is from genome assembly GCA_030556195.1 of Anolis apletophallus. Classification (NCBI taxonomy): domain Eukaryota; kingdom Metazoa; phylum Chordata; class Lepidosauria; order Squamata; family Anolidae; genus Anolis; species Anolis apletophallus. The sequence continues at coordinate 90,132,198 of JARBWK010000002.1, read as the reverse complement.
TTCCTCCGCTGCCGTCCTCATGTTCGTGGGCTCAGGTTGCGTGGGTTGGGTCCGGGAACGTTTGGGAGGCTGGGAGATGGAGGAGGAGGCGGGTCAAGGCAAGGGACTATCCAGAAAGCTCCGCCCCTGCTTTCCAGGGAGCATCGCGGAGCCTTCTGGGAGGTGTAGTGCCATGGCCTTTCCCGCCTCCTCCTCCGTCTCACAGGCTTATAAACGTTCCCGGACCGAACCCACGCGTCCCAGGTCCACGAACATGAGGAAGTCAAGGAGGAAGTCAAGGAGGAAGGCAAGGAGGCGACAGTGGCGAGGACGAGCGCTGAGGCGGCGCCCAGGTCCCTGCCACTCCCGGAAGAGGAGATCGCAGGGAGAGGCAGCGCAGAGCAGGCGTCCTCGGCCGCATGGAGCCGGGTGGCGCGGGCGCTGCCTTGGGCTCCTTGGGCTTCTGGCCCTCTCCTCCTCCGCTTCCAGGCCTGTCCCTAACCTCCGGAGGGCATTCAGGCGGGGAGGAGGTTCCGCTCTCCCAGTGGAGAGCAGGTGAATGCGCTGTGCTGGGGATTGGGCGAAGGCGCGGGCGCCGCCGGATCCTCCTCCCATAGGTTTGAATGGGCAATTTTGGGGGGTCGTGTTTAGGGGTCTGCGGAAGTTGTAAGGGTGGGGGTTTGTGCCTAGTTGGTACCTCATGGCCTGGTGAAACGTGTGTTGTGGGTTTTGTGGTTGTGGGGGTTATGGTGTGGCCGTGCATAATCGTCAACCCACGACCACTCGATTTTTATATATATAGATTTAAAACTTTTATACCCCGGCCTTCTCACCTCCGAAGAGGGACTCTGACCGGCAAACAGCAAGTATTCAATGCTAACATTTAAAATCTAAAAACATCATAAATTTATAATAAAATTTACAATAAAATACAATACAATATATACATTTAAAAAGCCTTTCGCCAAAGTAAAATCTAAGTCCAACTTAATTCATATATTCGGTCCATATCAAGTGATTAGCGACTTTAGTTGCTTCGTGATCTCCTCCTTCTATCTGTGAAGGCCTCATTGCACAGCCACGTTTTCACCCGCTTCCTAAAAGTCAGGAGGGAGGAGGTGGATCTAATTTCATTGGAGAGGGAATTCCACAGCCTGGGGGCCACCACAGAAAAGGCCCTGTCCCTAGTCCCCACCAGACGTGCCTGCGAAGGTGGTGGGACCGAGAGCAGGGCCTCTCCAGACGATATTAGCACCCTTGACAGTTCATAGGGGAGAATACGTTCAGACAGGTCAACTGGGCCGGAACCGTATAGGGTTTTGTAGGTCAACACCAGCACTTTGAATTGTGCTAGGAAGCTAATTGGCAGCCAGTGGAGCTGGCGCAACAGGGGAGTTATGTGCTCCCTGTACCCCGCTCCCGTTAGTAGTCTGGCTGCTGCGCGCTGGACTAATTGCAGCTTCCGGGCAGTCTTGGTAACATGGTAGTTGTTACAACTTCAACACACTAGTGCAGGCATGGGCAAACTTGTCAGATTATTGCATTTTGAATGGCAATTCATGAGTCAGCACAAGATGTATTTTCTGCAGTGTGACATGTCAGACACCAGATGGCGCTGTCTCAAGACTGATGAATGGAATCTTGAGGAATGACAGTTGGGATCTGACAGTTGGGAATTGTCCGTTGAAGAGGACAGTTTGGATTAAATATCTGTGAGGAAAGGATGTTTAGAGGGGTAGCTGTTATTGCTGTTGTTTTTCCATGCTTAGCTTGTTATTTTTAAATACAATGTTATATTTGTACCTTGTGAATTGAATGAGAGTGTCATTATTCACACGAACAGAGACTGGAGTTTATTGGGCCGATGGGGAATTAAACTTCTATATTTCTGTTGCCTATTCCGCTGTGGCATACTCGACCCCGAAAAAAACTTTGGCCCTCGAGGTGTTTTGGACTTCAACTTCCACAATTCCAAACAGCCGATAGGCTGTTTGGAATTGTGGGAGTTGGAGTCCAAAACACCTCGAGGACCAAAGTTTGCCCATGCTTGCACTAGAGAATGAATCCACTTTAAATCCAGTTTCTGCAGGAGGCAGAAACCAGATTTAAAGTGGATTCATTCTCTAATGTGATGAGATCAGTGGTCCAGAATGTCTGTGTTGTCAGATAATATGCTGCGTCCAGGTTGATTCATCAGATGCTCTGCTATGGCTGACTTCTTCTGGTTGAAGTAGTCTGATTCGTGTCTGGCTGCTGTGTTTGGTGGTCTCTATGTAGATTTCTCTACAGCTGCATGGCACACAGTAGCCTCCTGCGGAGGTGAGAGGATCCCTCTTGTACTTCGCTGAAAGTAGCATTTGTTGGAATTTTTAGCACATCTGTAGATAATTTGTAGGTTGTGTTTCCTCATCAGCTTCCCTATGTGGTCAGTGGTTTCCTTGATGTATGAAGCTGCAGAGCCATTCAGTACTAATAATAATAACCAATATTTATAAACCAATAATAATAAATAATACAAATCAAGGTGGCCAATTGCAACATTCACACTTGTCTTAAACAGACAAGAGTTCTTCTCCCACCTCGGACATTATTTCACAGATATATCAAACTCACTTGCCTTGTTTTCAACAAACCTCACCACCTCTGAGGATGCCTGCCATAGATGTGGGTGAAATGTCAAAAGACAATGCTTCTTGAACATGGCTACGCAGCCGAGAAACTCACAGCAACCCAGGTTTTAAATTTTATTGTTTTTAATGCTGTGAGTGGCTTTGAATCTTGGTTGAGAGAGGAAAGTGAGGTATAAATAGGTGTAATAATGCCTTTTGTGAGTTTGGGGGCGTCTTTTACGTTTTTTCCATTGGATTTCTTGTTCTTCAGTTCCTTACTGAGCATATGCAATGTGCCAAATATACATTATCACCCAGGTTTCATCTGCCCTGTAAAATTTAATTCATGCTGTTTGACCCCAGTTTAACTGCCATGACTCACTGCAATGGAATTCTGGAAGTTGTAGTTGTGCAAGTCACTTTGATCTGCTCTGGCTTTGACCCCATGTTAACGGCAGTCTCTGAGGATGTAGCACGAGCACCTGCTTGTCCAATTTTAATGGAGTCCTTTCAATTGGTTCAGCTTAAGGATGTGGACAAGATCATTGGAGAGGTGAGAGCAACCACATGCATCCTAGCCTCCTGCCCATCCTGGCTGATAAAGGAAGCCAGAGGGGGTTTGGCAGAGTGGGTGAAGGTGGTGGTTAATGCCTCCTTACAGGAGGGCAAGATTCCAGCCAGCCTAAAAGAGGCTATTATAGAACCGCTGTTGAAAAATAACATCACTGGTTCCCACCCAATTGAACAACCTTCAGCCAATTTCCAATCTCCCCTTTTTGAGCAAAGTCCTAGAATGTGTGGTGGCCTCACAACTCCAGGGATTCTTGGTAGACACTGATTATCTGGATCTGGCACAGTCTGGTTTTAGGCCGGGACATGGTACCGAAACAGCCTTGTCACCTTAGTAGATGATCTACGCCAGGAACTAGACAGGGGGAGTGTGTCCCTGTTGGTTCTGCTGGACCTCTCAGCGGCCTTCGATACCGTCGACCATGGTATCCTTTTGGGACACCTCAAGGATATGGGACTTGGAGGTACAGTTTTGCAGTGGCTCCGGTCCCTCCTTGAGGATCGTTCCCAAAAGATGTTGCTGGGGGACACCTGCTCATCCTCACAATCATTGATTTGTGGGGTCCCGCGGGGATCAATACTGTTCCCCATGTTGTTTAACATTTACATGAAAACACTGGGGGTGATCATTCGGAGTTTTGGGGTTAGATGTCATCTGTACGCGGATGTTCAGCTCTATCACTCCTTTCCATCTGATGCTAAGGAGGCTGTGCAAGTCCTGAACCGGTGCTTGGCTGCTGTGTCTGTCTGGATGAGGACGAACAAATTGAAACTGAATCCAGACAAGACAGAAGTTCTCCTGGTCAGTCGAAAGGCCGAACAGGGCACAGGGTTACAGCCTGTGTTGGATGGGGTAACACTCCCCCTGTAGATGCAGGTTCGCAGCTTGGGAGCGATCCTGGAACCCCAGGTTTCGGCGGTGGCCAGGGAAAGTTGGAGTCCAACTTTTGCGCAGTTAAGACTCATGCGCCATCTGCGCCCGTTCCTTGGGAAGTCTGACTTGGCCACAGTGGTCCACGCTCTTGTTACATCCCAATTAGACTACTGCAGACCTGAGGAGTTTGGGAATCACTTGGTTGGTTTCTTAGTGGTATAGATTTGAGGCTGCCTTAGAAGGTGGTTTTTTCGGGGGGCTTCTGGTTGCTGGGCCCTCACTAAACACGTGCAATATCCCTGAATATTTTACTTCCAGAGAAAGAGACTCAATGCAAGGCATGCCAGCTGTGTTCCAAGGAACTCATACTCAATGTAACTAGGATCTAAGATAGTTTTGCCAGCAAGAGGTTTTTTTAAGCCAGGCAAACTTCGCCCCTCTGGTTGTTCTGGACTTCAACTCCCACAATTCCTAACAGCTGGTAGGTTGTTAGGAATTGTGGGAGTTAAAGTCCAAAATACCCAGAGGGGCAAAGTTTGCCCATGCCTGCGCATGTCCCATTGAACACAGCTGAGCATACTTCTGAATATATAAGTAAAAGGTTCTTATAACGTTTAATAAACTTTTGAAAGCAAAGTAATAATTCTTATTTTTGACAGAAGAATTACGAAGTATCACTAGATAAAAGAGTCAAAGCAAAACAAGACCTATTAACCAAAACATTATATTTGAACTAACTCAGCATTGAGAAAGAAATGCAAACAGATATCTTCCTTAGAACAGGAATGTGAAAAATATACTTTGATGTGCCAGCAACCAAAACACATTCTCAAAAGACACATTTTTAAAAGAACTAAATTATGACAGCATAGAAAGTTTGCAAAATGACATGTCATTACAATGCAGATCTGTTTGCCATAGCTTCCTGTGAGTAAAGAATTTTGTTAGAAATTCATAATTTGTTCAAAATCTTGTAAATGCTTCAAAATGTGTGCCACATCATTATCACCATCTCTCTTCCAAAATGATTTGTTTTGTTATCAGTTACTGATTTAATCATGTTACTGAATTAATATTAAACAGAGCTCTGAACTCCACCCAAATTCTTAAGACGTTTGTCATAATTTGTTAATCAGTTTTGAAACTCAGGAACAGTCCTTGCTACTTCCAGTTAAAGTTTCTGATATTTGCAAATATGTAGGTCAGGCCTTTTCAAAACACTAACGTGTTTGTCCTTTGACCATGTATTTGTTCTTTACACACATCAATAATATACAATTCAGCACCTTATTATTATACTCATGGACACTTCATTCAATTTCCAGTAAAATTTATGATACAGCCACCAACCTTTCATCATACATGCTTATGTGTAAATATTCCTAGAACAGGTTAGGACACAATCTTCTGGGGCAGATAACATCTAGTTCTGTTCTTTAATTATTACTGAATTAGGTGACCTGGGTTACTTCACTGGTTGAATTAAAGCTTGGTAAAATATAAACCAAAACATTAGTGTTTGAAAAAGTTTTATTTTTTAAAAGCAAGCGTAGTAATATCCACACTATAATTTGCAAGTCCCTTTGATAATTAGGTCCATGAGTTGCATTACATGAAAAAATATCCTTAGGCAATGGCTCTCATGCTGTGGGTCCCCAGATGTTTTGACCTTCAACTCGCAGAAATCCTAACACCTGATAAACTGGCTGAGATTTCTGGGAGTTGTAAGCCAAAACGCCTGGGGACCCATGGGTTAAGAACCACTGAAAGATATCTCACACTCAGCATTGAGGCCCTGGTAAAATAATTATCCTCCATGAGCTGTTCACCAGCAGCAGATCTTATGGTTGATGTGGGCCACTAGTGCGTGATCTAGCCAAAGAAGATCTGGGAAAACGAGAGTTTCTCCTATTCCCCTCCCTCCTTGATTTCCTGCAGCTGGGGGCCCCATAGCCCTACTGCCTGGAGTCCTCCATGGATATACCATAGTATTCCTAGCAACAGGGATGGCAAGATGACAGGCTAACCGAGGCAGGGGAAGAACAAGGTGATCCTTTCTTGCAGCAGACATAAAGAGAATGGGGATGGCAGTGTTTCCCAAACATTTCATGCTAGTGACACACTTTTTAGACAGGCATCATTTTGCCTGTTCAGTTTTGATAGCAAACCAGAGGTTAAACCAACCTTTTATAAGAGATATGGACACATAAATAAATTGAGTAACACGATGTATGGAAACACATAATATCTCGTGAAAACCTTCAGTGATAGACCTCACAACCTCAGAGGATGCCTGTCATAGATGTAGGCGAAACGTCAGGAGAGAATACTTCTAGAACATGGCCATACAGCCCAAAAAACCTACAATAACCCAGTGATTCTTGCCATGAAAGCCTTCGACAATATCTTAAGTGATATTTTAAAATATATATGATTTATTGCTTATTTCACATAGACTCAGGTTTCTTGTTATGTTCGTGCAACACACCTATGCACTGCAGACAACACATTAACATGTTTCAACACACTGTCTGGAAAACTCTGCTCTTAATACTGGCATAGTTTCAAGTAGGAAGGACTTTCCTTCTTTGCTCTCATAGCCAGGCTGCTGTGTTTGGTAGCTACAGGAACAAATCATGAAGAGTCCAACTTCCTTTCATGGCCTGTGATAGATAGATTTTATTTACATACAATAACAACTTACAGTGTAAACAAAATACAAAACAGTGAACATTTTACATACACATAGCCCACCACCAAGGCCTGAACAGGTATCCTTTCCTTCGCCATATATTTAAAAATCAACCGTTAATCAAATGTCATATCCAAAATTCCTGTCCAACAGGGTTATATTGTTTTCCATTTTCACTCTCTAAAGTGTATTTAATAAAGACTGAACAGTATGCCTCAAAATCCGATCTATTAGTTTCCCCCCTGAATACTCTCATTTCCATTGTTAGTTTATCATTTAAGGCTACATTCCATACCTCCCTATGATAAGCTTCCAGTGTAAGATTAGTTATTATTTTCCAATTCCTTGCTATTATAATTCTTGCCACTGTGAGTAAAATAATCATCAATTCTTTATTTTCCATTTCCATTTGAAGTTATCCTGAAAACTTTCATGGCCTGGTGATAACTATTTTGAGCCCGCTGGTTAGCCATCCAGATATTTCTGAGCTACAGCTCCCGTCAGCCCCACATAGTTTAGCCAAAAATGTGAAAAATTGTAATCCAATATCATCTGAGAGGCTGTACTTTATCCATTCCTGTCTTAAAAGTTCATGGATCTAAAACAGTAGGCCTTTTCAGTTTTTAAATATGTCTCATCATAAAGGTCACCTTTAAATTTCTGAGTTAATTTCTAAATAAATGTCAGATCTGCACATTATGTAAGCACAAAAAATGTTTCCTGCAGGTGAGTTGCTTAATTAATGTGAATGCATTTATGAGGATTTCAGAAGTGTGCCTTTGCTAAAGCCTTGACAAAGCCATGTCATGCCTTTGCCAAAGCTACTCTCAAGTCACTCGTTTTAAGCAAAGGGGCACTGCCTTTGACATGCAAATGTTGCATGTTAAAATGCATGCACTCACATATATAGCAGCAGAAATCCCCTCTAATAGTTAATAAGGTGCTGTCAATTAAAACAATATGGCAACAAAATGAGGTTATCCTGAAAAACTGAAATGCCTTGCATATGCGGACTAATACCCCAGGCTTGTAGAATAATAATAGCAAGAACTATAGCAGCAGCAGCGACAATTTTTTAAAAGATGAAAATATTTTACTGCAATCTATGCACCCAGATCACACAGGCTGTAAGACAGGCATGGGCAAACTTGGGCCTTCCCTCCAGGTGTTTTGGACTTCAACTCCCACAATTCCTAACAGCCTCAGGCCTTTTCCTTTTTCCCCCTCAGCCATAACTGAGGGGGGAAAGGGCCTGAGGCTGTTAGGAATTGTGGGAGTTAAAGTCCAAAACACCTAGAGGACCCAAGGTTTCCCATGCCTGCTGTAAATCACTACATTTAGATACATTTAGATACATTCTAAGATACATTTGAACCTGCGCAGAAAATATGATCTACCAATATGCAAATAATTAATGGAAATATAAGCTATAGCAAGTTGTTGATCGTATTGATGTATGTGGGATTTAAGATTCAAATGATAACACATGATAACATAATGTGACAAACATAATCATGATTGTGAAAAAGAAAGCTTGGACCATATGTTAGTTGCAGGGGACATCAGAACTGAAGATAGAGGGGAAAGATTATGAAATTATGAGACCTATAATCTGAGATTCAATGCTTCTGGGGGAAAAAACCAGTATCTGTGGTTCTTGTGGTAGCAAGTGCTTTGGGAACAATTGGAATCCAACAGACTAAACAGCTGAATGAAATTGTTTTGGCTTGGATTGCAATAGAATAACAAAAAGTGATATTATCAGAACGTGTCACTCTATCTGACCATACCTCACTGAGTCACAGATTCTTGTATACAATCTGAATCACTAATAGTCCAAAACTCTGGTCAATAGCACTGTGTAGATGTGAAACCAAGACCAAAAAGCAACAACCCCCAACTATGGTAACAACCATTAAAGTGGTTCAGTTTCAAGAGGAATACAAAAACAGTGCTATAAAGAGCTTACCATGCAAGCTGTCCCTGTGCTACCATATAAACCTTTTAGCATGAGAGCAGAGTGCAGCCTCCAGAGTACCAGGGAATGTGCTCCATGCTTTGGTTCAACTTGGGATATAATGGAGGGAGGGAAGCTAGGTTGAAAGGTGCATTGCCTAAATTAAGTCTCTTACATCTAATAATATTTTTAAAGAGTCTATTACCTTCTCACCATAAAGGATCCTTCAGAAATGGTTGGGATTACAGGGAATATTATCTCTCAAAATGACTATTTAAGCTACTATATGGACAGATCCTACAATAAAGTAAAATGCAATAAAACCCACAAAGGAGTTAATAATTATAACAATTTTATTTATACCTCGCCACCATCTCCCCAAGGGGACTCGCGGCAACTTACACGAGGCCAAGCCCAACAATACATCAGTACAACAACAAAGCAAGCAAGCAAATATAACAATACAAATAATATAACTAACATGCAATAACACACAAGAGATTTAAAACACTATGGCAGGGCCAGATGTAATAGATTTTAAAAAATTTAAACACTGGGCGCGCACAGTAGGATATGTCTAGACAGGGGAGGTTTAGAGAGTGGTGTAGGGAGATCAATCCAACGAGTAGATAAAGTGCTTCAGAGGACATATAGTAGAAAATTGGTCGGATCACGGCCTTATTTCCTTTATTCAGGGAAGGCACACTGGAACAGCCACATTTTCAGGCTCCTCCTAAAGACTGCCAAAGAGGGGGCTTGTCTGATATCCTTAGGGAGTGAGTTCCAGAGTCGGGGGGGGGGGGGCAACCATAGAGAAGGCCCTCTCCCTCATCCCCATCAATCGCGCCTGTGAGTGGGGCGGAAGTGAGAGCAGAGCCTCTCCAGATGATCGAAGAGATTGCGTGAGTTCGTAAACAGAAATGCGGTCACGCAGGTAGGCAGGTCCCAAACTGTTCAGGGCTTTATAGGTGAGAACCTGCACCTTGAATTGGGACTGGGCAATGAACGGCAGCCAATGGAGCTCCTTAAACGGGGGTTGACCACTCCCTGTAAGTCGCTCCAGTTAGTAATCTGGCTGCCGCCCATTGGACCAATTGAAATTTCTGAGCTGTCTTCAAGGGCAGCCCCACGTAGAGTGAATTGCAGTAATCCAATCTGGAGGTGACTAAGGCATGGACAACCATGGCCAGATCAGACTACACGAGGTACAGCATCCCAAGAACAAAGCATCTTTTTTTTTGTGAGAGCAGCAAGTCCAGGTTTGGCAGTGAATGTCTGAATACTCCATATCACAGGCCAAATGCAATTGCTAAGTTGAGTTAGTGCCTATTGTAAATAGTTCCCAAACCTCCGTCCCGGGGTAATGTTGTACTACAAATGCCAGACTATTTGACCACTAGCAATTTTGGCTAGGGTTTCAGGGAGCAAGAGTCCCAACAACGTGTGTGTGTCCTCCTAGGATTACAAAATGAAGAAATGCATCATGCAAGCTCCACTGCCTTCTTTACCAGGCAAAGATGTTAAAACCATACAGGAGAAAAAAGTGAAGATGTTAGTCACAGGCCTACAATCTGTCTTAGATGTTACTCTGTTGTCAGTAGGCAGGTGCCATACCTTCATAGCCATGTGGCCCAGTCCTCACATAGCCAGTTTTGGCAGTTCCTTCTTCTGAAATATAGTCTGATATTCACTGGTGGTTTCCCATCAAACTGATAATCAAGACTGACCCTGCTTAACATCCAAAATGAGACAGGATGTGGTGCTTTATATACAATACTAGCTTGGGTACCCGGGATTGCCTGGGTTATTTGGAAAAAGTCATTTTTTAAATTTTAGAAACATGCATAATGTTGTGGGTGAACTACAACTCACATCATGCCAGGTTAACCCCCTGAAACTCCATCAGTGGTTCAAGTTTGTCATATAGAGCAAGTTTGCTCTCCAGATGCCTCATTGGTGGGATCCGTGGGGGTCTCTAGCTGCAGGATGAACTACAGCTCCCAGCATGGTGGGTCAGTCCCCTCAAACCCCTCCAGTAGGTTCGTCTGGTCATGGGGTTTTTGTTTGGTCCATATCTATCACCAGTGGTGGTCACAGTGTCCCTGGATGTACAGATGAACTACAACTCCCAGAAAAGAAGGTCAGTTCCCCTCCCCAATCCCTCCAGTATGTTCAGTTGGTCATGGTGGTTTTGTGTGACAAGTTTGATCCAAGTCCATCGTTGGTGGGGGTTCACAGTTTCTCTGGTTGTAGGTGAACTACAACTCCCAAAAATCACGGTCAATCTCTCCCAAACCCCTCCAGTATTCAAATTTGGGTGTATTGGGTATGTGTGCCAAGTTTGGTCCAGATCCATCATTTTTTGGGTTCACAGAGCTCTCTGGATGCAAGTGAACTGCAACTCCCCCAAATCAAGGTGAATTCTCCCCAAAGCCCTCCAGTATTTTTTGTTGGTTATGGCGTTTCTGTGTGCCAAATGTGGTCCAGATCCATTGTTGGTGGGGATCTCAGTGCTCTGTCTTGATACAGGGTGAACTACAACTTCCATCATGTTGAGTCAGCCCCCCAAATCCTCCCAGTATGTTCAGTTGCTAATAAGTTCTGCTGTTTGCTGTGCCCCGCAGAAAAGAGTAGGAAAATTTTATGGGAGAGGCAATGGGTGGGATTATGCAAATTCCACTCAAATAGAGAGAATAAGAAAGACTGAGATGTCTGTAGTGGAGGAAACACAAATCCTAGGATGAAATTGTCCCCGTATGAAAGCCTTCACTTGGGTGGTGGCAGTATTGTGTGTGTGGAGAACGTTGGCAGGGTTTGACGGCTCTTGTTTGTGGCACTTGCTATAACCTGCAATGTCATTGGAGAGAGGATCTTTGGTGGCTCTTCATAGGTGGGAGTTATAGCTGTTTGTGGAAGTGGGAGCCTGTTTGTGAAAATGGGCACCACAGCCACACACAGTCACACACACACACCACACACTTTCACTTTTGTTATGGATATAGATTAAAAAAATATATGTAATAACTTTATTTTTGTATCCCGCCTCCATTTCCCCGAAGAAACTCGGAGTGGCTTACATGGGGTCAAGCCCGAACAGACATAGATTTAAAACACAACACAATAAAATAAACAACATCATAATAACATAAAACAACATCATAAAACAATCCATAGCCTGAGCGGTAATAAATAAAAGCCACTCACTGTGGCATTATATATTTCAGACACTAGATGGCCCTGTATTCAGTTGAGTGCGTGCAGTCAGGAATTTCTTGTCAGTTCTGTTCTTGCTGGAAACAGACAACAAAAGCTATTTCCAAATGGGCAGTTGTGTTAGTTTGATGCAGAAACAAAAGAGTGTTGTGACACCTTGCATCAAAGGTTTCTTAAGGCACAAGCTTTCATGGATTAGCCTATTTCATCAGATTTATTAAGTGTTACATTGAATGATATTTCGTATTACTTTGTAAACCATTCATTTGTAGATTCTTGGCTGATGTGCCCTCTAAGCTTTCCATCTCCCTCACAGAAACATACATTGCTAAATCAAGACAGAATAACCTGTGTCTGTATCATTTACACACAAAGAAGAAAAAAAAGATGCAGCGGTACTAACATTACGACAGCTTCTTCCTTCATGTTCTGTTGTGCAAACTATGCCCTCCCCTCCACACAATAAAGTTAAAAAGCAGTCAGAGATCTACAAGTTGCATTGCTATACCCTCAGTACACAGAACGAGTGATTCAAGGAGGAGGGGTACATCTTGGCTCTTCAGATGTTTTAAGCTGCACCTCTAATAATCCATTGCAAAAGTTATATGTAACTCCTATTTGGTAGTCAAGTTTTTCACCCCAAAATGACCAATTGCATCTATAAGCTCAAAGAAAGAAGGCACTATGGGTCATTTTGCTGCTTTTGAGGATGAGAGGGGTTTGCGCCCCATATCTATTCCAGGGCAAACAAAGCTTTCGCCCCTCAAATAGGTGATGGCCCTGTTTTGAAGAAAAGTCTCACACAAGCTGAAAGAACAACCCCTTAAGGGCAACAAAATACTAAACTCACCTTCCCCAGTGACTTTGCAGATGCTATGTAAGGGATGTCATGGTCCAAAAAAACTCTAAAAAAAACAAGGAGACTTCTTTAACATTTAATGAGAAAAACGAATAAATGGATTATGAAATACTTAAAGTGTGATAAATAAAATATTTACAATAATTATTTCTAAAATCTATACAGTTGGTATATAGTATTTTTCTATAAGATTATGTACAGGATCAGGCATCTTTGCAATTCTTGGTCCTGATTTTAATTTCTCAATCCCTTTTATGGGCATGGATGCTCTATATCTGCTTAACATTATAGAGAACTAAATCCTGATTTCCCTCCTCCCTCCTTATTTTTATAGAATTTATAATGGGAGGGTTAAGACAGGTATGTAGCCCCCCTGAAATTCTTAGGAAGATCCGCGAGAAGGCCTTGCTGGTACATTATTTAAACTGTTATGTTTATTCTTATCATTATCTGATCACCATGATCAATATATCCCATATGCACGGGGATATTGGGATAACAATACAAAAGGCTTGCTAGGGTTTGAGGTTAAAAATAAAGTATTATTATTATTATTGAGGGGCTCCTGGTGGAGCAGCGGGTTAAACCACTGAGTTGCTGAACTTTCTGACCGAAAGCTTGGTGGTTCGAATCCGGGGAGCGGGGTGAGCTCCCGCTGTTAGCCCTACCTTCTGCCAACCTAGAAGTTTGAAAACACACAAATGTGAGTAGATCAATAGGGTACCGTTTCAGCGGGAAGTTAACAGTGTTCCATGCGGTCATGCTGGCCACATGACCTAGGAGGTGTTTACGGACAACACTGGCTCTTCAGCCTAGAAATTGAGATGAGCACCACCACCATCCTGCCCAGTTGGACACGGCTAGACTTAATGTCAGAGGAAACTTTTACCTTTACCTATTATTATTGCTCTATTTCTAAATGCATATAGTCTCCCCTTGAATTCAACTTTCAACACCTTGAAAATATTTTAGAAATATATCCATTATATATACAGTAATGGGATTTGAGTATCCACCAAAGCTGCTATCCACAGGAGATTGTGAAACCTAATACCAGCCAAGGACCCACTGTAGACTTTCTTTTTAATACAGTAAACACGATCCTGTCATGCCAAGGAAATGTATACATAATGCATGGTCCTACATTAACCAAGTGACTTTCAATCCCTAAAGCATGCTAATATTGCATTTTTAAAAAGTTTTTCTGAATATTTTTAAAGGGGGAGGAGTCTTCTTCCCACCCAACTCTGCTAACACTTCAAAATTTTGAGGAAAAAATGACCCACAAATCTTGTAAATGGATGTGGGGTTGCAAAAACTGCCTTGGGGGCATATACGTCACTGTACATAAAAATCTAAGATTCTGTTGGTGCTGCTGTATCCTTTATTTTTTTTTAAAAACCTTAAACTATTTATATAGATTTGCAGACAAGATTGTTCAGCAATCAATGCCAACACATAGATCCAAAAAATGAAGTCTAGTAATTTCACCTCTGGCTATAGCAGGGATTATTATTTATACAAAAGAGGGAGAGATTCACATTGTTTTCATAATCTGAAATGTTTCAGTTTTTAACAGCCAGCTGCAGTAAACATGATCTATTTCCCAGTGGGAGTGAAGAATTTGTAGTCTGTGCCAACTGTTTCCCTTTTCTCAGGGAAGAAGGAAATAACACTTGGAAGAAACATATTGTATACCTGTTGCTAAGAAATTTGCAATTAGTTCCCGCATGTGATGTTTAATTTAGGACATTTTCAAATCACAGTTATTCTGCAGTTTATGGTAGAATGAGATACATTGACAATTGCTATCATTTATGTCCTCAATTTACTTTGAAGTGTATATTTTGAAACATATGAGTGTTTCTTTGGATTGATTTATAAATACAATTTCACTAAAAGTTATTGCGTTTTAACTAGTCTGGAATCTTGTTAAGGCTTTATTGCGTATTTTGGGCAACAATGTGATTGCTGCCAAAAACATCACAGTTTCACAGAAGTAGTATAATACAGTCAGTCTTCCACATTCACAAGTTTCACTTTTCTCTGTTTGATTATTCACAGATTTGATCAATATGTTCTCTCTAGGAATCTCTAGATCCTCCAACATGGTCAGTATCTACCATGGTCAACATTCAACACTTCTCTAGGCATCTGTAAGTCCTCCAGCATTGTTTTATGATCATTTTCTGGCGGAAGTTGATCAGAGTGTTGCAGTGGTCAACTTAGAGATTCCTAATGAGGTGTTCTCTTAGGTAAAAAAATGTCAGGGTTTTTTTTAAAAAAAGCTTTTTGGCAATGAGCTAGTATTTCTGCCTTCACTGTCAAAGATAACAGCAACCCTAAGTCTGTTCATGAACACCATTCTGCCTTTCTAAAACAAGAAAGTTGCATTGTTACAAAGCTCCAATTTTTTTTACATGCCATTACTATTCCTACTTGGCATAAGAAAAAAAGGGTCCCGTCCCCCCCCTCCCCCAGCATATTAATTTTTGGTATTTTCCAAAAATAGAAATACCCAGGAATTAACAACTGTCCAGAAGAGCATAGGTCATGCCACTTTCTGTTTTCCTGGAATAAGTTGTATGAGAACTGTGAATCCTGTTCTGATGGAATGATGGAATTTAAATAAAAAAGGTAAACAATGCATAATTTACAAAATTAGTTTTATACGTTTTTTGAAATTGGTGACTTTTATTTATTTATTTATTTATTTATTTATTTAAAACTTTTGTACCCCAACCTTCTCACCTCTATCAAGGGACTCAGACCGGCATAACAGCAAAAATTCAATGCTATACAATTTAAAAACAACTACAACAACATGTTAAAATACATAAAACTCAGCATAAAACCACATCACCATTAAAACAATTCCACTCAATCTGTAAACGTGGTCATACATTCAAACAATAGCCAATCTCAGCCTATTCTGGGAAGGCCTGGTTCCACATCCAGTGCTTCACCAGCCTCCTAAAGGACAACAGAGAGGGGGCAGATCTAGCATCACTTGGTAGAGAGTTCCACAGCCGAGGGGTGACCACAGAGAAGGCCCTGTCTCTCGTCCCCACCAGCTGCGCTTGCGAAGCCGGCAGGACCGAGAGCAGGGCCTCTTCGGATGATCTTAATGTTCTTGATGGTTCATAGGGGATAATCCGTTCGGACAGGTAAACTTTTAGCAACTTCCTGTAACTCCCACTGAGAAACTGTGATGTTAGGCCCCATAGAGTACACAGCAAATCTCTTACTGTCCTGATTAACATCAAATAAGATAATTCTGATTAATAAAAAATACATATTCTCTTCACATTGTTTATTACTATATCCTATAACTGCTTTCAAAAATACTGCAATCACTGTTATAATTGTCAACTTTATAAGAACATAAGAACATAAGAAGAGCCATGCTGAATCGGGCCTCAGCCCATCTAGTCCAGCATTCTGTGTCACACAGTGGCCCACTAGTTGTACACAGGGATCACTAGCAGAAAGGAGGGCAAAACCCTCACCTGCTCCCGACCCCCCACAACCAGTACCCGGGGAAAATCCTGCCTGCCTCCATCAACACAGAGGTGGCACTTGGATGTCCATTTCAGTAACTACTGATTCCCTTGGTATCCATGAATCTGTCTAATCCTGCCTTGAAGCTGTCCAGGCTGACAGCTGTCACAACCTCCTCTGGAAGTGAGTTCCATAACCCAATGACCCTCTGGGTGAAGAAATATTTCCCTTTATTAGTCCTAACTTTCCTACCTTGGAGCTTTAGGAGTGCCCCCTAGTCCTAGTGTTGTGTGACAGAGAAAATATTTTTCTTTATTCACCTTTTCTATCCCATGCATGATTTTATACACTTCGATCAAGTCACCTCTTAAACGCCGTCTTTCAAGGCTGAAAAGACCAAGGCGTTGCAACCTGATTTCATAAGGGAGCTGCTCCATCCTTGGATCATTTTTGTTGCCCTTCTTTGTACCTTTTCCAGTTCCGTTATATCCTTCTTGAGGTGCGGTGACCAGAATTGTACACAGTAATCCAGATGTGGCCTCACCATAGATTTGTAGAGAGGCAATACAACATTTGCCGACCTATTTTCGATTCCCTTCCTGATCATGCCAAGCATAGAATTTGCTTTTTTCGTTGCTGCTGCGCACTGGGTTGACATCTTCATTGAGCTGTCCACCAAAACCCCAAGATCCCTTTCCTGGTTTGTCTCAGAAAGCTTTGATCCCATCAGTTGATAAGTGTATTTGGGGTTCTTTGCCCCGATGTGCATGACTTTACACTTGTTTAGGTTAAACTGCATTTGCCACTTTGTTGCCCATTCACTCAATTTCGAGAGATCTTTCTGGAGCTCTTTACAGTCAGTTTCATTTTTAACTACCCTGAACAGTTTAGTGTCATCTGCAAACTTTGCTACCTCACAATTTACTTCTACATCCAGATCATTTATGAATAAATTAAAAGTAACGGACCCAAAACTGAACCTTGGGTACGCCACTTCTCACCTCTTTCCATCCAGAGAAGTGTCCATTTATTACCACCCTTTGTTTCCTACAGTTTAGCCAGGTTCCAATCCAGGACAAGACCTGTCCTCTGATTCCATGGCTGAGGAGCTTATTTAGGAGCCTTTGGTGAGGGACTTTGTCAAAAGCCTTTTGAAAGTCAAGGTAAACAATATCAATTGGGTCCCCTTTATCTATGTGTTTATTTACACCCTCAAAGAATTCTATCAAGTTAGTAAGACATGATTTGCCTTTGCAGAAACCATGTTGATTTTCCTTCAGCAATGCCTGTTCTTCTATGTATAATATTGGTTAGGTATGTACTTGTTCTTTAATTGGTACAGCAGCCTATTTAGCTCACATTTTAGAGTAATTTGATGTGTTCCTGTTGCAATCTAAAACATCTGGAGAACATCGGGTTGCTTATCCCTAATACAGTTCATACTAATTCCACATAAGCAATATTCCTGATGGTTCCCAAATGTGTTGTCATTGTTACATATGTTGACATCAATGCACATTATGCAGGTTGCATAAATCAGTGTGTTAAGCTATGAAAATCTGAAATTCTCTTTAGATCAGCTCTCAGGAGGGCAGATAGTGTGTGGTCAAGAACCAGACTCTGTTTCATTTCCCACATTACCTATGAAATATTTATAAGAGTCATTTCCATGTGCATTGCAGCATGGAAAAATATATAAATACACATAAAAATATTTACAAAGTTATGTATCTAATCTTGTTCATTTCTTGCTGTGATTGTATTTCTTTAATTTATGTTTTCTGGTTTTATTCTTTTTTCTTCTCACTTAATTTGTACACAAAGTACTTTTCTTACGATTTTTGTTTTGGAGGCTAGACTTAACATGAGGCAGTCTTATTTGCTCTCCCTTTTCTCTCTGTTGTGCTGATCACACTACTCCAGCTTCAGGAGGTAACTACTGCTTACCCAGCTATTATAAGCTGACACATATCTTCCCAGTGCAGATGCTAAGAAACTTTTAGTTAGAGGGTGAGAAGGAAACATCTAGACAGGCAAGGGTTTTAAAAACACACACACACAAACAGGGGCTTCTTTACCAGTGGCTTTGCCAATGAAACTCGAAGATTGGGTGGTATATAGTTGTTATAACATTTCCCACATCTCAGATGGCTGACATACTTGTATCTCTAACTCCTGTAATGTTAATAAATTTAGCAAAAGTAAATAAAATATAGCAGCTACCCTTAAACTGTACAGGTTGGAGTGTTTTGAAGGATTACTGAAATGCTTATCAGTAAGAGTATTCCTTATGTTTATGTTAAGATATAACAGTGGAATCTATAGATTTTTACTCACAGTAACTGCACTGTTTAATCAATACTTCAATATTACTCACTTGCTTTTCTGCTACTGGTATTACTCCATCTTTTTTTGAGGTTATTTTTCACTGGGTACATTCAGTACACTTTTTTCTGCAGTAGCACATGATAAAAGTTCAGTGTTCCTACAATTGCATTCCAGCTCACATATTTGTTATGCAAGTTTCCAGTAATTCACAACATTCTTCTTAGAGCTGATGAGAGAAAGAGGAAATGATGATTAATCTCTCTTTCAATACAGAGACACGGTGCTTTATTACAAACATATATAAACCAATATACAGTAGAAGCTAATACAGTATGTCAATGTAAACAGTTGTATGATTGTAATCTATACAATTAATCCTATAATGGGTTTTTAAGAAAAGTCCGTCTAAAAACAGAATTATTCTCTAGCATGCTGGTATTCCTTGCACTGATATCTTTGCTTGCCAAATCAGGTTCTGTTCTGAATATGGTTTGATGATTGAGAAACAAATAAAAATTACCACCACACCTTGTCACTGTGGCAAAATGCAATCGCTTAGGCAGGAATGGGTGACATTCTCAGCCTGGACCCTATGTGGCGATCATAAACTCTGCCATAAACAACACGTCTCCGAGAACAAAAGTCACGTTGTCTGGGATAGAGCATGAAATCCAGCCCCTCTCAGTCACCCCACTGCTCATTGCCACCGCCCATAAGAGCAGACAGCCACTGAGATTAGGAGTGGGAGGGTTCTTTCCCCTTTCTGTGGAAAGGGATGCACATTTAGGCTATACAGTGCCTTCCAAGTAAATTTTTACATCAATGTTGCTCCTTCACTCTAAGCCAAACTTTAAAAGTTTTAGGCAATAGCAATCATAGTTCTTCTATTCAGGGGATGGAGGAGATTCTTGAATTATGCAAACTTCCCTGGGATGAGTAGCAGTAAGTCTTGTACTGCCATTTGTTTTTGTTTTTCCTGATGGGGATCCAGACATTTTAAGCAGCTGCATGACAAGAATGAATAAACAAAGGCAGGAAGGCCATCTGTTGGGGGTGCTTTGATTATGCTTTCCTGCATAATCAAAGGGGGGTGGACTGGATGGACTTTGTGGTCTCTTCCGACTCTTATGATTCTATGAAAAGTTGAGCCTCTTCACATTACATCTATGACCTCTTGAATGTATGGCTGTTGTGCAGCTGTTAAACAGGACTGTGACCCTGCTAGCAGAATCACACACACTCACTGGCATTTACAACAACAGTCACCTGAGATATCTTCCTCATAGTCATGCTAACAGGCCCTCATGGCAGGAAGACATGAGAAGAGAGCAATGTTCAGGTGACATCACATCATGGTCAGTAAAGTTTCCCAGAATAATTATAAGTGCATGTACAGTACGTGTACAGAGAATGACGTAACAATTATGTTGGTATGCGAGAAAGATAGTAAACTTTAGTCTTTCACAACCTTTGAACAGGACAATTGATGACCACTATTTCTGCAAGCTGGGAAAAACTTCATCTGTTAAATTTCCGCTTGTCACATTATAAAGGTTGAATGAGGGTGCTATTATGTGACAGCAATACAAATAGAGAAAAAATATCTACTCCCGGGCTTTTACAATTATAATTAAAAGGAAACTACAAAGAGTGGAAAGAAGGGGAAAATATCTATCTGCAAGCTCCATATCAAACAACAAGATAGCCACTACTCTGCTCCTACATCTCTCTCAATCTCTCTAGGCACTTTGTCAGTGGGAACTGGGCCTGTTCTGTCGCCCAGAGATAAGATGCAGGCAGCCACTTCTACCCACCCCATATCTCTTATCTTGGTGTAGAGGGCTAGGTGTAGCCGCCTGAGTGATGGGGCAACAGGAATTGAGTCCAGTGAGATAGTCTTCCCAACAATATGAACTAGAAAGAAAGGTCAAAGAAGCATGAAGACATTGGCTATTTCTTCAAAAAAATGACTAGCTTTTACCTTTTGCTTACTTCCTCCGGCTGAATTGCCCCCACGAGGCCTCCTTCCTCTTCCAAGGCCAAAGGAAACAAAGCGCAAGCAGGTAGCCTTCCAAAGGAAGACAGCAAGTAATGAGTCACTCCCTACCCTTGCTGCAAAAAAGGAATATGTAGTGAGGGGTGATGGTTAGCATGGTGGGTGAAAAAAGTGCAAGCAGCTGCATGTGCCCAGCTTACCCCTATTCCTCTTGCCTGAACAGTATAAAGCTGTGCTACTCAAAGTGGTGACCTCTGGACAGGTACCACCAGTACATGAGTTATTGGCTAATGGGCTATGGCAACTTTAAAAAGGAGAGAGATAACTGTAGTCAATTAGAAGGTGTATGTCGCAGTGGAAACAAATCCTGCTGGTTCCTCACATCACATAGGTCAGTGCTGTCCAACTTCTTCCGGCCCCAGGGCCGGAAGAAGTGTCACTGATCACCTGGGGCCGCAGTGAGCGGGGGCGTGGCCACTCCCGGGGGCGTGGCCAGCCTCCTGCGCGGCCCGCCCATTTTCAGGAGGGTTTCCCTGGGTGACGTTAGGCTGGGTGACGCCTGACATCACCCAGCCTAACGTCACCCAGGGAAACCCTCCCGCAAGCCTGGATGGCTGCCGGGGGAAGCGAGAAGCGGCGCTTCGGGGAGTGGTTTCGCCCGGCTCCCATGTCCCTCTGAGCAGAGGGACATGGGAGCTGGGCGAAACTCCCCCGCAAGCCTGGAAGGCTGCCGGGGGAAGCGAGAAGCGGCGCTCGCTTCCCCCGCGAGACTTCCAGGCTTCGGGAGGTTTCGCCCGGCTCCCATGTCCCTCTGAGCAGAGGGACATGGGAGCTGGCGAAAACTCCCGCAAGCCTGGAAGGCTGCCGGGGAAGCGAGCGGCTCGCTTCCCCCGCGAGCCTTCCAGGCTTCGAGGGAGGTTTCGCCCGGCTCCCATGTCCCTCTGAGCAGAGGGACACGAGAGCTGGGCGAAAAATCCCCCGCCAGCCTGGATGGCTGGTGGGAGAAGCGAGAGCGCCACTCGCTTTCCGCCAGCCTTCCAGGTTTGGGGAAGAGGTTTTTAGCCCGGCACTCGCCTCGAGTGCCGGGTGAAAACCCTTCCCCAAACCTGGAAGCTCGCGGGGGAAGCGAGCTTGAAGGAGGGAGGCGCCGCGGGGACCCCCCTCCTCCAAGGCATTGGCTCCGGAGAGAGAGAAGAAGAGAGGGTGGTGCAGGGAGGAGGAGCTGGCTCTCTTCCTCCTCCCTGCACCGCCCCTTGTCCCTCTCTCACCGGCGCCGATGCAAACCGGTTTGCATCGGCGCCAGTGAGAGAGGGAAAAAGAGGGTGGTGCAGGGAGGAGGAGTTGGCTCACTTCCTCCTCCCTGCCCCGCCCCTCCCCCTCCCAAGCCGCCATTTAAATTTTTTTAAAAAAAAATAAAAAAAGGCGGTCGGGGGCATAGCGGGGGCCGGAGCCAACAGGCTGGGGGGGGGGGGGCCGTGTACGGCCCCAGGGCCGCCAGTTGGACAGCCCTGACATAGGTTAAGTAGAACTTGTGTAGAGGGTTAGTCATGAAAAGACCAGTCACCTCACCTTCTCTCTCATTTGCACTGAGTGTTACATTAGTGAGGCTGGATTTAATAAGCCCAAAGGAATGAATGTGAACCCTCCCCATCATGCTTCCCAATCAGGAGGGCTGCGTGAATAACCAATATTCCCTAAGGAGGCAACAACTAGTTCCATACCACACCCAGCCGAAGGATTGTTGCTGAGATGGAGCAGCAATTGGGACTCCTCCCCTCCTTCAATGTATCAGTAGGTACGCCCAAAGTCCAGCAAGTGTATATTGCCTCTCTCCAGAAACAACAACATGCAAATAACAATTTGGCAGCCTTTGAGGACATATTCCAAATTTCTACCACTGAACAGCAGTAACAATACAATAATAGTTTAGTGTTTTTTTGGTGATACTCTTGAAGTCAGCCACTGTGAATAGCTCTCGCACTTTCCCTGCCTGGGGGGCCTCTTAGAAAACTGGTAAGAATTGTGCATTCTGTCTCATGTCATTGAACTGCAACTCTCAACACTCCTGACCATTCGTTATACGGGATAGGACTGCTGGGAGTTGCAGTACAAGCCCATCTGGAGCATTGCACAATTCTCTCCCTTGCCCAATAATGTATATGTACTACACTATTATTTCGTTTTAACAATCATGGCCTCATTCAAAGGAATAGGACTTTACTCCTGAGAAGTGGGGGATGCTGATAAAGCAACTGGGTGTCAGCTGCCTGGTCTGTTTCTCTCACCAGCAAGCACTGGATTTCCCTGGATTTGCCCTAATCTTGTGACTCTGCTCTCAGATCTCATCTTTAGCAACTCAACGGGGAAAAGAGGAGACAAGCCTGCTTCATTTATTATTTGAAACAAGCCCAGTGCATCCAGTCTATCTATTTCAGTGTTTCTCAAACTGTGCCCCACCAGGTGTTTTGGACCTCAGCTCCTAGAAATCCCAGCCAGTTTACCAGCTGTTAGGAATTGTGGGAGCTGAAGTCCAAAGCACCTGAACATTAGGAAGAACTTCCTGACCATACAAGCTGTTCAGTAGTGGAACTCACTGCCTTGGAGTGTGGTGGAATCACTTTCCTTGAAAACTTTTAAACAGATTGTGCTGGATGGCCATCTCTCATGGGTACTTTGATTGTGCTTTTAGGAATGGTGGGAGTTGAAGTCCAAAACCATTGATGTGACCTGAAGGTAGTTAACAGAACTGATTCTTGGGGGGGCTGTATAAAAACAAAACATCAATGCAAGGGCGGCTCATACTGAGGACAATGCTATTCAATCAGAACCCAGTACTTTCTGCACATCTCCCTCCTCCTCCCAGGAAGTGCGCCAGGCCCTCTCCCAAAAAGGGGGCCCCCCCCTCCCTCCCTGCCTCCGCCTCCTTCCTTCTTTCCCTCAAGGCCGCCTCTCCTCTTTCAGGGCCGGAAGTCAACGCAGGCGGCGGCGGCGCGAGGAGCAGCAGCAGCAACAGTTGCAGCAGCAGCAGCAGCAGCCCGGAGCCAGAGCCAGAGAGGCGGGGAGGAGGCCGGCGGGGAAGGAACTTTCTCCCCCGGGAGAGCAATGGCTCCGCCGTCGCGCTGAGGTGAGCAGGGGCAGCGGGAGAGGGGGGAGGCGGGCTTGAAAGGCGTCTTCGCCCCAGCAGGGCCACCCCCCCCCTCCGCAGCCCCCATCCCTAGGCCTTCTTCGCTCGCAACCAGACCCACCAGCCTCCCGCGTTGTGTGTTTATTTACTCCCGGCTTGGAGCCGGGCCGTTGAGGAGGAGTTGCCTGGCCCCACTTCTAGGAAGGAAGGAAGGAAGGAGGCCTTGGGTGGATAGATGGATGGGTGGGTGGAGGAGGAGCAGGCCGCCTTGGTCTCAGCAGAGGGCCAGGCCTCCTCCCTCCATCAACAGCCTTGTAGGTCAGGATGTTTATATATGCACACACATACATATACACTCACGCAAATATATGTATCATATATATATACACACACATACATAGTTATACATTTACACAGATATATGCATCATATATACACACATACATATACACTCACAAATATATGTATCATATACACACAGATATACATACATACATATACACTCAAATATATGCATCATATATACACCAGGATGTATGCACACACACACATATATATATATACACACAGAGAGACATACATATACACTCATAAATATATGCATCATACACACACATATATATATACATACATAGTTATACATTTACACAGATATATGCATCATATATACACACATACATATACACTCACAAATATATGTATCATATATACACACATATGTATCCTATATATAGATATATATATACACAGAGAGATACATACATATACACTCGTAAATATATGCATCATATATGCACAGCTATACATACATACTTATACACTCACACAAATATATGTATCATATATATATACACATACACACACACACATACATACATACTTATACACTCACACAAGTATATGCATCATATATACATACAATAAACCAGGCATGGGCAAACTTAGGCCCTTCGGGTATTTTGGACTTCAACTTCTACTGGCTATTAGGAATTGTGGGAGTTAAAGTCCAAAATACCGGGAGGGCCCAAGTTTGCCCATGCCTGCAGTAGACCCATGAGGATTGGTAGATGGCAGATAAATCTTGTTTCTGTTTGCTTGGGAGTTACTCTTAGAAACAGTCCTAACTAATACTATATCCCATGCCATACACTCTGTATTGACTTGATATTCGTAGTGAAGTATTATAATTAAAAGCCAATAAAGGAAAACTTAACATAATATAGTTTTAATGTATTATTAAATAAAACAGCTTTGTGAATATTTATTTATTTACTGTATTTCAACACCCCGCTCTTTCTCACCCCAGAGGGGACCCAGAGCATCTTCCAGTATTGGAAAATATTCAGTGCCACATAGAAACATAAAAGCATACACATGCACACCACATTAAAATTTAAAATCAAAATAAAATCTATATGGTAAATACAATTTAAAAACTGTTAAAAACATAGCACCTAATCCCACAAATCAGTATTATTTCATCTGGGGTTTTGTTTGTTTGTTTTGCTGTTTGCTTGAGAGTTCTGGTTAACTAAGGGTCTACTGTATAATACATACTGTAAATGTGTGAGCCAGAAGGGTTTTGGCTTTCAGATTTTGGGATATTTGCATAACCATAGAAGAAATAGGACCGAAGTTTAAACAGTAGATTCATTTATGTTTTGTTTACACCTTATTTATGCAAAGGCTGAAGGTGATTTTATGCAATAATTTTAATAATATTGTGGAAAAAAGCAAACATTTGTGTACAATGAACCATCAGAAAGCAAAAAATGCCACTGGACGCATCCTCACTGTAGAATTGATGCGATTTGACACCACTTTAACTACTCTGGCTGGATGCTATGGAATACTGGGAGTTGTAGTTTGGTGAGACACCAGAACTTATTGGCAGAGAACCTTTTAATAGCGCAGCTCCCAGTATTCCATAGTTTTGAGCCATGATAGTTGAAGTAGTTAAAGTAGTAGATCATGATAGTTGAAGTAGTTCTACAGTGTAGATCGGGCTTAGGCAAATTCCTAACAGCCACCTGGAGGGCCGAAGTTTACTCATGCTTGGTGTAGATGCACCCAGTACCTCAGCCACCCATATGGACCGTATTGGATTTTGGAATTCCAGATAAAGATGTTCATGCTAGACACACACAGATTGTGCCGTTTTGGAAGACAGAAACTAGCTGAATATCTGAGGTAGATTTGATGTGTGTGTAGCACAGCTTAAACAAATTGATATGAGCATCCATGGGTAAGTTATTAATGCTTATTACATGGTCACTTACACACATGCCCATTTTGATAGTAGCTGTAAACATTGCTGTTGAGTCATTGATGTGACCAAACCTCGTTAGCAGTAATTAGTTATGGTAAGAACCACTGCTGTGCATGGGTTTCTATGGTGAAGGCCCTTGAGTACCACAGGTATTCAAGAAACAACTCTTGTGGCAAGTGTTTACACAACTTGCGAGACTTGACTTTCACCAGTATTGTTGCATGGATTCAAGTTGAGCATCCCTGATCCAGAATTCTGAAATCCTTCAAAATCTAAAATTGTTCACTTGCGTGGCTGATAGTAACACTTTTGTTTTCTGATGGTTCCCTGTACACAAACTTTGTTTGACACACAAACTTATTTAAAATATTGTTTATATTATGTATAGACTTCATTCACATCTCCAAGATATCTCATTATGTGTGTGTATACAAACAGATATTCCAAAATCTGAAAAAAACTCTAAAATGTTTCTAGTTCCAAGCATTTCAGATGAAGGATACACAACATGTAACATTAAAACTAAAATTAAACCGTTTGACATGTTTAATGTCCCCATGAGTGAGAACTGTGGTTGAACTCTTCCATTTATTTACATTTTTATGCTGGTGGCATTTGATTTTGAAAAAGTATGTGAGTCTGTATTTTTCCTTATAAAATTTGAGAATTTTGTTTATCTGGATGGCTGACATCTTACTTTTTCTTGTTAGTGCTTGACTCGTGTGTGCTTTTTAAACCTGATGTTTAAATTTTAAACTTTTTCCTTTACCCTGCCTTTGGGGTCTGCAATCAGTCTGTAATATGACGCAACTAACAATTGATTTGATAACTCATGCTTACTATTCTATTGATGTTGGAGATAAAGTTTTAAAAATGCAAGCTTGTGTTCTTGTGCAATTGCATTTTCTGCTACAAATACCCCCCAGTTTCCGGGCAAAAATGGTCATAGTTTCAAAACTACAGACTTAAGAAAGATGATATGGGTGCAAATGGAAGAAAGAAAATAGTTAGCTAGGATGCTTGCGTTTGATGCTAACATTTGATCTTAAAAGCTTGCTTTTCAAAGGCCTTATTAGGCAGTATACAAAAAAAATCACATAACAGTAGTAGAGTTCTGCCTTAGGGAAATGCCACAAGAACAGTTCTCCAGTGTGCATTTGATTTGGAATAATTAACAAGAATTGAAACATAATTTAATGGAATGCATTGCTTTTATGATTTTTTTTGTTCAGTACACACTAAGGAGCAAATACAGAGAGGGAAAATAAAGCATCAATTGAATAAAAATTCTAATATGAGTGAGAATCTCTCATCAGTTCAAAACATGACTTCCTTGAACTCCGTAGGAATCAAGTATATAGATTGCCTGTTGATTAATGGTTACCCCAGTGTTTCTCAAATAGATCAGTGGTTCTCAACCTGTGGGTCCCCGGGTGTTTTGGCCTACAATTCCCAGAAATCCCAGCCAGTTTACCAGCTGTTTGGATTTATGGGAGTTGATGGTCAAAACATCTGGGGACCCACAGGTTGAGAACCACTGCTCCAGGTATTTTGGACTTCAGTTCCCAGAAATCCCAGCCAGCTTACCAGCTTTTAGGAATTGTGGGAGCTAAAGTCCAAAACATCTGGAGGAGCAGTGTTTGAGAAACACTGGGTTACCCCATTAATTTCATATAGTTTTCTTAGCAAGGAAATATTGACAATTTAATGCAGTTTCAAACTGGTATTAAAGAAAGTGGTTTTACTGTGTAGTTGACTACATAGGAAATCCTGGAATAAGTTTGAGGGCTGG
This sequence comes from Anolis apletophallus, assembly GCA_030556195.1. NCBI lineage: Eukaryota > Metazoa > Chordata > Lepidosauria > Squamata > Anolidae > Anolis > Anolis apletophallus. Next base: position 90,104,435 of record JARBWK010000002.1, on the reverse strand, counting down.
ATGGTGATTACATAAACCACAGAGATCTGATGTGTATTAAGGGCTTTCTTTTGCACACTTTTGTGGAAATTCCTTGTCTGGCTGATACAGTTTCGAACTGCATTAAATTGTCACTATAGATGAGGCCTCAGTGGTTTTACCAGTTCCTTCCTCTAAAATATAACTTGCAGCACCTGGTATACGTTAGTGGTCTCCCATCTAAATGCTAACCAGGGCTATCTCTACATAACTTCCACCCTCAAACAGACTCTGGTGCCTTTCAAAAATTCACGCCGCCCAGGAATCAAGACATGGCTACAAACCCATTGCTGATTTGCATTCCCCAGTCTTTGTATGCTATGTTGAGCATGGAGAAGAGAAAGGGACAACATTAGTTGAATGATTTTATACCTGCCCTTAAGAAAAAGAATGAGGAATTGATATTTGTCTGTTACACACAGTATATTCCAAATATCCTGGGTGTTTTTCCCTACAGAATTTTTCCTCCACCCACCACATTCCAGTGTCCTTTGTGGCTCGCCTTTCTGTAATTCTGCATATGTAATTCTTTTCACTTTGTGCAGCACAAGTAACGACCCAGTTTGAATGAGCATTTGTACTGTAACAATGCTGAATCTCTCATTTCAGAGTTCTGATGCCATATATAACTATATGAATCTCCTTTATATAGAGCTAGATCACTGGTTCATCTTGCTTAGCATCCTCTGGTAATGACTCTCCACTGCTTCCTATTGAGATTTTTTTCACAGCTATACCTGGACATATTAAGGATTAAAACGTCAATCTCATTTTTGCAAAGCATGTGATTTATCCCTGACTTATGCCCCCTCCATGTCTCTCTCATGTTAGTATATCAAGGTATTGGTATAGAATAGCAAAACACTATGCATCATTTCAGTAATCAATGTACCCAAACATTAACATGTTATTTAACCAAAATATTTGAAAAACTATACATGTACAATAATATAAATATACACATCAAAGATAAATTATCTAAAATCCATTAGCTGCAGGCTGAATTATGCTCAATTTTAGCACAATCCTTTTAAGATATCTATGTCAAAATTTCAGTGACTGCATATTAACAAGCCAAAGAACGTTTAAAAGGATGAAAAGTGAGATCTGTTTGATTTTCCATCTTAAAAAATATTTTCAGAGTAGCCATACAAAAGTTAATGTTAAATTCTTGAATCATGATCAACAAAGTTTTGTGACTTTTTACAAGGTTAAGAAACAAAACTCAAGAGATAATTACCAGTAAATTTTCACTAAAAATTTATTATTACTGTATTTAATAGTAATAATAATCATCATCATCAAAACTTTATATTCCGTCCTCTCTCCCCAAAGAGACTCAGTGCACTGATTAGAAATGAGAAATAAATTCAGTTGATAGTTTTTTCTACATATTTTTTTAAAAATCAAGGTTTATATGAAAGGTGTTGTGAAAGGATAGGGGAAATGATGAAACACTTGAAACGATGTCATTAAGAGATCATGCAGAAACATTTTTCCCACAGAGTTTACATATTTAGCATTTATCCTGGCTATTCATAGTCTGAGGTCCTTTGCTGCATACTGCACTTCAAGTGGTTCTGCATGAATTTGGATGGTCAGTTCCAAACAGTAGTACTGGTAACAGATGGAACAGTCAGTAATGAACGAAGTTCATTCTAGATTCAGTAGCTGCATAGATGATCTTTTTTTAGGCCACTCATCTGACAGAGCAGGAAGGGCCATTCAGCTTGTTTTAATGGTGTCTCTCTCTCTCGCTGATGCTCAAGGGTGTAGTTTGGTTTGTGTAGCATCATTTCAATTCTGTAGGCTGATATTAATTATGATACCCTCTGGAGAGAAATAACCTGGTCATTTTTATGCATCTTTTAGACTCCTAGATTAATTTACTGCATTTCTATAACTTCTGGACTAGATGATTGCAAAGTACTATATGTGGGTCATCTTATACACATTTTAGAATCTGTAGTTAGAAAATAATGCCACAATTGAATTACTGAGTCTATTTAATTGAACAAGCATTGCTGCTTATTAAGCAGCTATATTGCCCACGACAGACATTCGATTAGCAGGACCAGTGTCAGTATCAAAAGCAGAAAAGCGTGGGTGGGTGTGAAATCTTGTTCTAAGATAAACTAGGAAAACATTTGATTTCCTTTTTTCAGTTTCTATTGTTGTCTGACACTATATCACATAGTATTCTTGGCAGTGTTTTCTCAGAGGGGGGTTGTCTTTGCTTTCTTCTGAGGCTGAGAGAGTGGACTTGCCCAGGATCACGTGGTGGCTTTCTATTCTGTTTAGCCATATATATTTATTTATTTAACTGTGTACCAGGATGTTTTTAAAGTGTTATACTTCTTTTGAGTGAGTTGTGGGGTTTCTCACCTCCCTAAGAATTCCAGTGTATATAGTGAGTTTGCAATAAGCTTAACACTGTGTTTATGGTTAACTGGAGGGTTTGGTGTACACTTCCTGTATTTACTGAATCCACTGAAAGTTCTACTGAGCACACAGCAAATGGTGCTCACTTGCTGACAATCATAGTATCTCATTTCTGTTTCTTGGTATCATGGTGGTACGAAAAATCACATGTGATACACTGACCCCTCTACTTTCTCCATCACTGTACTGCTTTTGACCTGTTTGACTGCCTCACTGGGAATATGGGTGATAACCAGGGGAAGCTGACTCCCTGATGTGATGCTTGCACCTTCCCCTCTTCATGGAATTATCAACTTATCCATGGGCGAAAGATTTATACGATCTGAAGAGAAACCAGAGTATCCACAATTTGACCGTAAACCTGCTCCCAATGTATACATGAGGTTGACTTATCCACAAGTATATATGGTACTCCAGCGTCAAAAAGCAAGACATGTCTTAGCATAATTTTGTCCAAATTGTTTATTGCTTTTTTTAAAAAAACTTACTCAATAATTTGTGTCTTCAGGTGATGATGTATTTATTTACATTATTTCTACCCCACTCTTCTCAACCCCCGAGGGGGGACTCAGAGCGGCTTGACAAAAGGCAGCAATTCGATGCCGATACACAATATACAATATAAAACCATAAACACTCAGCATTAAAATACAGTTAACATTAAACACATAATACACATTCAATTAGGTTAAAACAGTGTTCCGTCCACAACATAAGCATTGAGCCATATCCATCAACTTGCCAATACAATACCAATCCAAAGTGCTGCATTGTGCTAATGTGCAAAAGCCTGGTCTCATAACCACGATTTTACTTTTTTCCTGAATGCTAGGAGGGATGGGGTCGATCGTATTTCACTTGGCAGCGCATTCCACAGGCGGAGAGCCACCGCCGAGAAGGCCCTATCTCTCGTCCCCACCAACTGCATTTGAGAAGTTGGCGGGAGCGAGAGCAGGGCCTCCCCGGATGATCTTAAATTAAGAGGTGGGACATAGAAGCAGATGCGTTTGGACAAGTAAGCTGGGCCAGAACTGTATAGAGCTTTAAAGGTCAAAACCAGCACTTTGAATTGAGCTCGGAAGTGGATCGGCAGTCAGTGGAGCTGACACAACAGGGGGGTGGTATGCTCCCTGTATGTAGCTCCAGTTAGTAATCTGACTGCCACCCGTTGGATTAGTTGCAATTTCTGAACTGTCTTCAAAGGCATCCCAGAAGGATACCGTAGTCAATGGTATCGAAGGCCACTGAGAGGTCCAGGACAACCAACAGGGACACACTCCCCCTGTTGACCTCCTGGCGTAGATCATCTACCAAGATTGTTTCAGTACCATGTCCCGACCTAAAGTCAGACTGTGCCGGATCAAGATAATCAGTGTCTACCAAGAACCCCTGGAGTTGCGTGGCCACCACACGTTCCATGACTTTGCCCAAATAGGGGAGATTGGAAACTGGGCGATAGTTCACTAATTGAGTGGGGTCCAGTTATGGTTTTTTCAACAGCGGTTTTATAACAGCTTGTTTTAAGCTGGCTGGAATTTTTCTCTCCTGTAAGGAGGCATTAACCACCACCTTAACCCGCTCTGCCAAACCCCCTCTGGCTTCTTTGAGCAGCCAAGATGGACAGGGGTCTAGGATGCATGTGGTAGGCTTCGCTTCTCCCAGGATCTTGTCCACATCCTCGAGCTGAACCAATTGAAACAAATCCATTAAAACCAGACAAGCAGATGATCGTGTCACATCCTCAGAGACTGCCGTTAAAGTAGTATCAAAATCTGAACAGATCAGAGCCACTTTCTCCGCAAAGAACCGAGCAAATTCTTCACAGTGCACCGCCGAGCCGTCTGGGATCTCGCACTGTGGCGGATTTAACAGTCCTCTAACGACTCGGAAAAGTTCCACTGGACGGTTCTTAGCAGCGGCAACCTTAGCTGCGATTGATTTATTCTGTGCAGCTTTCGTTGCCGCATCATAGACATTATTTACTTCTTTTTGATTTTGCAACAATATGTGACATGAGGGGACTAAAATAGGATATCCTAGTGTGTGAATATTAAAAGATGGGAATGCTACCATTCAGCAGAACTTCTAGGGCATTTTATGGGAAGGGGGGAGACAGTTTTGAGAAATACAGTATCTAATGAGAAAGCATCTTAAAATACACCAATTTCTCTCTCTTAATCCCAGTAAGACATGGAATATGTTGGAGAAGAAGAGGGCAACTAAGAGAAAAATAGAATTGTTAAATACTAATGCTTTATTGATGGTGATTCTTCATATTATTGTGTACTTTCAAATTGTTTACAACTTGTGGTGATACTAAGTTGAACCTATCACAGTTTTTGAAGAAAGATTTATTAAGGCTATGGTTCTCAATCTGTGAATCCCCAGGTGTTCTGGCATACAACTCCCAGAAAACTCAGCCAGTTCACTACCTGTTAGGATTTCTAGGAGTTGACGGCCAAAACATCTGGGGATACACAGGTTGAGAACCACTGGCTTAGACTCAGAGTGACTTCTCCAAGATCAACCAATGTGTTTGCCTGCTGTCTAAGTGGGGATTTGAACCCTGGTCTCCAAAGTCATAATGCAGTTCTCAAGGCATAACTACAGTGTTCCCTCACTCATTGCGCGAATTAGGGACGAGAGGGGGAGCCAGGTGCTGGGCCTTGTCTCTGGGCTAACAGCCTCCAAGGAAGAGGAGGAGGAAGATAGGGAGCCTTGGCTTCGCCCTCTCCGAGGACGAATCCGCCGCCAAAGAGGGCCATGTCGAGGCTCCCCCCTCCTCTTCCTCCTCAGAGGATGAGGAGCCTCGGTTTGGTCCTCACAGAGGACGAAGCCACTGCTGAAGAGGGCTGGGCCAAGGCCCAGCCTGGGAGGCCGTCACCAAAGAGAGAAGACCAGGTCTCATCCCAGTCATCTCTACGCTGGGCCTCGGTGCCCAAGGAGCCTACAAGGAAGGAGCAGGGAGCAGTGGAGGCCCAGCCTGGAGACAAGTCCCAGGATAAGGCCTAGCTCCCCCTCTTCCTCCTCCTCCTGCCTCCCCCGCAGCTCCCGGGGGGGGGGGGGGAGGAAAAACCTGTGACACAGTGAGTCCACAATAAGTGAACCGCGAAATAGCAGGGGAACACTGTATACCATGTTGACTGGACCAAAACTCCTCATAATAGAGAGTGCTAAAACTGATTTCATTCTTCCTTTCTTTATAGAGCTGGAACCAAAACTATGCCAGCAAGAGTGAAGTACCAGAAAATTTGTAGGTTTTATATGGGAACAATAATTTTATAAGGAAAACCTCTAATAGTTCATAAGAATTCTGTGGAACAGAATGTTAAGAGATGATTGTGAAAAAGAATTGGAATGGATTCAAAGGGAGGAGAGACACAGTTTGGGTTCAAACTCAGAAGTTATTTTTAAAATGTCACCAGTTATACAACTGCATGGAAAATCTTCAAAGAAATACAATGGTCTAAGTATCGGGGATTAAGCTCAAGTATATTCCCCCAAAATTGACGGAGGAACAACCTAGTGAGGACGGAATATGTCCAGTGGGCATGAGGTGCTGACTGATTGTTTGAGAAAAGGAAAGAACGTTGGCAGAATTTAGTGAATGGAATGGTGAAGGGTAACTCCACACTGTAGTAAGCTGAGCCAAACTGAGATTCGAATTAGAAGCACAGAACTGTATCCAGAAAGTACATGTCAATTCTCATTGTGGAGTAGTTATCCTAAAGGAAAACATTTTATGGTATCTTTCCCCTTGAAAATGGGTTTTAGAGTTTGAACTAGTGTTCAGAAAGTAGAATTGTGCCCTTGTATGTACCATCTCTAATTGCAGTATACTACTCATTGCTGTGCTAAGTTACTTTTTTGCAGAGAGCTTCGACGTGAGCAGGTGTTAAAATAGTGTTTGTGTGCAGTAACAGGTTGTTGGTACATCCAACCTCATTCTGATGCCTCAGTGCACAAGTGTATATAACACAAATGTTCCTTTTTAATATATTTCTTTTTTTAAAAAAACCCCCAGAGCTGACCAGTTGTTAGACAGTTCCAACTCTGGATGTTTCTTAACTTTCTTTGCTGGTCCTTTTGTTTTCCTGGGTGTGTTAGGTACAATCTGGTACAGGGAAGAGTTGTGCTTTAAAGCCCAGAATACCTATGTTGCCAGAAGGGATGTTATCCCAGACATGTGTCTGAGAATGTAAAAGTCGGGGCAACATATTTTTCAAAGATTTGGGAATATTACGTCTTGTCCCAGTCAGGGTTTCTGAATCTAGAATAGAGGCACGTTCTAGCCAGGCTTCTAGCCACGTTCTTTTAGCCAGGCTGGTAGGAGAAGAGGCATAGATGCATTATTGTAACAATTTTTATTTATTTATTTCCTATATTTATACCCTGTCCTTCTCCCCCCCCCCCCCAAAAAAGGGGGGACTCGGCCTTTAAAGAGTACAGGTCATTAATTATTCCATGCTTACCCTTTCATCGTTTTGGATTGTATGAAGTGGTGTCTGTTTTCAGATGTGAGTGTGTTTGATCCAGTGTCGTTTGCCAGCTTGGATGGATGTAAAAGGCAGTTAGATAAATTAATGAAGGATAGAGACATAGGTGGGTGCTTGTCAAGCTCTAAATATTGTCCTGGTATAAGATGTAATAAAAAAGTAAATGTTTCCCCTTGACATTAAGCCTAGCCATGTCCTACTCTGGGGAGGTGGTGCTCATCCCCATTTCTAAGCGAAAGAGTCAGCGTTGTCTGTAGTCACTTCCAAGATCAAGTGGTCAGCATCACTGCATGGAGTGCCATTGACCTCGCTGAAGCAGTACCTTTTGATCTACTCACATTTGCATGTTTCTGAACTGCTAGGTTGGCAGAACCTGGGGTTAACAGAGAGAGCTCACCCCGTTTCTCAGATTCGAACCACTGACCTTCCTGTCAGCAAGTTCAGCAGCTTAGCAGTTTACCCTGCACCGCTACCAGAGGGATAGGTTAGGCTTCGGATATATCATTTGCTGGGGAATGTAAGACAGGATTCAGTTTAATGTTCTACTTGTTCTAGCTTTCCTTTGCTTGATCACTTTGAACAAAATGTTGTACTACTTCAGTACCATAGTTTCTTCAGTAGAATAGACAAGGAGGTGATATTTCTTTCCCAAACCACCTCTCTGTGGAGCCTCATCAATTTCCAAAGCTGTTTCTAAGGAACCTCAACTCTCTGGAGTCAGTTTGGGAGGGAGTTATAGAGAAAATGGTTGACTAGAAGATAATTTATTTTTCCCTTCTCAGAAACCTGTGCAAGATCGGAAAGCTCCCCATTTTTGTTCAATATTTTTGTTTCTGGAGAGGATTAAGTTGGCTACTGCCACAATATACTGTGACAATGGCTTGGGGCAGATAGTAAAAAGAGAATAAAGGATAGGGGATATGCTCAGGATTAATATTGGCAACGTTTTGTTCTTTGTATGTGATGCATTGGTTTGCAGGTGGTTTAGTGGTTTGTCATACATAAGGAACATGGGGAATTGTAGCAAAATGTACATACAGTATATTTACAATGTTTTCTTTACAAATGTATCTCTGATGTTGGCCATCTCTTTTGGCACTGTCCCGGCTCTCCCTCGATTGTGGGTTCCGCGCTGCTACTTCCAGCGCCCCGTAGCACGACAGTCGCTGTCGCAAATCGCCATTTGCTTTCTGGCTTCAACTCCGGCTCATGCCGCACAGCTCGCCCGCCTCCTTGTTTGGAACGCAGCACCTATTTTCGGCTGGCTCCCTGCCGCGGCTTTTTTCCTCACCGCCCGGCTCCACGGCGAACCCCTCCCTGCATCTTTTCCTCTCCTGGACTGCCTCCTACGATTCACGGAGGTTTGCCTAGCACTCTGTTCACACAAGCTGTAATTTTGTAATTGCTTTGTGATGTTATGTGATGTTATATTTTGTTGATGTGAGAGAGGAGGGAGTGCTTTCGCCCACAATACTGTTCTGAATACCCATGTATTTCCATATGCACTGACTGCTATTTTATGTATGCCAATACAGTTATATTGATTGTATCAGATTAATATCTTCTGTGAGTTCTTACTCATCCTGTGAGGGTTCATTACATGCGAGCTTGCTCGTTCTTGCTGATACATTGTTGTTCCCTAGGTATTGATAAGCACCCCCCCTTTTTTTGTTCTGCATCTCTTTCCATACTCAGACAACGTAATCGTTCCCACTCATGGTGAACACATTCCAAGATATTTGCTGTTATGCAAATAATTGCATTTTGAATGAGTTCCTTTAAATCAGTGGTTCTCAACCTGTGGGTCCCCAGATGTTTTGGCCTTAAATTCTCAAAAATCCTAACAGCTGGTAAACTGGCTGGGATTTCTGGGAGTTGTAGGCCAAAACACCTGGGGACCCACAGGTTGAGGACCACTGATTTAAATGATCCATATTTCTAATCTTTTCCTTGTACACCATGGCTTTTTACTCTCTATCATAATGTAATATACAGTGTTCCCTCGCTACTTCGCAGTTCATTTATTGCGGACTTGCTGTTTCGCTGATTTCAAAAAATATTAATTTAAAATATATATCATGTATAACTACTAAAATAATGTATAAATATTAAAATAAATAGAGCATCTCTACATCATGGTTTTTCACTTGTTGTGGGAGGTCCTGGAACTTAACCCCAGCAATAAGTGAGGGAACACTGTAATGTAATATCATATCATATAATATGAGTTTGTTAATTTTCCCTATGAATAAACACTCTGTAGAATAAACACTCTAATTTTCTAATAATAATAATACACTTTATTTATACCCCGCCACCATCTCCTGAAGGGACGTGGGGCAGCTCAGAAAAGCACTCTAGGTGCAAACACATAAAATACAACAAATGCATGAACAATAACACAAAAGCAATAACAAACAACATCATAAAACCGCATGGATTAAAAATTAATACAATGCTACAATAGCTGCAGATATAAAACAAACTGCAAACAGTATTAGCCTTATAAAGTGCAAGGTGAAATAATCTCTAAGTCCTCAAATATGTTCATTAAGGATTTCTAAACACCCTTAATATATATGTTAAAATGTAAATATTTGCTTTTATCATTCTGATTCATAAACCTTAAAACTTTCTTCTTACCTGAATATGTTGAGAAGATTTTGTGCATTCTCAATAAAGATTAGTTACATTTGCCAGAGTATTTTGCACAAATTTGCAAAGTATCATTCATACTGATTGGCATGAATGCTTCTGCTAAGTTCCGTTGGTTTCAAAAAGTGTAAGGATTGGGTGGTCTGTTTGGTCAATAAGCCTGGCATGTGTTTTGTTTTGCAAAGGGAAAAGAGGGTGGTTTTGCAAGTAGACATCTTGCACAGATTGCCAAGAGCAAAGAGGCTTCTTATCTTCCTCTCATGCAGGAAACAAGGAATTTCAAAGAGTGAAGAAGCCAGTAACAAACACTGGGACCTTTCTATGGTTTGCTGGGAAGGAATGCTACAAGGAAGGGAAATTCCCTCCTGTCAGTTGACACAATAAATCAACTGTGAAGCATAGCTTTGTTTAGTTGCTCCAGCGTCCATTGGGAGCAGTCAAGCAGCATGCCCCAAGAATCTGAGTCAAGGTGGACATAATTTTATATAGCTCTGTTAAGTGCCACTTGGCAGTTGCTGTGGAATGGAATTGTTAGCCAACTGGTTTTCAGGAGGTATACTTTGGAGTAGGCAACCTTTTATTTTTTTACTCTTGATCAAACAAAAGCAGTGCAAAGTGGATATAGTTAAAATTAGGGGCTGCGAATGCTTCTTGAAAACATATCTCCTCTTGAGTAATCATATATAGTCCTGAAGTTGAATTGCAGCTGAAAGCCACAAAGGTGTAACAATTACCAGGAAAGTGTAACTCCTGACCAGGAAAAATCTTCATTCTTCCTTAGAATTTTGAGGCATTGCTTTAATGTAATTTAAATAAATTGTGAGCAGCTTGACTGGATTAGTATAATAGTTCTTTCTGTTTCCTGCCAGGCTATAAAGTCTTCTGTCTAGTTATTTGAACTCAAGAACAGGAATGAGGAATTTGAGGCATTCTACTTGCTGTGCAAACTTGTCATAAATAACTTATTCTCCTTTGTAAGTCACTGAGTGGTTTGAGTGTTTGCATTCTTTGAATATGAAATGGCTGGAATTAAATATTGATAGAACAAAGCTTCTCTAAAGAATATAGAATCATTTCACATTAATTGATTGCATTATTTAAAAATTTTGACGTAAAGACTAGGAAAAAAACATGTTAATGTTCTTATGCATAACATTTATGAATACTTTTCTATAGTGGGACCTTGATACATTATTGGGTTTGGTTCCAGGACCAAATCTGTGAATACTGTGGATACCGAAATCTGTGAATTTTATATAATGGCATAGTAAAATGGTGCACCTTACATATTTATTTATTATCTATTTATTTATATACAGTATTTATATACTGCTTTTCTCACCCCTGGGGGGACTCAAAGTGGTTTATAAAAATAACAATGACAGAATTCAATACATACATAAACCGAATCCTAAACCAAACAACATATAACTAAGCATAAATTCAGTAGGACAATACGGTATGTAATGATTAATGCAAAGCTTGCTTCTTGAATTTTTAAAAAACTATTTTCAAGCTGTGGGTGGTTGAAACTGTGAATGCAGAATCCCTGGATATGGAGGACTGATTGTATTGTGAAGAAGGCATATGAAATACATTCTTGCCTTTTTTATCTTCCACAGTCTTTTTTTTTTAACTGATTTTAGCACATTACACTTATCCTCAGTTTTGTCTGACTATACCTAACATTGATGTTATTGATGGCCTTACTATTTTGTAAGGTTATCATATATGAATGGATGTGGATGTGTGAGAATACAAACATCCCATCCAGACTGATTTACTAGCCTGTGCTATTGGCCCAATAGTAGGGACTAGATAATTTTTCACAGTTCTTAAATTACTTGTTGAACATTATCAGCATTCACTCTTTCTCTTTGTGTGCCTCATGTTTCAAATGCTAAGATGGGATTGGGGTTCCGTATCTGTAAGCAAAGAGCCTACTCTTTAGGGTGAAACTTTTATTTTTTGAAGCTGTATTATCAGCAATATAATAAGAATGCCGTAATAAGAACATCTGTAATTTTAGCATTTCTGAAGTATGCATGCAGCTGAAATAAAACTAACGTAAGCATAGTTATTTACATTTATAAGATTGGACCACATTCTTCAAACATGTGTGTGAAAATATAGAACTTTAAATGAGTACTGTATATCCTCATGTATACGTGTAGAAATTTTAGTCCAAAAAATCACCCCCCTAAACCTTGATTGACTTATCCTTAGGCCAATGTAAGTACATTTACTCTTATAAAAATGGAATCATCCGGGCACTCCCCACCCCCGGGCCCACAACTTATATATGAGGTCAACATATATACAAGTACAGCATGTCAATACAGAAGTAGTGATATCTCTTGGCTTCTTTTTATTCTAACATTTTTTTCTCTTTTCCTCCAGTGATCCTGAATGTATCTGAACATTCTTGAAGCAAAGATTTTCAGAAGTGGGTATTGGAACCATTGATGGACATCTGCTTTCACGGTATGGCCCAGATATCTGGCAACAATGAACTTAGACCATGTTCATCACCATCTTTGGGTACAGCAAAGGCAAAGGAAGTGGACAAAGAAGAGGCACTACAGATGGAGGCTGAGGCTCTGGCTAAGATGCAAAAGGAAAGAGTGGTGTCTGGTAATAGACAAAGTTTTGACACTTTAAGCAAATCCTGGCCAAATGTCCAGTCCTGCCGAAAACAGGACCATGATCTTATGGTGTTTCCAGAGTCAGATGCCAAGAAAAAGATGAATGATAAGTTAAATACAGTAGACATAGAGAAACTTACCCATGCTGAACTGGAGAAACTGCTACTAGAGGAAAATCTTGAATCCAGCAAACCACCAACACTGCCAGCAACTCCTGGTCTGAGCCCATCGTTCTCGTCACAGTTTTATGCTAACCCTACCATTCAAAGAGGACTGTGGGCACCTGGGTTGCTTGGGCCTGCTGCTTGCACTGTGCCTTCTAATTATGCAGCACCTTCTTTCAGTAAACAAGTTGGTATCTTTCAGAATGGCTTCCATCCAGGAATGTCCACTTATCAGTCTTCAAAGCCTATTTATCTTAGTCTTCCAGAGGGGTCCCAGTACATTTCATACGCACTGCCAAGCACTACAACGTTCCATCCGCAACAAAGTCTACCTGTATTTCATCCAACACTTACCCCTGAAATGGCCAAGGTGTTTGATAAGATAGCAAGCACTTCAGAATTTCAAAAAAATGGGAGATCGAGCACTGACCTAGAAGTGACTGGTGCTAAATCTACAATTAATTTGCCAGCCTCTGAAAACTCCAATGATATTAGTAAATTTGATTGGTTGGATTTGGACCCTTTAAGTAAACCAAAAGGGGACAGTATGGAGATATTGTATAATGCAGAAGATGGTGAAAAGGTGACATGTAATACAGTTGTAGAAGACCCCTGGGATGCTGTGCTTTTGGAGGAGAAATCCCCAGGAAAATGTCATCATGAAAGAAAACTTAGTGGGAAATCTACTTCTGGTGCAACGGTTACAAGAAGTCAGTCTTTAAACATTCGAACTGCGCAGCTTGCCAAGTTGCAGGGCCAAACAGCACAGGTAGAATATCTTTGAAAACCTATTTTATTCTACAGCTGAAATTTTACAACATACTGTAAAGATTTGTACTTAGTATCCCCACCTGTTAATTATTCTACAAATTTACAGATTTCCTTCTAGAGAGGCGTGAGTCCGCATGTTCAACTTCAATACAGGCTGTTTATAGTGTTCAGTTTAAGTACTACTGTCTCTTTTATTATTCAGATGAATGCAAAGCAACTTATTAAAAACTTAATAACTACAGGATGAAAGGTGAGGTCCTCTTGTGGATTGGAAACTGGTTAAATTTTAAAAAGTAAAAAAGTAGGCATAAATGGACCATTTCCACTATGGGAGGATATAAACAATGAGGTTCTCCAAGAGTATGATTTGAGACCGATGCTTTTAAACTTTTTTGTCAGTTTTATAGAATTAGGTCATAGTCAAACATCTTTAGGCAACAAATTGCAAAGTTCAAGCACCACCTTGGCTACTAACCGTAATATTTTTAACTTTTGAAAACGCCTGGATTTACTATGCTTAACACTGATGTTTTTTAAGTAAAGGGGGAGTGTCATTTGTAATTGATAATTCCCTAAAATTAAAATAGCCAAAATGTTGTTACTACAAAAGTAATATTTTACAGGTAGCGTTTTAACTGGAATATATTTTTTCCATGCAAATTTATGCTGTTGTGGAAAGGTAATTTTCACATCTATATACTTCTAACTTAATAGCAGTCAGAATAACTTGGCCAAGATAGCTGGATAAATTAAAAGTCTGGTGGTTCAGGCCTCAAGTCTTGTATTTCACAGTTGGAATCTTCCATGACACAGATATTTTAAGTTTCTAAGCAAGCAATTTTCTTACAATCCAACTTAACTAGATTTCTATGGCCCCTGTTAATCAATGAGTAAAATCAAAAACATCTTTTGAATGTTTTTGGTGGTTTTCTGCTTTTTAAAAAGAGTAAAACAACTTAAAATATTATTGTGCATTCCTGAATACAACATATACTAATATGTAAGTCGATCTCACGTATAAGTCAAGGGAAGGTTTTGAAGACAGAATTCTGGATTTTGTAATAACCTGTGGACAGGTCGTAGGTCATTCCACGTAGAGGAAAACCACCAATATCCCCGTCATTTTCCTACTTAGGCATTCAAAAATAGCAAGGGAAGTATAGGAAGTACCTGCTTTGAAGTTTTCTGGAGCTGGACTAAGCTTTTGCCTTTATTCATTGCACAGAAAAGGTGGTTCCTTTTAAAATAAGAGTTAAGGTATAGTAATCACATTGACCCCTGAATAAATCAATCCAGATTTTGGCGGTTTTTAAAAAACTGAAATTTCTAGACTTCTACATGAGTATATAGCTGCCCAATTATACAGAAGTCAGTTACTTGGTGGATATTTGTCAGGGGAAGTTTTCATTCTCAGTGAGGATTAAGAAGCAATCCAGTACAGTTATCCCCTCATGCAAACCAGTTCAAAACAGAACCCTCAGAATTCTGAAAATGCTGCTTCCGTTGATCAAACCTCCCCCCTCCTCAGTTCCTGCCTTGCCAATTGGTCATTTTTGTCTCTCCTCTTTTATTTATCTGAAGTCCTAATCTGATGTTTAGCAGTTGAGTAGATCGTCATGGCATCAGGGTTATGAAATAAGAGAAGACAGAATGAAACTTTGTAAAAGGGGAAACGTGTAAAATTATACTTTTGCAAATGTTTTTTGACAGCAGCAATTTTGCTGTTGTCAGCTAGATTGTGTTAGTTAGCAATTGGGAAAGAAAATCTAATGTCCATAAATCTGTTATATTTTTTTCTGTGCTTTCAAAGAGAAATGTTATAGCTCTATCTAGTCTAAAATAGGAGGCCAGTCTTATGGATAGTTTAGGATACAGTGCAAAGAAAGGGAAGAGAAAACCAGACTCATTTCTCTATAAATGTTATTTTCACGTTTCAGTGACATGTTCAACATTCTGTGTCTCCTCAAAGCCAGTGAGTTTGTTTTGATCTTAACATGCTCTGATCTTGTATTTTGTTCTTTTTAATACTGAAGAAATGTTTATATCGCCTGTTTACAAAGCCCCTTTATGTTTGCCTATGGGCGGCTCCATTTCACGGCTAAAGTGATCGGTGCAAAGTTTGGTATTAGGAGGAGTTATGATGATGATATAGTTTGATTTTTTAAAGTCATATCTAGTCTAGCATCCATTGTCACAGAGGCCAAGGAGATACCAATGGAAAATTCTACAAACAGGACAATGTCTCACTTGTGTTCCTCAATTAAATAATTCTTGAGTATTTTTAATTGTTCACTTTGGCTAGGATTTTAAGATTAATTTGAGATTGACTTCTTGTGGACTACTTGTGAGGAAATGATTAATAGATTGCTGCCATAGTACATAGCTGATAACTGTAAAACTACTTCATTCAGATACATCTCCAAAAGTACACATTTGCATTCTTGTTTTTTAAAAAGGACATGAGGTAAATTCATGTCATTAAAGACTCCCACAATCTATTTCACACAGCATCGCTATAATTAATTAGTTGATTTGAAAGATTGATTTATTATTTATTGTATCAGAAGTGAACCGAGATTACAGTTGTAATGTATTTAAAAGCACAAAGTTTTAAAACTTAGCATTACACTTAATGTCCTTTGACTAGAAGCTGGCCACTTGAAGTGCCTCTGATGTTGCTGTAATAAGATTCTCCATTGTGAATGTGGCAGGGCTGAGACTGCATTGTAATACTAATAGGTAGTTTGCTCTTCTCCACACTCGCATGTTGTGGACGCCACTTTATGGCCCCATTTCTTATGGTTGGCTCTGCATCTCGTGGTGCCAGAGTGGTCTGTTCAGCACCTTCCAAGTTGCCCAGTCTTCTGTGTGCCCAGAGGAGATGATAATATAGCAAGCAATGCTTCTAAAACTTGGTGGAGAAAGAACAAAAAGTATTAACAAAAGCATGGATAAAATGTTGGCTGATGTCTGTAAATACACTTTACAAAAAAAAGGAAGCTTTTAGATTTGTCTTGAGCATTAAGAGGAACTAGATATTTAGGTTTCAAAATAGAACAAAAGATTATCTGGCATGGGAACAAAGTTTATACCTCATCGGGACAGTATTTCTGCTGAACAAAATGAACATTCGATGTAATGTGTTTAGCTCAATTCTCAAAAGGGGTCATGCTCTTACTAACATCATCTTTTCAGAAGTGGGGAGCATAGCTCTTGTCTCTTAACTCTTCTTTAGCATGGCTACATGACATCTGTGATTCTGTAGGCGTATGTGTTATTAAGGAGAAATTGTATGCCAGTGAATTGGACAATAATAGTTGCTTTATTTTGATGTATGATTCAGACAGGCTTAATTATGTGTTCTTCTAATTCCAAAAAATGGGATGTTAGTGCAGTCTGGGGGTAGCCCTATTAGGTCTGATAATGAACATATGAGTACCCTGGAGTTTGGTTAATTATTTTATTTTCTCTGACCTCTAGTTGAAGTATAAGGGTGCTTATCTCCTGCCAGATTCTGAGGAGGGATCAATGGAATAAAAAAAGTTTTCAACCCCTGGTATGTTTTATCAGATATTCGGTAAGTCTAGCTACCGAATACAATTTTATATTGATTCAGATAACTAATCCCCTTCTGGCAGCTAATTGAATTGGTTCATCATCATCATCACTTTATTTCTTATTAATCGCCCTCCATCAAGATGCTCCAGGCGATTTACACAGAAACAGTAAAACAGGATAAAAGATACACAGATCGTGAAAATAGAAGTTAAAATTACATATCAAATGCTCTACTGAAAAACCAGGTCTTGAGAGCCTGGGTGAAAGGGTGCAGGTCATGCATAGCTCTCATATACGGAGGCAATAAGTTCCACAGTGCTGGGGCAGAGATAGATAAGGCCCTATGCCTCATACTAGTAAGATGTGCTTCTCTGGGGCATGGAAAGTAAAGCAGATTGTGTTGGGAGGGTCTAAGTGACCACTGATGGCCATAAGGGGAAAGGCGGTCTCTGAGATATATTGGACCCTGGCCATACAGGGCCTTAAAAGTCAGGATCAGTGTCTTATAGAGACTCCGATATTCTGTTGGCAGCCAATGCAACTGTTGAAGAGCTGGCGCTATACGGCATTTCAAGGATGTTAGTGTAAGCAGCCTAACTCTCGCATTCTGGACAATGTGGATCTTCCAAGTCACAGACCTAGGAAGGCAAGTGTATAGTGCATTGTAATAGTCCAGTCTAGATGTGACCGTGGCATGAATGACTGTCGCCAAGGCCTCCCTTGTGAGGTATGGTGCTAGCTGCTTCGCCTGGCAGAGATGAAAAAGGTCTGTTTGCTAACAGTGGCAACCTGGGACTCCATTGACAGGGATGAGTCTAAAACAACACCCAGGCTCTTGATTGGTCGATTGAGATAGGGGTTTGCCGTCAAGAGAGGGCAGAAGGTACATTACTCCTGTCGGGCGGCCCGGCCACAGGATCTCGGTCTTTGCCGGATTTACTTTTCGCCTACTAGCGTGCAACCATTTAATCACCGCTTTCAAACATAAGATTAAGTTGTCCGGTATTTCAGAGACCCCAGGCTCCAGGCGCAGAAGTAACTGGGTGTCATCGGCGTACTGGTAGCACTCCAGCCCGAAATTGTTAAATGCTGCAAATTTCATGATGCCTGAGCTATTACTATTCAGATTAAATTAATGCCAAATTCACTTATGATGCTCAAGTTTTGAGTGGTACTTTCACTTAGTAAGTCCTAACTCAATTCAAAATCAGTTCTGGGGGTTATGTAAGTCTTTAAATTGGATGCACGGGGGGAGGGGGTCATTATGCCCTTTTAATATTCACAAACTTTAAAGTAGAACATTTAAAATAGCATACTTATTACAAAAAGTAACCATAGTCCCATTACAGGGCCAGTACAGATATTGAGTTGCAGAATGTGATATGGCTGACATGTCTTATTTATTTGTTATTTATTTCAGGAGTTTACCTCGCTCTTCTCAACCCCCGAGGGGGGACTCAGTGCGGCTTACAGTATGGCACAATTCGATGCCTACATAATAGCAATATAAAACCCCAAAAAACCCCTTCAACAGTTAAGATACATTAAAATACATTAAAACAGTTGCCTTAGCATCATACACATTCATTCCAGATTAAAACTCAGTTGTTAAACAGTTGTTAAACTCCTCAGTTGTTAAACAGAATGTTACTGAAAAGGAAATCTACCCTAACAACAGGTCTCCCTAAGACAGTGTTTCTCAACCTGGGGGTCGGGACCCCAAAGGGGGTCATGAGGGAGTGTCAGAGGGGTCGCCAAAGACCATCAGAAAACACAATATTTTCTGTTGGTCAAGGGGGCTCTGGTTGCTAAGTTTGGTCCAATTCTATCATTGATGGAGTTGAGAATGCTCTTTGTAGGTGAACTATAAACCCCAGCAACTACAACTCCCAAATGTCAAGGTTTATTTTCCCCAAACTCCACCAGTGTTCACATTTGGGCATATTGAGGATTTGTGCCAAGTTTGATCCAGATCAATCATGGTTTGAGTCCATAGTGCTCTCTGGATGTAGGTGAACTACAACTCCCAAACTCAAGATCAATGTGCACCAAACCCTTCCAGTATTTTCTGTTGGTCTTGGGAGTTCTGTGTGCCAAGTTTGGTTCACTTCCATTGTTGATGAAGTTCAGAACGCTCTTTGATTGTAGGTGAACTATAAATCCCAGCAACTACAACTCCCAAATGACAAAATCAATCCCCTTTCAACCCCACTAGTATTCAAATTTGGGCGTATTGGGTATTTGTGCCAAATTTGATCCAGTGAATGAAAGTACATCCTGCATATCAGAGATTTACATTACGATTCACAACAGTAGCAAAATTACAGTTAAGAAGTAGAAACGAAAATAATTTTATTGGCTGGGGGTCACCATAACATGAGGAACTGTATCAAGGGGTCGTGACCTTAGGAAGGTTGAGAAGCACTGCCCTAAGAGCTTCTATTAGATATTGTTAGGAAGGTGGCCACACAAACTGCCTGCTGTTCTCTGCTTATCTTCCAAAACCTGATAAGTTCATTTCTATTCTGTGGTAGAACTTCTAGTGACATGTCTTTTCCCAGACCAAAGCACTTACGAAAGTGGCCCATACAATGTTTTAGGCTCAGTGGGTTCTCTATGGTGGACAAGTGATGGTGGTATCATGTGTTCAACCATCCAGAAAAATACGAACAGTAATAAAGAGTCTTTTGGACTGTGGATGGGGTGGGCAGTGGAATGCTTAGCACTGTCTCACCTATAAATTGCTTAATCCAAAAGCCTCATCGTATCTCATGGAAAACCCATGATTTACACATTAGTGCATCTTTTTAAAAAATCACATTTTCAATCTAATCAGCTTTATTAATATCTGTGGGATCAGTTCCAAATAATGTTTAGATTATAATTTGTACATGTATCAAAAATGGAACTCCTGTTAGTTTAGGATTTGTGGGATAGCTATATTATACATCAGCCTTTTCTGTGGTTTTTGTGTGGTTTGAAATCTTGGATGCATATGCATTGTAGAATTAATTCAGTTTGACACCACTTCAACTGCCATTGCTCAATGCTGTGGAAACATGACAGTTGTAGTTTGGTGAGGCACCAGCATTGTTTGCTAGGGATTATTAAAGACCTTGTAAAACGACAACTCCTATGCTTCCAATTATTTCTGAAGTGCAGATGCACTACTTGTTTAACTTCATTCCTATTCCTAGAAGTCAGTGTTCACATGTTTCATACTATAGCTGAGATTCTCTTTTACACAGTAGATTTGAGAGGGAGAGATTTAGAAGGCAACGGAGCTCTCGCAGCACTCCTCTAGACTTTTATCCATTACTGCTCACCAAATATGTAACATGATCATTGCCTCTGGAGAAAAGAATGAGGACAAAACAGTATACTAGGGAAGTCAACTTTATAATGATAGATTGCTATATTTATGATATATGGATGATACACAGGAAGTAAATGACCTTCTTCTTTGATGAATCAACAAACAGATAATAGAGATGGGAAAAGGTGGAATATGAAGTGATGAGTTTTGGAAATTTCTACAGATAGAAGACAGGCACTCAGAAAGAGCCATTTTAATAGCCCAGATATAATTTCTTTGAGAATCTGTTTCCCCTTGTCTTTGTTTATAATACGATGCTGCTTCTGGTTTTGTACTGGAAGCTCATTACACTGATTTTCTCTCTCGAGTAAACAATGAATGTATGTTTGTTTTATGTGCAAACTAGGGAGGATCATTCTTCTTTTATTCCTTTTTATTGAACTTTTAAAAGGGCTTGCAACAAACATTGAGATGGAATTTTGTCCTAAGGATTGATTGAACAGTATACAGCTGCTGTCTTTCCATGTCTCTCAAAAGCCAATGCAAGATGGGGAAAATAAAGGGCTGTGTAACATTCCACATGTTCTATATTTCTTTTTCCTTCATCTTACTCCATGGATGTATTTCCTCTTTGTCTCTAACTAGGATTTTTTTAGTTCTGTGCTTTTAAGTTAACTCTAAAATAAATGTGTACGCATTAAACCAGAGCAATGCACAGCTTGGGGTTAATCAGATTTACATTGAATCAAAATGTTTTCTTGCATGTTATGCATTTACAAAGGAATGCCACCAGTTCTTGAGCTTCCTTTATTATTTCAATCCTAAGAATTATCCCAAAAGGCATAAAAACCATTACTGGAACTACACAATGCAAACTTTCCAAAAGAGCACAGAGTGTACATTATATTTATTTACTAGCCGTCACCTGCCATGCGTTGCTGTAGCCCGGTCTGGTGATCTGGAAAATAAAATAATGAAGTGTTAGTTTCTAATATATGTAATTACTTTATGCTTGTGGGTAAACAGTATTTCTTGTTGTTTATTTGTCAGTGTTGATGTGGAGATTGTGTGGCTTGCCTACTCTGGAACATGCAACATATAATTGTCCTTCTTTAAGGGTCCCTTTCAAATCTATGATACTATATCTCTGTGTGTGAATCATATACTGTATATATCAATGGCTGGATGACTCTTTCTCAGGAAGGCTTTAATTACGTTTTTTTGCCCTGGTGGAGGGAGTTGGACTGGGTTACCTTACAAATTTCTGTTGGTCATGGGGGTTCTGTGTGTGAAGTATGCCCCAATTCTGTCGGTGGGGTTCAGAATGCTCTTTGTAGGTGAACAATACATCCCAGTAACTGCAACTCCCAAATGTCAAGGTGTATTTTCCCCAAACTCCATCTGTGTTCATATTAGGGCATATGGAATATCCGTGCCAAGTTTGGTCCAGACCCTTCATTATTTGAGTCCACGGTGCTCTCTGGATGTAGATGAACTACAACTCCCAAACTCAATCAGTGCCCACCAAACCCTTCTAGTGTCTTCTATTGGTCATGAGGGTTCTTTGTGGGAAGTTTGGCCCAATTCCATCATTGGAGTTCAGAATGCTTTTTGATTATAAATTAACTATAAATCCCAGCAACTCTAACTCCCAAATGACAAAATCAATTTTTGAGTGATGGTCATTTGTTGGCCTGATACGTGTATTGTATCCAAATTTGGTGTCAATTCCTCCAGTGGTTTTTGAGTTATGTTAATCCCCCAAATGAACATTACATTTTTATTTATATAGATTTGTTTTGTTTTGTTTCATTACAAATCCAATGCAAGTTTTTTGTCATTGATAGCATTAACTATGGGTTAGTGCTATATGAATGAGTATTCATACATTTTTGTCTCCTCATTGCTCTTCTGCTGCAAGGATAATTTGTTTCTATTTTTAGCTAACCATTATAACTATAAATAGTTGTTAAACTAACTGCAACTCCTTGTTTAGCATCATGTCCAAGTGAGGCCAGTGTTTCTTATCTCCATGTGGTGCTATAGAATAATGTCTCCAGTGGTAACTAATTGTGAGCCAAGGTCATTTTCTGTGACTTAACCTGCAATGGCAGAAGGCAACTTGTGACTCCTCCAAAGCAGCATGTGATGCAGCAAAGGGATGCTGCCTGGAAAGCAAGTTGTATATGGTGATATTCTGGATTCAGTCCAAGAGTATCCTTTTGTTACTAAACACTGAAATTGCCGACTCTCCACAATATGACAAGAAGCAGACTGGGTCCAACTTAGTTCCTTATTACTGTTATGAAGATGATTGCCTAATTGTGTGTTGCTGCTCAGAGTCTACTCTGGCAATGTTAAATGGAACATCTACTTCTGTGACATGATCATGTGACACATGTGCTTTAAATCAGAATCCAATGTGCAATTAAACTAGTTGGCACAAAAGTGGCACAGGTGGCAGGAACTACGGAGTTTTAACAACTTCTATTTTCAACAGTTATTTGACTTGACTAATAGCAGCTGTATAAATATTTGCTCTTTTAGTAAAATGAATAAAATGTTCCACAGACTTCTGAGGTAAAGCTTATGTCTCATTTCAGAACTTAGTTCTATATTAATATTGCTTAACTTCATATTTTGGAAATTTGTGACAAAGGCCATAAAATTTGAGTATTTTAAGACTATATAATGAGAACTATGGCTTTGGTTTCATTAGTAAGAATTCTAGACTAGACTTCATTCCACTTGCTGAGTTTTTGAACGTAGAATCAGAGTGAAACATTTTTGCATGCCTGTTGCAGACTTTGCCGTGTGATGCCTGTGAATTTCTAAAGAAGTTAGTGAGAATAGAAGTTATGGCCTAATAATTATTATCATAACTATGTGCTAATGTTTTTAGTAATAAAACAGTAGACGGTCCAGGCTGTTTGGCTGACCTCATCCTCTTGTACAAACCTGCTCAGGCACTGGGATCTTCAGGAGAGGCCCTTCTCTTGGTCCCACCGCCATCTTAAGTTTAGTTGGTGGGAACAAGAGAACAGGCCTTTTCAGTGGCTGCCCCATGACTCCGGAACTCCTTGCCCAAGGCAGCCAGAGTGGCCCCTCCCTGCTGTCCTTCCAGCAGCAGGCTAAGATCCTTTTATTCAGACAGGTTTTTAAAGATGAAGGTGTTTGAGATCTGGTTGGGCGGTACAGTGATTTTGTGTGCTTTTATGGTTTTAACCTGAATTGTTTTTAATATTGATGATGTTTAATATTGTTTTAATATTTGTATATTTTAGGTTGTATTGTAATGCTTTTAATTGTTAGCTGCTTTGAGTCTCCGTGGGGAGAGAAAAAGTGGGATACAAATAAACATAATAATAGTCTAGATTGGGTATCTATGTGTTGCATCTGTAACATATTGCATCAGAGTAGCATATGAGTATATAGAAAGAAAGAAATAGAATCATAGAGTTGGAAGAGAACACACGGGTCATGCAGCTCATCCCTCTGTTGTGCAGAAAAAGCACAATCAAAGCATACGTTGGCCATTCAGCTTTTGTTTAAAGGCCTCCAAGAAAGGAGTTTCCACCACACTCTGAGGCAGAGAGTTCCACTGTTAAACAGCTCTTACGGTCAGGACATTTTCCCTAATGTTCAGGTGAAATCTCCTTTCCTGTAATTTGAATCCATTGCCCCAAGTACTAATTGGATCAGCAGAAAGCAAGCCTGCTCCCTCTTCCTTATGACATCCTTTCAGATATTTAAACATGCCTATCATATCACTTCTCAAGATTCTCTTCTGCTAAACATCCCCTGCTCTTTAAGCTGCTCCTCATAGGGCATTTTAGTTGCCCTCCTCTGGACACCGTCAAGCTTGTCAATAAGAACATAAGAACATAAGAAGAGCCATGCTGAATCGGGCCTCAGCCCATCTAGTCCAGCATTCTGTGTCACACAGTGGCCCACTAGTTGTACACAGGGATCTCTAGCAGAAAGGAGGGCAAAACCCTCACCTGCTCCTGACCCCCCACAACCAGTACCCGGGGAAAATCCTGCCTGCCTCCATCAACACAGAGGTGGCACTTGGATGTCCATTTCAGTAACTACTGATTCCCTTGGTATCCGTGAATCTGTCTAATCCTGCCTTGAAGCTGTCCAGGCTGACCGCTGTCACAACCTCCTCTGGAAGTGAGTTCCATAACCCAATGACCCTCTGGGTGAAGAAATATTTCCCTTTATTAGTCCTAACTTTCCTACCTTGGAGCTTCAGGGAGTGCCCCCCTCGTCCTAGTGTTGGGTGACAGAGTAACTCTTTTTGTCTTTCTTCACCTTTTCTCTCCCATGCCTGATTGTATACACTTCGATCAAGTCACCTCTTAAACGCCGTTTTCAAGGCTGAAAAGACCAAGGCGTTGCAACCTGATTTCATAAGGGAGCTGCTCCATCCCTTGGATCATTTTTGTTGCCCTTCTTTGTACCTTTTCCAGTTCCGTTATATCCTTCTTAAGGTGCGGAGACCAGAATTGTACACAGTACTCCAAATGTGGCCTTACCATAGATTTGTAGAGAGGCAATACAACATTTGCCGACCTATTTTCGATTCCCTTCCTGATCATGCCAAGCATAGAATTTGCTTTTTTCGCTGCTGCTGCGCACTGGGTTGACATCTTCATTGAGCTGTCCACCAAAACCCCAAGATCCCTTTCCTGGTTTGTCTCGGAAAGCTTTGACCCCATCAATTGGTAGGTGTAGTTGGGGTTCTTTGCCCCGATGTGCATGACTTTACACTTGTTTAGGTTAAAATGCATTTGCCACTTTGTTGCCCATTCACTCAATTTCGAGAGATCTTTCTGGAGCTCTTTACAATCAGATTCATTTTTAACTACCCTGAACAATTTAGTGTTGTCTGCAAACTTTGCTACCTCAGAATTCACTCCTACATCCAGGTCGTTAATGAATAAATTAAAAAGTAACGGACCCAAAACTGAACCTTGGGGTACGCCACTTCTCACCTCTTTCCACCCAGAGAAATGTCCGTTTATTACCACCCTTTGTTTCCTACAGTTTAGCCAGGTTCCAATCCAGGACAAGACCTGTCCTCTGATTCCATGGCTGAAGAGCTTATTTAGGAGCCTTTGGTGAGGGACTTTGTCAAAAGCCTTTTGAAAGTCAAGGTAAACAATATCGACTGGGTCCCCTTTATCTCTTTTATCTCTTTTAAATATCTCTTTTAAACTGTGATGCCGATAATTGGACACAGTGTTCCAGGTGAGGTCTGACCTAACCAAAGCAGAATAGAGAGGCACCATGACTTCCCTTGATCTTGACACTATATTCTTTTTAAAGCAGCTGCATCACGTTATTGGCTCATGTTCAACTTGTTGTCCACTAAGACTCCAAGATCTCTTTCACATGGACTGTTGTTGAGCCAGACATCACCTATTCTCTATCTCTGCATTTCATCTTTTCTACCAAGTGTAATTTCCTATGTTTCTCCTTGTTGAAA
Organism: Anolis apletophallus; assembly: GCA_030556195.1. Classification (NCBI taxonomy): domain Eukaryota; kingdom Metazoa; phylum Chordata; class Lepidosauria; order Squamata; family Anolidae; genus Anolis; species Anolis apletophallus. The sequence continues at coordinate 90,078,876 of JARBWK010000002.1, read as the reverse complement.
TTCATTTTGTTAGATTTGGCCCAGCTCTCTAATCGGTTAAGTTCAGTTTGAATTCTGATCCTGTCTTCTGGAATATTAGCTATCCCAGTGTTTTTCAACCTTTTTTGAGCCGCGGTACATTTTTTACATTTACACAATCCTGGGGCACACCACCAACCAAAATGACACTCTAACACAGTAATACATATAGTTAATATGTTTTTAAATGTATTTATACACTCAGTGTGAAACCTTGGCCTGTTTCAATGAACACAACATATATATGACTTCCTCTCACATACTTATACATGGCTATCATGTCTTCTCTCAGCCTTCTCTTCAGGCTAAACATGCCCAGCTCTTCAAGCCACTCCTCATAGAGCTTGTTCTCCAGACCTTTGTGAAATTTCACCCTGAGTGAAACTTGCTTCCAGTTAACTATGGATGTCATGAAGCTGTTATAAATTTGGAAACCTGTGAGGGGACTGCTAGGAAGGGGGAGAGTGCCAATTTCCCACGGCACACCTGATGATCGCTCACGGCACACTAGTGTGCCACGGCACACTGGTTGGGAAACACTGAGCTATCCCTCCCAATTTGGTGTCATCTGCAAACTTGATAAACATGTCCTCTAAACTTCATCCAAGTCATTAATAACGATGTGGAACTGCACTGGGCCCAGGACCGAACCCTGTGGTACCCCACTAGTCCCTCCCTTCCAGGATGAAGAGGAACCATTGGTGAGCACCCTAGCAATTACAAAAGTGGTATTACTGGCCAACATTTTACCATTTTGTTTGCAAAAAGATCATTAAAGGCCTTACTGAAATCAAGATATGCTATATCCACAGCAACATCAGACATCTCTAAGGGATATCTGTTCATACATTTTCCTTAAGTTCAGTATATTTTATGAGGAGTTCATAAGATGCTATAGAACTGCTGCTGCATTGAAGCAGTGCTGAAAACGTAGAGCTGCTCAGACCATCAGTAAGTGTACTTCTGTTACTGATAATATAATATCATTGTGGACTCATAATAATATTGACACTGAAGGGAACTTATTATCAAATGCAAATATTCTTTGTCAATTTGTAAAACAGTATAATCTCTACACTGGGATGTTTATCATGAAGAACAGGTGAAATGGGATTCAAATACAAATTTACACAAGGTGATACAATAGTTATGCAAGCTCTCCCCACTCCTTCCTTACTGTATCTATACCTCCGGGTTCCTGAAACTCAACAAATTCCTTTAAGGCAGAATTTGAACTTGCATTGGATTTGTTTGGATTGCAGAGTATGCTATGTGAAACAGAAATCTTGTGAATTATTATTGTGAAATCTGAATAAAGTACCCCTTTTAGCTATATACCAATGAATTTACATTCTGTGTCAAATTGTGGAAATGAAGATATCTCAGTCATTGAAAGATTCTGAAACTGAAGTTGTCACCTTGAAAAAATCCATATGGAAAGGCTGTTCTGAAATAGAATAAGATCAATTGAATGATTGCATATAAAAAGCTGTTGTTGTCAGCAATACATTGCAATAGTGTACTTAATGCAAAATAAGATTACCTTAACATCCTTTCAGATAATACTTTTTTTCCATACAACTAGTATTGACTTATTGCTTGCAACCCTGCATGCCTTCTAAATGTGTTTTCCTTCTGAGTTGTCCTTCATTCCTTCTGTTCTTTATTGTGCATTTCAGACAGACTGTGGGACCACTAGCCTGCCAACAGGAAATAAACTTCTAAAAAATGTTGAAGGGCAAAATCAAGAACAAGCAGCATTCTGTGAAGCGATTGCAAAGTAAGCAGCAGTTTCATGCCAACTGACCGTCTGTACTTATGCTGAATGTCTAAACCACATGTGTACCCTTTTAAGGATGTAAATATCAGCACTGACTTCACTCCATAGGCACAAGAAAGAACTTGGGATATTTTGTTTCATGATGCGTATGTTAACATGAACACCCAGGTCAAATGCCAATTCTGACTTTAAAAGGCAGTGGGGTTTTTTTTATTCATAAAAAAGGAAAGAGCTGGTTTTGAAAGCTTAACTGTGTCTTAATGAAGATTTGATGTTTTTAAGCATTCTACTATTTTTGATATACTAGAACAGGGCTGTCCAACTGGCGGCCCGGGGCCGGATCCGGCCCGTAGCCTGTTGGACACGGCCCCACCTATGCCCTCAGCCACCATTTTTACATTTTTTTAAAAATTGATTTTTAAAAAAATGGCGGCCGGGGGAGGGGAGGCGGGGCAGGGAGGAGGAAGAGAGCTAGCTCCTCCTTTTCGGCACCCCCCCCCTACCTAGGGGCGGGCCGCCGCCGAAAGGGCAGAAGGCGGCGCCAAGAGCAGCGCGTCACAGGCCTGGCGTGACGCTGCCCTTTGGCCGCCTACTCCTCCTTTCGGCGGCTCCCCGGCCTAGGAAGGAGGGGGGCGCCAAGGAGGAGTAAGCGGTGCCAGGGGCAGCGTCACGCCAGGCCTGTGACGCGCTGCCGTTGGCGCCGCCTTCTGCCCTTTTGGCCCCCCTCCCTTCCTAGGGCAGGGGGGCCGCGAAGGGCAGAAGCTGCGAAGAGCAGCGCGTCACAGGCCTGGCGTGACGCGCTGCTCTTGGCACCGCCTACTCCTCCTTTCGGGCGGCTCCCCGGCCTAGGAAGGGAGGGGGCGCGAAAGGAGGAGTAGGCGGTGCCAGGGCAGTGCGTCACGCCAGGCCTGCCGCCTTCTGCCTTTTTTCGGTGGCTCCCCCGGCCTAGGAAGGGAGGGGGGGCGCCGAAAAGGAGGAGTAGGCGGTGCCAAGAGCAGCGCGTCACGCTAGGCCTGTGACGCGCTGCTCTTGGCGCCGCCTACTCCTTTCGGCGGCTTTAGGAGGGGCGGCCTGGGCTGGGGGCGGGGCCTGGGGGCGGGGCCGAGCGGCCCCGCAGGTCATCAGTGACCTCTTATCCGGCCCTGGACCCGCCAGAAGTTGGACAGCACTGTACTAGAAGAATCTTGAAATAAGATGTTGTCTATACTTCCTGTATGTGTGCATTCACATGCGTAGATAGCACATTGCTGAAAGCAACAGGTTTTCATTGCAGTTATGTGTTTAGCAAAATAAAAAGAAGCCTTTTTCAAGGAAACATGCCTTCAACAACATTCACTTTCTTGAAAGCAGAATAGATAATGATACAACTTCTATTACAACTATCAATCTAGCAGAATTGTGCATTAGTTTAGTGATGCTAAGATATTTCTGCTAAGTCAGCCCTTTGAAGTTTTATGACCCATTAAACTTGCCATTTTCTGTATCCCATGCTACTCTTACCTTACACCACTGCTACGTAACTGTGTTTGTAACTGAAGATTAAATATTATACCCATTGGTATATCTTAGGTGTATCATGGATCATAGTCCATGAAAAATGTCATGTAAAAATAAATCTGTTAATCTTAAAAGTTTCACAGAATTCCACCTCTCCTATATCTCTAGTATTACTTCCAGTATTAGAAACAATGTATGTCTGAATAACATTTGCAAGGGGGGCATAAGCAGAAAGAGTGCTCTTACATTTATATCCTGGTGGTGTGTTGCTATATGTCCCCACCAATCGCACCTGTTACAGTGGCGGGACAGAGAGCAGGGCCTCCCCGGAGGATCTATTAGAACTAGTCTTTACAGTTTTTGAACAAGGTCATGTTATTTTTCAGTGATAAGTACATTTAGATATATGGCCTGATTCACTTTGTATTGCTTATTTAGCGTCTTTATTTTTTTTTCTTTCACTGATAAAATTGTGTAAGTTAACTTCATCCAAGCATTTGTATTGGGTGTGCAAAGTATGATCCATATACAGCCCCCAGGAGCCAAAAATATTTGTTCCGAAATTATCTCTATGGGGTATGGAGGGCATTTCCATTATGCTCCTCAGGCTTCCATAACTGCCCACCACTGATGTATTGTGCATGTTGTTTGCAGGCTGAGGACCAAGTTTCCACATAACAATCATGATACAAACCCAGGCTTCGTTTTGAGTCCAGTTATGTTGCAACGAAACATCAGTGGAGAAAACTCTAGCATTAAGATTTCAATAGAAATAGAGGGTTTTCAACAGCCGGTGACATTTACATGTGATGGTATGTATCTTTTCATTTTTATAGATGTATTACAATACAATATTACACTATGGTAAGATGTTATTTTCAGTAATTATATCCTAAATATTAATGCACATGAGAAGAGTAATTTAATGTATAGTTGTTTTTAGATAGTTATTAAAATACATCTCACAAAATTATTTGATTAATTGTGAATTTCTAGAGAAGTTTACAGGGGCAGATGTTATTGTAGTCTTTGTTGTTTGCAAGAACATATTTAAACTTTTCAACTCTTATTGAAGTTATTCTATTTGACAGCTTGGTAACATTTTGATTTTTATGAATTGTCTCTCAGCCCAAATCAATACAAAAATAAGATATTTAGTGGTCAGCAATTCCACATCCAGGAATCCTTTATATTAAAATGGGATAATAAATACATATTTCACACTGTTTCACAAGGAAATCAAAAGCAATAAATGTTTTATCTTTATGACTTGTCTTATATGTTTCTTATCAAAACAGCAAGTTCTCCAGTTGAGCTCATAATAATGCAGGCACTTTGCTGGGTGCACGATGATTTGAATGATGTAGACATTGGCAGTTATATCTTGAAAGTTTGTGGGCAAGAAGAAGTTTTGCAGAAGTAAGCAGATTTTTTCATGTCAATATTTAACTGTGGTTAGAACATGATTACTTGAAAAATGCCGCACTTAAGTATTAAACTGTGTCAAAGTAGCAGACTGCAGTGTTCTTTTCATTTGGGTTTGAGCTATTCTTTTCTGAATCCTCACAGAATTGATTTTATGGAAAATAACATTTTTTAAAATGTTTAAATTTTGCGTTATGTTTTTACTCTGGGCCATGTTAAGAATCTTGCCATTTAGCCACCTCTTACTGTCATGCTGTAGAAATGTCATGTCATATTGTGTGGAATGGGAGATCGGAATGTAAGACTGATATCAGAGGACATTATCTTGATCCCATGCATTGACTGGAGTGTTTCCACCTGGTTCTTGGCTAATTTGCCGTTCCTCCTCTTTCTACATGGGGAGAAAGGGAATGGGGAGGGAATCACTCTGAGCCAAGGATTTCAGGAGTTGAATAAAACCTGAACTCAGGGCTAGTCACCTCTGTTGTTATTTCTGATCAGTGATAATGGGGATTTCCTTTGCATGTGGGGAGACTCATCAGTGAGAAGGTCTACTGGGGAGGCTGGATACTGAACTGAAGGCAATTGGTTGATTTTTAAAAAAATGCTAACCATGGTTAATGCTGATATCTGTACATATCTAATGCTGTAACCTGCAGTTATGAAGGGACTGGGTACCAGAGCTAATTAAGAGATCCAGGGAGCATATAGATCAATGGGTAAAGAAATTGAAAAATGTCTTTTTAAACTATAGTCACTATTAATTTGGAGAAAAAATGTTTTTGAAAAGTGTATTGCAAATTTGAAATGTAACCCCAGTACCCATTGATTTAACAGTAAACACAGTGTAGGAAGCCATGAATACATACAGAACTGCCGCAAATGGGACTCAGAGATTAAACTGCAGCTCCTGACCTACAATGTTATATGCAGAGACCTGGCACGAACAGTAAGTACCACTGATGCTATGTTTACTGTTAAGCATGCTTCTTCATCCTAGAACTGAGGAAAAATATAGAACCATAGAATTGGAAGTGTCCTTATGGGTCATTAGGTCTATACCCCTGTTTAATGCAGGATCTCCAGCATAAGCATCCTCAGCAGTTGTTCAGCCTCTTTTTGAAGACATTAAGAAAAGGAGACCTCCCTAGGCATTTGGTTCCATTGTTGAACTTTTCTCATTGTCAAGTGGTTCCTTCTAATGTTCAATCAAAACCTATTCTCTTGTAACTTAGATCTAGTTCATTCTTCTGAGGCAACTAATTAGAAGCCTGCACCTTGCTCTTTGAGGCAGCTCATAGAGTAGTTCCAGGAGTGCAGTCTTTACCATTATAGTGAGAAAACATATTATTGCTATGGATGACAATGAAATTTTAAAATCTTTGAAGTCTCTTACATCTATACAAATATAGGAAGAAATGTGTGTTTGTATCTTGTGATTCAAACTGTATGTATATTGTACATCAACAAAAATATATAACAATTTCCTAGATAAATAATTGTTGTCCCTTAATCTGAGAATCTAATGTTCCTGCTAAGATCTCTTTTAGGATATAAAAATAGGAAGGTTCTGTTCCTTTTGTTGTTGCAAGAAATGGAAATACTATACTGAAATGTGGTGCATGCAGGACAGAAGTGGGAGATGTGTGGCCTTGCAGATGATATCATAATTAGCCCTTAGCCAGCAAGCTTTTTATGGGATGATGAAATGCAATCCAGCAACATCTGAAGGACTGTATTATTCTGCATCCCTGCTGCATTCTAAGACAACTGAATACAAGTCATTTTAACCTCATAAGTTGAGGTGAAGTACTTTCAAAATAGTGGGAATGTACATTTACCTTGCATCTTAAAAATTGAGATAAATTGGTCAGCATCACAGGTGGAATCAACAACTGCGAAATGCATAACCATAAGTGATTTGTTGATGGGCATTTCAAATCTTAGTATTCACTGCATACAATACATATTGTCATATGTATATGAGCTTTGCTTGAGAAGAATATTTACAGTTAAAATTATCTTGTATTTAACAGGAGGGAATGTAATTTTGTTAATAAAAATAGCTTTCTTGTGTACTTTAGATTACTTTTAAGAGTTGCCCTTTCTTAGGAAAAAAAACCTGGAATACTAGCAATAACATCCATATTTCTCATTATTAGGCTGATGATGATGGGACACAAATAGATTTGACCAAGCATCTGAGTAATGTAGAAAAACTCTTCAGAGAAAGCATTCAGAGGTAACCATTATGCATTATATATTTTGTATTCAAATGCATTGTCTGTACATTGCTTTTATAAGTGCTAACCATTTGTAATATAATTGTTTTTTGTTCCAGCCATTCTCTTGAAGAGCTCTTAGAAGCTTATCATAATCAAGTTGCTATTCTTCTTAAAAAGGAGGTACGCTTTATATCTAATGTGCTTCCATTTATATTCTTGTGTCATTAATAATATGTTTATGGCAACCTTTTATAGAGAGAGAAGTAATGAAATTTTGAGCTTGTAGCTCAGAAATTAGGCAGCCTGTGGCCTTCCAGGTGTTGTTCAGTTGTAACACCAGCTCACTGTAAACTATGCTGGCTAGAGCTAATAGATGTTTCAGTGTACCTTTTTGCCATAGATATTAGCAAGCACTGAGTAAACTGATTATATAAATCTTATATGGAGGGCCACAGCCTGCCTTTTCCTCAACAGCTGTTAAATTATGATAATATGAGAGGATCTTCTTCAGCTGCTTTCAGGTACATTATGTGTTCCAAGAACGAAAGCATTCTCGGCCCAGGTGATCTACCAATGAATAGAATACCATCTCCATGGATGTATGACTAGCACCAGTGTAGAATTGTTTTGGCAGTGGTTTTTGTTCAGGCATTTTAATTGGCTGATTCTCTTTGTTTTTTGTAACTGTCACATCTTAATTTTATATATTATATATGTTGTGATTTTTATTATTTTAATTATGGGTAAATATGCTTTGGGGTGCTTTTAGTGTTTATTCTTGCATGGCAGGGGGTTGGACTAGATGGCCCCTGTGGTCTCTTTTAACTTTATGATTATATGAAGGATAATTTTGAAACAATGATGTAGACATCTCCCCCCCCCCCCCCCATTTTGCTGCTAACATTTAGGCTCCCTTTAAGGTCCCCCACCCCCAAAGAATATTCTCTTAGCTATGTGGCTAGGTTATTTTCTCATTTTTGTTGGTTTTTGTATATCTGCACTTTTATATTTTTGGAGGTGACAGTATTATAGTGCAGTAGGAAAAGCAGACTACTACAGTTTTCTCCAGATGTGGCACCAAGTCCCCACATTAGCACAAGTTTCCTACTACACAAAACAAAGTTTTTGTGTTCTACAATATATTTGCCTCTAAAACACCAGCATTGGCTTTCATTTGTAGCTTTTCAACCACAAAAGAGGTTCCATTGTGTTTACATGGAAACTATGCATTAAAAATTCTGACATATTCTCATAATTTTCTATGAGAACAACTCTACTTGCCTGAGTGATGTTACAAGCCGCTAAACATTATGTTGTTATCCTACACTTTGTCTTGCCTTACAGTCATCATAAGAGTAAATGACTTTCTTGTTTCTCTCCCCATGCCATGTAGCAGTGAGGTAGTTTGTTCCTGTCTCATTTGGGTGGGTTTGCAGGATAAAGGGGGGTCTGATTCAGGTTTCTGGTCATTGCTAAAATCAAATCTAGAAGCCAGAAACACAGAAGGCTTGTGCTGAGGAACTTGTGGAAATGATGAACTCTAGATGTTGCTGTATTACTATTCTTCCAATTCTTTACCAAGCTGGTTTGGGGTTGATAGGAATTCGACTTCAACAACATGTTGGGAGAGTCAGAGATTCCTTAGCCCTGGCCTACATTCTTAACTAATTTTAGAACCAACACTTGATTAAAATAAATTTCCAGGTATCCCTCTGCAAATTATTGGGTAAAAACAGAGTCAGCAACTCTAATTATAGTTCTGAAATTTCAAATTTTTGTTTGTACATGGATAACATTTGAAGCCTCTCTTCCACTTTTCTGCATGTAGACCACGCATGGGCAAACTTCAGCCCTCCAGGTGTTTTGGACTTCAACTCCCACAACTCCTAGCCTCAGGCCCCTTCTTTTTTTCCCTCAGCTGCTTAAGCCCGAGTGCCCGAGGTCAGGAAACATGTGAGTTGAAGTCCAAAACACCTGGAGGGCCAAAGTTTGCCCATGCCTGACGTAGACCTAATGTTTTGAAAGAATTTTTAATGTTTTAACTTCTGTCATTTGATTTTCTCAGAAGCAGCTCAAAGCAGTAGATCCAGTCATTAAAGCTGTCAGAAAGATTTGCTGTACATTGGATGGAGTAGAAACTCCTGCCATTACAATGGCTGTAAAGAAGCTGAGAAGAGCAGTTAACCTTCCACGAAGTAAGAGTCCTGAGGTAATTAGCTCAATCATGTGTTTTGGCTGAGTATATAGCGAATTGTAATGCACATATGACCCCACTTCAGTAATTTTCTTAACCTATGGATCTGCTAAGATGGTAAAAGAATTCCTGCTTTATCTGACCAAGCTCCTCTTTAGCCCAACACAGTGACCAATCAGATGCCTAGGGAAAGTCCACAGGCAGGACAAAATACCACTAACCTGCTTGTTCCCCCCTGCCTTGGATATATAGGGGGCTTGACACCCCCCGGTTCTGGAGGAAATACACAACTATCATAACAAGTCCCTTATATCAACAAGAAGTTGATATAAGGCAAATGGGTTGGATAGATTTTTAGTTGTCAAAAAAGGCATGGCATTGACGTATGTGGAAAATCTTTCAGTCACCTGCAAAAAAGGAGAGTATGGAAATTATATCTGGAGCAGACTAAATTGTATGCCACTGAATTTCCAACCTTTGAAGGCCTTGGAGCAGTGATGTGAGAACTTTTGAAGCTTACTTTTATAGTTGAAGATAGAAATCGCATGGCTACAGCTGAAAAGTTTGCCTCTTTTTGTGTATACAGAGTTAAATTGTCTTTGTGACAAGAAAGAATGATCACTGAGTACTCCTACTATGGTTCCACCATGGAACTATTTTTCAAGCATTTATTATACTAGTTTTTACAAGCGGTTTTCAGATGTGAGGATATTCTTACCTTGTCTGATATCTTATTACATAGGTGTCATCTGATGATGCTAGCAAGAATACCACTGGTATGTACAAAGTTTAATCTTTTCTTTTGTCTTTAATATGTTTCTTAATTAATAACTTCCTTAAAAAGCGATATTCTTACCTAGGTTCACTGCAAACTGAAAACCCTCTACAAGTGAGCCTAGATCAGTTAACCTCAGCTGTCTATGCCCTCCTTGAGCTCCACTTGAACTCATGCAATAGTTCTTCTTTGAACACTCCAGAGACTGAGAGAAGCACTAAAGAGGCTTGGACTGCCACAGAGCACCTCCAGTTCACAGTATTTGCTGCTCATGGGATTCTCAGTGGCTGGGTCTCTGTGTAAGTAATGTTTTTAAATCTTGTTTGTCCACCATCTCCCAAACTGTGCAAGTGATACATTTTTGACTCACCACAATCCTTTCCTTTTCAGTTATGAAAAATACTACTTGGTTTGCTCTTTGACCCATAATGGAAAAGATCTTTTTAAACCTGTCCAGTCCAAGAAAGTTGGAACATACAAGAACTTTTTCTATTTGATTAAGTGGGATGAATTGTAAGTAGTTGGTTTACCTGTTTCCTTTTATTAGTATCTGTTAGTTCCATCAGCATTGTCCATTAAAAACGTCCAATTCCATCAAATTATATAATTAATCCAGTATGTATGTGTGTGTCTATATGTGTGTGTGTATGAATGACTTTTGTTTTCATTTTCTTTTCATACAGATTCTGAATATTTTACCAGACTAATCAGTATAAATTAAAAGTTGAGGTTGGGATGAGGCTGAAGAAATTAGCAAGGAGAATTGCTGATTTAAGTGTGCAACTATCTAAAGTACCACAAATTAGGGGAAGCAGGATTTGGATGAAATATATGTTGCGCCATAAATCTTCTGGTCTGTCTTGGAGGTTTTTTTAGGGTTTTTAAAATGATATTCCTCATAAAATTGGGGGGGGGGAGGATGCTGTCTCTTGTATAAAGAATTTGGAAGCAACATATAGATGTTAAAATACCAATTTCCTCACTACTTGGCTATTAAGTTTTCCCATGGTCTTCCTCATTGGTTTGCACAATCCCTGCTTTTCTAAGTGCAGTCTGGAGTTAATTAACATTCACAATGAATTTTACTTTAAACATAGGATTCATGACTGTGGTCTCCTTTGAAAAAGTACTTACTGCTTTAATACAGACCATTAATATCTCTTCCCGTGATATCATTTTGTTTGTACCAAAGATTATCAGTATTTAATAATGTTTTGTAAGAGAGATGTTTCATTAAGTAATTTGGCTGCAGGAAATACCAATAACTATTTATGTTTAATATGCATTGCAAATGTGATGTAAAACAAAATCTGAAGTGAAAAATTGCACATTAATTAACTTAACTTGTATTTTTCTCCAAAATAAAGTGGTGAATTATGTCTAAATATTCACTTTTCTTATTTTGCAGGATAATTTTCCCTATCCAGATTGCTCAGTTGCCATTAGAATCCATCCTATGCCTTACTCTCTTTGGAATATTAAATCAAAATAGTGGTAGTTCACCTGACTCGAATAAGCAGCGGAAAGGCCCAGAGATGTTGGGTCAAGTTTCCTTGCCTCTCTTTGATTTTAGACGGTAAGTATTCAAAATGCTATAAATAGTACTGTGGGTTGGTAGCATTGTTTATAAAAGTGTCAAACAGATCCCCCCCAAAAATGAACCTGACTTAGTGGGCTTCTAGACTCATGTTGTATTGACTTTGAATAATACATTTGAAAAGCTTTTCTCCATAATGGTTAAAAAGATTATATTGTAATGAAGCCACGTTGCCAGTCTGGTATATTTTTAAAATGGCAGTTATTGTGAATCCTGAATAAATATTATTGATTACTAGTCTGTTAGTCTACTTAAATTCCATTGAAGTCAGTAGGATTCAGGGAACACATTTTCACAGTATTTTAATCATACAGTAAGGTGTGTTATTTTCTTCGTGATTCTAATGTTTTCCAATATTACTTTTGCTATAGTTTCTCAATATTTTTTTTCACTTTTACCTAAAATAAGTCTTCATTATGCTGTAGAAACCTGCTGGGATAGTTCATAACATTGAAACCAGATTTGTTGGACTAGTAAATGTCATTCCTTCTTTGTTTTATGCCCTTAGGATGTTGACTTCTGGAACAAAACTTTTACATGTTTGGACACCTTCCACAAGCCTTGTTTCTGGAGTAGCCCATAAAAAAGGAAACCTAATGGAAAGGATAGTGTTGCAGGTAACACTATTTCCCTCTTTTTGATAATTTTGTGTCAATCATAATGGTAGTAACAAATTACCCATGTGCAAGTGATACCTGTTTGTTTGCACATGAGAATTTGAGTGCCATGTCCTATCAGATATTTGAATATTTTACCAAACAGTATACCTGTTCCTTTTCTTTTCTATCCACTTTGTGTAGTCTGTCTCAGTTTAGACACAGGTTAGACAAAAGACTATTTGGTATTAATTGAAGTAACTGCAATAAGTGCCAGCAGTTAAATTCATGCCATAATTTGCTTAGATCCTGATTTATTTTTTTAACTTTTCAGGTTGACTTTCCTTCTTTGCCATTTGATATTATATACAAAAATCCTGAAGCTGCAAATGGCTCCACATGTAATTCCATAGAAACACTGGAAAAAGATTCAAGAGAGCGTCTTATTACCATTCTTTCCAAACAGGGTACAGTTGGGTATGTTGCAATGCATTAACAGTTGTATTATTCATAATTAGCTTATTATTTTTCTTAAATGAAATATACATTTTTAGTATCTCTAGTCTTGTTATACAATGAAAATAAATCTAGTTCCCCCGAAAAGTACCTTTATGTAGCCATGGAACGATCTTCCTACATTTCTGAACCTAGCAGACATCACTTTCTTCTGTAATAAACCTTGCTTTCTTCAGTAGAGGAGCACATCCCCTCATATCATCTGTCCTCTCGCTATTTGAAAAGGAGTGATTCCTGTTAAAGACAAGATTCATATAAATGGAAATGTGGGAATTTTTCCCTGATAGAAAGTTTCCACATAAACCAGAACCTTTCTTCTTTCTACGTGAGGCTCTAGGCATTCTCCTATTCCTTTATTGAAAATGGTATAGAGAATAATTATTGAGCAGGAATACTGGCTAAATATTTTCTGTTTTGGCTGTGAGATTTTTTTTATTTACAAAGCACTTTAGATGGAATTCTGAAACTGCATGTAACTTTGGCTCATTGCTTCCTATATGTCTGAAATGAGATGGAAAATGGTAGAAAATGATTAATAGTGTCTCGGCTTAGGGAAGCGATGCTTCCCATCCTTCTGACTAGTGCTGCTCAAGATGCTGGTCTGTGGGATGGTGTCGGTCCTTGAGCCACTGGCTGCTGGTCCATGATGGGTGTCCAGAAAAAAAGGAACAATTTAGTCATTGGACACAAATATGGTGCTGGTTCCTTGCACATTGGGGGAAGAAAACTGTGCTGTTTCTTCTTTTTATATAGCTTAGGAAGCACAGGTTTTGAAGTCAGAAATCATCTTTCTTGAACTCAGTTGTGGCTATTCAGATATTGTTAAGACAGTAACTCTCATCCCCCAGCATTACATTGGCTAGAGGTGTTGGGAGTTGCAGTCCAACAACACTGGCAAGCCACAAGTTGCCCAACTTGAAGTATTTATAGATCATTTATGATTGGACCTATAAACACTCATTCAATCTGTAGTACAGTTGGCAGAACATGTGATCATATTATAGAGGCTCTACAGAATATATTTTCTCCTGCTCAATCTGCTTTGGTTTTGGAACCGAAAATCATGCCTGGAAGCTCTGAAGGAGGACAATCTAAAATTGAATCCACATAAGATGCACATAATGTTACCAAAGCTAGACTTTTAAAGAAAATGAGATTTTGTTGGTCATAAGTCTGTGTTTTAAAAGATGTTCAAGATTTTCAGTTGCAGTTTTTCAGTGCTGCTTACACTGTCAGGAAAATGTAATAAACAGTTTAATAAGCCAGCATTCTCAGAAAAACAATCAGGCAAATATGGGAAATAAAACATGCAAGGGTATCGGTAGTTACTGAAAAGGACATTCAAGTGCCACCTCGGAGTTGGTTGAGGTAGGCAGGATTTCCCTGGGTACTGGTTGTGGGGGGTCGGGAGCAGGTTAGGGTTTTGCCCTCCCTTCTGCTCGAGATCCCCGTGTACAACTGGGGGCCACTGTGTGATACAGAATGCTGGACTAGATGGGCTGAGGTCCGATTCAGCATGGCTCTTCTTATGTTCTTATGTTCTTATGATGAAAAGTCTGGGGAAATTAAATAAATTAGCAGCACAATCATCATGTAACCCCTTGGAGTTTGTTTTTGTTCCATGCAGTTTTAAAAGTACACTTAGGTATTGCCTCCAATTTCTGTGGTAACTGTTATACTGATACAAACTAACAAAGATATTTTGAATCTCTTTTGTAGCCTGTCTAGAAAGGACAAAGCATTTCTGTGGGAGAAACGACATTACTGCCATACAGATGTAAATAGCCTTCCAAAGGTTTTAGCCAGTGCTCCGAACTGGGATTTGACAACTCTTCCTGAAATATATTTGCTGCTTCAGCAATGGCCTCCCTTACCTCCTCTGACTGCATTAGCATTACTAGACTCCAAGTGAGTAAATGTTTCTAATTTCAGTACTAGTAAATGTATTATAAATTGCTGATAAAGTTAAAAGGTATGCTTAGCCGTCTTTAAAAATGCGTTTAAAGTACAAGTTACATTAACATTCCAGTACTTTGCTGACAGTTTGCTGGTTTTGCAGACATTTCTGTTGCCACATGAACATTTGTTTAGAGGTTACACATGATTGAATGCTCTTCTTGAAGCGCTTACAATTCCAAATTGCTATGCATGAATGGGCTTACAGCCTGATTATTTGGGTGCTGTGGCAGCAGATAAATGGGATGGAATGTGCCAGTCACTGTGCCAGAATGCAGCCGTGTTAGTGCTGACACTGAAACAATGCCATGCCAGTTCTGCAGACAGATACAGTAGTATTTAAGATTGGAAATAGCTCTCATCAGCTGGAAATGATTTATAAGCAGAATTTTTTGTTTATCTTTGTTTCTCTTCTAGTGAGAGATAATTACTTGCTAATTGAATTTTAGTACAATTCAGTGACTTGTTTGTTGTGCTAACTGATTGAGCTAAATAACAGTTTCTGAAGCTGTTTAATTCAGCCTACTACAAATGTATGACATCTTTTTGTATAGATCGAGAATTGACTCAATAACAGTAGTCATTCCAAGAACCAGTTAGGAATGGATGTCTTTGTTGAAATGAATTAATTATACTTTTTAACCTTTGTAGTTTTGCAGATCAGGAAGTAAGAACAAAAGCTGTGAAGTGGATTGAGGCAATTAGCGATGATGAACTGGCTGATATTCTACCCCAGTTTGTGCAGGTCGGGAGAAAATTGTGTTAAATGTTTTGAAAAGGACATTTATGATTTGTTATCATTAATGGACTACAGGTAGTCCTTGAGTTACAAACACCCGACTTACAAATGACTCATAGTTAAGAATGAGGCTGAGACAACAAAAAAGTGAGAGAAATCTACCACCACCACCACCACCACCCCCCCTGATAGGAAATTCACTCATGAAAGAGTCATTATCATGGGGAAAAGGTGTTTCAACTGAAACTTTTATCACCAATCCTTGTTTCCACAACAAGCCAAATCTTCCAAAATTCCAGTTATCACAGAGACAGAAAGTGAGGTGAAATCTTCTGAACAGGGGCACAGACAGGCTTACAATGACTTATAACCTCTGTAGGGGTGCAAGGCATGCAAGCATCTAAAACAGTTTTGACTTAGCAGGCCTTCTGTGAGCAAAAGGGGGAAGCATTTATTTCTGGTTCCTCTTCTCTGCAACTCATTGTGCTTCCTACCCCACAAGCCCCATCTCCTGCAGAAAGTTATAGGACTCTCAGAACAGCATAGGACATGGTCAAGGATAATGCAATAGGAATGTGGTATGTTCCCAGTGCTCCATTTCCAAAAGCCTCCAATGAAGGAAGGGAACAACTTTGGATGCAGCTCTAAATAAATACAGTACAAATATAGTACTTGGCAGCTTTTCTGTATGAAGTACAACTTTCATTTGTAGTGGATTGTTTTGCATTCCCAGGAATATAGTTTTGATAATACTTTTTCCCTTTAAAAAATCTAAACCTTCCACCATCTGATTATATGAAATAGTTGTATTTCAGTTATGCTTTCTACTACCACTGTACTACAATTATGTTTTTAAGTCTCAATATATGACTCTGAGTAAAACTTGATCTTTTTTATGTATCTAGGCACTGAAATATGAAACCTACCTGGACAACTCTCTAGTCAGATTCCTTTTGGCCCGAGCATTAGGAAATATTCGAATAGCACACTATTTATATTGGTAAGACAATCTACATTATTTTTCTTTTTTAAAAAAAATCTGTCATCAGGCTCTATATTTTCACAGCTAAGTGGATAAATAATGTAAGAGTGAAAAAAATATTTTAAAGCGTTTGTTATAATGCAAAACATTTGTGCTATCACAACTGAAAACCTTTCTTGCTTTCTGTTCTTGTCTACTGCCTTGTCACCTTTGGTTCTTCATTCTGTATTTTAGTGAAGTGCGGGTTAGTAAAACAAACCATGTGGGTGAAAAATGATAAGCTCATCTTAACATTACATGTTGTTAATATTCACTACACATACTGGGGAAGTTAGTGTATAAAACTTTGAAACAAATAAATTATGTGAATAATGATTTCATGCTAGAAGGACCTAGATACAAAGAGTTTGCAAAAATTCTCATGGTATATTCTCTAGATGTCTATGATGTGACTACTTTGTGAAAGCTGAAAACCATGCTCCAGAACAAGATTGGGTTGCTTTAATCCTGCTATAAAATCACATTACATAATGCAGTTTTTCCATATCTCACAGAACAATCCTATGAGACTTACTAACTAAGTTTAAATTGACATAGCAAGCTATGAATCCTTGCTTATTAAACCACCGTGGCTACAAGCAGCATGAACGCTTCCTGCAGAAAGCAGAGTTTTCCCATTACATCTCAAAATGAGACTATCATTAATTAATCCCAAAGCAGCCAGAATTCATAAGTGAACTTTAAATCCTGGTTTAAAGCTGGTTTCTAATTACAACCTGTTTGAGAAGAGTTTGGAGTTTTGACATCATGAAAAGCCATTTTTAATAAATCAAGATTCCTGTGATTATAAATCATCCACAACTGTGGTTAGTATTACAGACTTCTTCCTCCCCTGTCTTAAATGCTGAATTTCTTTGCATATGTAAATCACTTTCACGTTTAGCTATTCCAGCATAAAATAGACAAGTGGGTTGGACTGAGCGTGCAGCTGTGTCTTTTTGTGCATGTACTTTGTGAAAGAAACCAATGCAATATTATATAATATTTCAGGTTACTGAAGGATACCCTTCATGATATTAAACATGGTGTAATGTATGAGCATATCCTTGGTGCCTTCCTTTCAGTCTGTGGCAAAAGACTGAGAGAAGACCTGGAAAAGCAGACCAGACTGGTACAAATACTGGGAATGGTTGCAGAAAAAGTAAAGCAAACAAATGGATCCGCCAGACAGGTTTGTTTAACTAGTAGATTATGCGTATATGTCAGTGAGAGCCAGCTCACCTAAAAAAGTAAATAGCTGCTCAGTTCTCATTTTATGGTTGCATTCATGTTTGATAAACAAAATCCTTTAACTCTTATATTCATAGTGGAGTTATTAAGTTAGTATTGCATTTCTTTGGAAAGTCTTGAGCCTTGAGGTCTTAGATGGGAATGTATAAACAGAAGTGAACACTTCTTTGTGGCTGTTCCTTAAACATGGCCGTTCTGTATGGGAACACAATAGGAACAGTACATCATGGGTAATAGCTTGATAAAAGGACTTCTCAGTATTCATGAGTAGTAGCTTGAATGATTAAAGGGCTTCTGAGGATTAAAATTAAATAAATTTTAATTCTTCCTTTTTCATTAACAGGTTGTCTTGCAAAGTGGAATGGAACGTGTTCAGTCCTTTTTCTTAAAAAATAAATGTCATTTGCCACTCAGTCCCAGCCTTGTAGCAAAAGAATTGAATGTTAAGGTACGTTGACTACATACATTTCTAATTTACTATATTATGTACCTTCCTTACATATAAGGATATCTGCCTAAACTGAGTATGTGTCTATGTATAACCATCCCACTGTGATATTACCTTTCTGTGGTGGTGGAATTCCATGCTCCTGTGAGGCAAGAGGCTGTGCTGATGGTAGGCTCTTCCATGTCAGACAGACTTCTGCTAAGGAATTAGACTAAATGTGCTAAACAGCTACTGGGCAGCATCCATAGATTTTGATCAAGTGTTATTTGTAAACCATGGAGCCCCTTGTGCCGGCAGGGTTGATCACCAATATGTTAGCAGTTTGAATCTAATGAGAGTGGGTTGAGCTCCCTCTGTCAGCTCCAACTCACCATGCAGGGACATGAGAAAAGTCTCCCACAAGCATGGTAAAACATCAAACATCTGGCCGTCCCCTGGGCAACATCCTTGCAGATGACCAATTTTGTCACACCAGAAGCAACTTGCAGTTTCTCAAGTCGCTCCTGACACACACACACACAAATGTAAACCATGCTTCAGACTCCACATGTTTTAGACTTCTCATGGATATGTTTCAAATATGAAGCAGATTACGATTGTTGTATATCTTGGACTTTATGATTTTAATGTTTTGAACTTCTGGGTTTATTGTTTTAAAAACCTCTGATTTTAATGTTTTCGCGTTTTAAACTCCTGGTCTGAGATTGTAATAAAATTCATTCATTCATACTCGGCAGCATCAGTAGTGGGAGTTAACTGAGAACATACAAATAAGATTACCACACCTGGGAAATTGTATACCGCTGCATTCATTTTTCATTTATCTTATATGCCAAACTTTTTCGAATATTTTAGTTGAAGACCAGAACTAAAATACCAAAGATAGTTAGTGGATAAACATTCAAGAGAGATAAAATAGGAAACTGCAAACTACATATTTTGCTATCTTCTATAATCCTCATTTCATTGCTGTATAATAATTGAGACAAAACAGGAAGGAAAAGGCAAGAGAAAGAAATTGTATCCTATATACACTGGCTTTTTATTAATATTATATTTTGGTAATATCTCTGGAATTTATTTCCAAGCCTCTTCGTTTTAATATTTTAAGTAATCCTAATCTTGTCATAATAAATATAAAATGTTTTTGGCAGGCATGCTCCTACTTCAGTTCAAATGCAGTACCTCTTAAAATTGCTCTAGTGAATGCAGATCCCTTGGGAGAAGAAATTAATGTCATGTTTAAGGTACCTTTTCTAATTTTGCTTCTTTTCAGGCAGTTTTTTTAAAAAGAACATTTTTAAGATTGAGCCAAGGGTGTTGTGTTGGGTTATATATGTTCATGGGTTTTTAATGATTTTAACTATTAATATTTTATAGCCTCTATATTAAATCCTATTTTAGTAAGTGTTTTAGGTTTAAAATTGTATATTGTATTGTTTTTAGAGTTGTTAGCCACTTTGGGTCTCTTTCTAGAAATTAAAAAGGAGGCATTATTCTATTCTTTTCTATTTACAAACAAAACATAATTTTCTTGCAATGGCAACTGTATTACTATAGCATGGCTCATTTGAAATTATTTGGCTTTCTGGTATACAAGCAGAAGCTTTCCACATGTGCATTTCATCCTTGTATTCCATACTGATGTATCTTTCCATTTTTCAACTAAGTTTTGAGCTAGAAGGGAAACTTCATTGATAGAGTATGGGTGTGTATGTGTGTGTACCAGTAACACACAACTGTGTTACTGGTCTATTTAATTTAAATTGACGTCTAATTTAACATTCCTGGTAAGACTTTGAACGTGATTCTCAAATAGCAAAATCCCATTTCTCTTTCACATTCCCATCG
The DNA here is from genome assembly GCA_030556195.1 of Anolis apletophallus. Taxonomy (NCBI): domain Eukaryota; kingdom Metazoa; phylum Chordata; class Lepidosauria; order Squamata; family Anolidae; genus Anolis; species Anolis apletophallus. The sequence continues at coordinate 90,058,987 of JARBWK010000002.1, read as the reverse complement.
CTTTTTTGCAATTCCACAATCAAATGACTAATGACTTGGACATTCAGGTAATTTGAAAAAAAATTATTTAAGGTGTATGGGCTTGTTCAGATTAAAAAGTACAGGTGCTATGCACATGAAATCACTTCAGTGTGGCAGTAGTTAGAAAGTTGATATTATGAAATGCACACCAAATTGTATGCCAGTTTCTGCAGAGAAACTCTTAGTCCTTCCATTCATTTTTAATTGTGCTTTTGTTTTAGGTTGGAGAAGATTTACGTCAAGACATGCTGGCATTGCAAATGATAAAAATTATGGATAAGATCTGGTTACAGGAAGGGCTTGATTTGCGGATGGTTCTCTTCAAGTGCCTTTCTACTGGCAAAGACAGAGGTATCATCCAGTTGTTTTCCATCCTATATGGCTCTATCTTTAGAGCATAATTGCTCTAAATCTTCTACATTTGCAGAGCAAGCCAATAAGAGGCTTCACAAACATAGTAGTTTTATTGGGTTATTTATATAGATTGAGCTGTTTGACATTCCTGAAACCACATGCGCAGCTCAGATGTATCATTAAGTAGCTAGAAGAAGGGGAGAGCTGCTTCCAGTGCCACTCCCTTTTCGACCAATTGGATTTTCTCCTTTTTCTCTTGTGCAACTCAGTAGCAAAAAATGTTAAAAGGACAGTTAATAAGGTAACTTTTAATAAGGCAGTTTCATTTTCAAAACAGGGTGTTCATTTTAAAGTGAAGTGTACTTCCAGGAGTGGGATTAAACTTCAAAGTGCTCTTTTGTGCCCTTGATTCTGAAGCAGAAAGAAGTACCTGTTTACAGTCTCTATGTCACTAGTCCTCACCCCTCAAAAACTGATATTGCAGGTGGAATTTTAAAGAAAACATTTTTACATCGGTCACAGCAAAATAAGCAGTACAACAAGGGGCCATTGAAGGGCCGCAAAAATAGCAAAGGGGGCACACATGATATTGTAAAATTCCTGCACTGTAGTTTTAACATGGATGATGAAGGAAATGCTTCTCTAGATGGAGCAATCTCACAAATATAGGTTAAAATGGAGCCTCTGGCTTACTGTGCCTGAAGGAGTGTATTTATCTTTTAGTTATTGATTTTACTCAGATTTTGAGCTGATTTAATGATAAAATACTATTTTCCTTTATGTATGTATCTTTCATTGATTTCAGTCAATTATATGCTTTCTAATCCTTAATAAAAGGGAATGAGGATGGAAATAATTCATTGCCTATAATAGAATTTGTCAGGAAACAAAGTTTGAATTTAGAGAAATATTTCTTTTTGGTGTTTGAAGTTAAAATGTAGCTAAATGCATGAATAAAATCAGTATTGCTTATTGAATTAAAGGGATGGTGGAGCTTGTTCCAGCTGCAGACACACTTAGGAAAATTCAGGTAGAAAATGGTGTGACTGGGTCCTTCAAAGATAAGCCTCTTGCTGAATGGCTAAGAAAATACAATCCCACAGAAGAAGAATATGAAAAGGTAACCTGCATGTAGCTCCAGAACATGAATGTGTTATGGTATGAAGAGTATTTTAAAAAGTACGGAAGAGTTCCTGTTTTTCTTGCAAGAAATCCATGTTTTTCTTGCAAGAAATCCATGTTTGTTTATTTACCGCAATTATATCTCACCCTTCTGAACCCCGAAGGTGACTCAGGGTGGCCTTACAAAGGCAACACTTTGATGCCACGTATACACATATAAATTGATAAATAAAAACGTTAAAAACCAACCAGTTAAAAACATAATTTTAGAACAAAATCACATATTCCAAGGCCAGTCCAAGTCATCAATGCTGATTTATAGCACTGCTCCCATTACTGACCAAAAGCCTGATTCCAGAACCATGTTTTTAGGGGTTTTTTGGAAGGCCAGGAGGGAGGGGGCCGATTTAATTTTACTGGGGAGAGAGTTCCACAGATGAGGAGCCACCACTGAGAAGGCTCTGTCTTGTTCCCTCCAGTCACACGTGAGGGGGGTGGGACTGAGAACAGGGCCTCCCTAAAAGATCTTAATCTCTGAAGTGGATCATAGAGGGAGATATGTTTGGATAGGTAAGTTGGACCGGAACCATTTAGGGCTTTATAGGCTAAAGCCAGCAATTTGAATTGTGCTCTTTGAATGTTTAGCCCAACTTCAGGAAGCAAAGTAAGGAAAGTGCTTTATCATAGATCCAGAAAACCACTCCTAATGAGAGTAGACAGTGCTGAGATAGAGGGTCAAATTATTTTAGTAGAGGTTATTAAATATGTATATAAATACTCCTAAGAAAGATATTGTTAGTGTGCTTAATTTAAAACATGGTACTTAATGTTTATTCTTTCATCCCATTTAGGGAAACCCTCCTCTTCATCCAGGCGTTCGGTGCTTAGGTTTATGTATACAAAACTGTCCCCATACCATGCTTGCATGCTGGTTGCGGCAATTTTAGTGTGTTTGTTTTACCCTGATTTTACTTGTTTTTACGACTCGCAATGCGAGTCGCCCTGAGCCTACGGGAAAGGGCGACTAATAAGTCGAAGAAATAAATAAATAAATAAAAATACATTCTCCCTTTCTGAAATACTTCAGGGTTTTTTTTTCTATTTGTTTAATGCACAGGAAGGAAAGATTGACTTTTAGGAGGGAAATGACTTGGTATTTTTTAAAAATAAAAATGACTTTTGATGTAGGGTATTTTTGTCGCTTCCTAATGCTTGGAGTTATATTACCCACATATTACCCATTTCTTATTAGAAGAATTTGTAGAATCTTCCATATTAAAAAAAATCCACTGAACTTTCTCCTCTTTGACATTATTCTTGTTGCTGGTGTTGTGTGCCTTTGGGTCACTTTTAGCCTCAGGCCACCCTATCGCAGGATTTCTGCAGAATGATTTATTCAAATGGGGGTTGTCATTTCCTTCCTCTGAATCTGAGTGAGTTATTTACCCAAGGTGGATTTTCATGGCCAAGCAGGGATTTGAGCCCTGGTCTCCAGAATCCTGTTCTAACACACAAAGCACTATATATTGCTTTTTGTATTTTATTTTGCTGCACTTGTGTTGTATTTTGTTATAATTTTGGGCTTGGCCTCATGTTAGCCACCCCGAGTCCCCTTTGGGAAGATGGTGGCGGGGTATAAATAAAGTTGTTTATTATTATTATTAAAAACTGCTGTCCTCTTCTTTGTATTAGTTTTTTACTAATCAATAAGATTTTTTAAATTATAATTGATATGTTACCCTAACCTTTAAAAAAAATTGCTAGAACAAAACACGGTTCTCAGAAATCCCACAAATACGTTGTCTTTCAGGTATGACCAACAATTTTGATAGCAGACTTAAATTTGACATGAAAAACAAGGTAGACTTCTATAAGTTGCAGATTGAATCTGACTTCATATTTATTTCTCCATTTGTTAGGCTTCTGAGAACTTCATCTATTCTTGTGCGGGTTGTTGCGTAGCCACCTATGTCCTTGGTATCTGTGATCGCCACAATGACAACATAATGCTTCGAAGTACAGGACATATGTTCCATATTGATTTTGGAAAGTTTTTGGGACATGCACAGATGTTTGGAAGCTTTAAGAGGTATGTTATTTAAAATATATGAGGATAATATGTGAGGATAAAATCAGACTCTTGTGTTCTGGAAACAACACCACTAACTTTTTAGCTATCATAATGAACACTCTTGAAAAGGCTGATAATGTGCTTCATGCTAAATTGTCTCTTTGCACACTGCTTGAGTGCAAACTATCTGAAAGACCATTTCTCCCTGTGCAAGCCAGCCTGAGCTTTAAGAGATTCACAAAAGGGCTTTCTCTCAGTCACAGGCTTATTTGGTAGTACACTGGAAAGGTCCTTCTCTTCTCCGTAGCTGCTTCAGGCATTTGGTTGGCCCCCTGCTGCTCTCTTTTTGCTGGCACATGAAGATCTCTTTATTGAACGAGGCCTTTCAGTTTTAGATCAGTAAAGTATGCAGAGTAGTGTGCTGTATTTTACTTTTAAAAATCTAATTAGAAATTATACTTTGCCTATGTTTTGCCTACTTCTGTCATTTTTATTGCTATTTCTTTTCTTTTTTTAACATTTGTAAATTTTGATTTAATTTTGTTGTAAACTTCTGGAAGCCATCCACGGAACAAAGCAGGATATACATTCATTCAATAAATAATTACGTAATAAAAATGAGTGTGATTTGGGTTATGTTTTTTTTTGTTCAACCCAGTATATTTTAGAAGATGTATTGATTTTCATCAGATCTCAAGTGTGAAAAATTTGAAATTCTTATAAAATCTGTATGTTACTTGCTGACTTCATACCTTGTGTTTGCAGAAATTAGATATAAATCTTACTGTGCAAGCACCATGATTTCCAGAGTCCCTGAAGGTAAATAAAATGCCTTAGTAGACTAGAAGTATAAAACCAGGAAGTTCAGTACTTACAAATGTATATTTGTTTGATCTTTCAAAGGGATCGGGCTCCTTTTGTGCTGACATCAGATATGGCCTATGTTATCAATGGTGGGGAAAAGCCTACAATTCGCTTCCAGCTGTTTGTTGATCTCTGCTGCCAGGCTTATAACCTGATAAGGAAACGAGCCAACATTTTCCTCAGTCTGCTGTCACTGGTAATATATCTGCATTGTCAGAGGTGTCACATTTTTTTAAATGAGTGTCTTTTGTGCTCTGTGAACAAATACAAATGTGGCATTCAAGCATAGAAAACCCCAAGTTTCACATTTTAGGGGGTTTCTTTTAAAATACAGCACGAGTTATTGTGTAAATAATCATTTTGCTCTTTAGATGCTATCCTCTGGGTTACCAGAACTTAATGGCATTCAAGACTTGAAATATGTCCAGGATGCTCTTCAGTCCCAAACAACAGACGCTGAAGCTACCATTTTGTTTACAAGGTACTGCAGAAATATTTGTAACATAATAAGATCCCTGTATCCACAGGGGATATGCTCCCAGATAGACTGGTTATTACCTGACTTCTAGTCCGAGCATATCATAAAGTTGAGTTGAAGGACTTAGAAATTCCAAAGAGAACTATGTTCTCAAAGTTTAAACAGCCTTTTGTTACATATATTTTATGTTCATTCTAAATCTCGTTGAGTTCAGTAGGACTTACTCTCTGATACTACAGCCTTAACTAGTTTAGCAAATATCATTTTCTATAACAATAATTACATTACATGTGGACAGTTGTTTGGGATTAGTAGCTATGTGGATTGAAGCCTAGTTCTTATTTAATTTGGTTTCTCCCATCATAGTTATCTATTAGATTAGTTTTGCCATTGCTTTGCCAATTTCTCTCTTGTATTAAATTTTCAAAATTTGTAAAAACAATGTTTATTGCACATTTCACAGCATGTAATTACAATTTAATTTGTATTTCCCTTGTTTTAGGCTAATTGAATCAAGCCTGGGAAGTGTTGCTACAAAGTTCAATTTCTTCATCCATAACCTTGCTCAGATGCGTTTTTCAGGCCTGCCTTCCAATGATGAGCCCATTCTGTCGTTTTCACCCAAAACGTACTCACTTAAGCAAGATGGCCGTATCAAAGAAGCATCCGTGTTTACATACCACAAGAGATACAATCCAGACAAACATTATGTAAGTGTATGAATTATATCTTAATGGAGCGCAATGTCTACATCTCCTAATCAATCCTAGAATCAACACTTCTTCAGTGCCTCTCCCTTTATATCATGTCTCAAGAATTTCAGGTTTTGCCATTTTCCATTTCATTTTAAGTACATTCTGTTGAGCCCTGAGTCAAGTCACTGTTTCTCACTCTTTGAAGGGAATAGTCGGATTGGTTGCACATATATGGCTCAGGGATGCCTTGTTTCCTTCATGAGATTTATTATGTAGAGATGTGAAAACTCTTGGAAATAAGACAAGATCAGACTGGGTCTTTGCTGCTCATCCAGGATAATGTAGCAGGAATGATGTTAGATTTTGTAGTTTTGTTTCTGCTTGTTCAAATGCATAGCATGCTCCTATGACAGGTAACATGGAAAAAGTGACTCCTAGAAAACAAGCATCTGCTCCTCTGTTGATGTTGTTCAGATCATGAATGGCAGTAGTTTTCTTGCACTCCCTGAACCACACACACACACACACACACACACACACACACATATATATATATATATATAAGTCTTGAAAAAAACAGAACTGCAAGTTGTAACATAGAATTATTCACAGTGCTTGGTAATCCAAGACATTGAGATTTTTCTCTTTGCTTTCCTTTTTTCAGATGATGTGGAATGGTGACAATACAAAATTGAAAGTTTGTTTTGTTATTCAGTTACTAAAATGTTTGTTTTCGGATTTGGCAGATCTATGTTGTCAGAATTTTAAGAGAGGGGCAAAGTGAACCCACATTCATTTTTCGGACCTTTGATGAATTCCAGGAATTCCACAACAAGCTTGGGATCCTGTTTCCTCTGTGGAAATTACCAGGGTAAATTTTTGAAATCTCTTTTTCTACATGTTAAGTAAGCTGGTTTAGAGTGCCCAAACTAAATCCACTAAATTATCTTATGTTCTGATAGCAACAAGATGCCCAAGGAGAGTCTGATTTCTCTGTCAGGAAAAAAAAAACCCAGAGTGGGTGATTTCCCTTCGTTTTGCAGGTCCTCCCCCTGCTCCCATCCAAATTAATCCCAAAACCTACGCACTGCAGGATGATCCTTAGGCGAATTTGCAAAAATATCACTTTGAAAAACACATTTCCCATTTTATGTGAAACCCATAAGTACCACTCCGGTGTTTTGTAGACTATTGTATTGTACATCGTTCTGAAGGAGGCCATCAAAAGAGAAGAGAACAGAACTGTTTCTCTCACAATACCTCCTAACTCTGAAACTTTTAAATAATGTAATGTAATGTAAGTTCCACTTTGCATACTTTCTTCCTTTTTAAAGTAGCAATCTGTTCTAACCATTTTCCCCTAGCCATATAAAAAATAATCTTCTAAAATTAATGCAAATGTCAGTTATGGTTGGATTTTACAACATTGGAAATGCCCATGTTATAAAAACCATACATCAAAACTTGAAGGACCTTGCAATAATATTTGAAAATAAACAAAACACCTTTGTATGTGCTTGTTGAACATGCATTTCTGAATAAGCACATAGGAATGTCTTATTTGAAAGTAATTCAACATTTCCCTGGTTACTTAGAACACTTGAATTACCGTGTTACCTTACACTTGAGTATTCTTAAAACAAGTAGCATATGTTAGACAGTTGACAATATGGTAGGCAGTGTTCCTGCAGTTCTGTTGGAAAATTTACTAACCCTTTGATTGTAACCAAAGTGGGCTGATATTGCCTCCAGGATGTGTGTATATTAGTTGTTGAGTCATGCAGGATGGAATCATAGAGTTCATCGAGAGCACAAGTCCTATCCAGTTCAGCCCCCAAGATTGAGACTACAGCTGTATCCTTCGTGCTGGTAGGCTTTCCATAGACTAAAAAAGACCAACAAGACACACAGGTCCACTATTATCAAATGTATTGTATGTATATATGTATGTATGTATATCTTGTAAGCCGCTCTGAGTCCCCTTCGGGGTGATAAGGGCGGCATATAAATGTCGTAAATAAATAAATAAGGAAGAATGCAAGGAACGTATGCCTCATTATTGGTTGTATTTTATAGAAGATCTCAATAAGGAAACTGAAGTTCTTCATAATTGATATTATTTTTTTCTTCAAAATACTATAACCAGTATTGTGAACATAACATATGTTTATTGTAGATTTTTGTTGATTGTATCTTGTACAAGCTATGAAATAGGTCCACTATTATCAAAGTAGAACAATATCAAGCATCTATTCAGATAAGATGTCTTCCCTTTCTTTGAAAAGGTGCTCCGGATTGTGCTAAAAGACCAGCAATCAGATATGTTGTCTTCCCTTTCTTTCAAAAGGGTGCTCGAAGAGGATAGGCATCCTAAATGTCTCCTCTGCTGGGGGAATCTCATATTCCCCAAACCTGTAAAATATGCAGGTCTTTCTCTAATAGAACCCTGAAGAACAGGGATTCTAAGCTAAAAGCTTCTCTCTTTGAACAAGCTATTACTTCCTCAGAGATTGGGCTCTCTCATTCCATGAGCCAGCCTTCTCTGCCCTCTGGGCCTCTGAATACCAATCCTCTGAATGCCCTGACTGATGGTGCCATCCGTGAGTTGGCCTCTGACTCTGCCATTGAGCCACTCCGGAAAAAGAAACAAAAAGCCTCCAAATCCACGAAATCTAAAGAAAAATCTAAAGAGGCTATGGCACAAGATCAACCAAGGCTCCTGGCCGGCCCTGCGCCTCCCAGCCCTTGTATGCCCCTGTTTGCAGCAGAGACGCTGCAACTCTTTGAGGGCGATGATACTGAGGCCTCAGGAGTGGAAAATCCCCCCCAACTCCTTCCTAGTCGCCTCTTGTCTTCGGTCCCCGAGCCTGAGCTCTCACTCCCTTCTCCTCCGCTTGCTCAGGCGCCTCCCTCACCTTCTCCGGAGACCAAGGCCTTGATCCATGTGGAGGCCAGCACCACGCGGCCTCCCTCTCCTCCCCGGTTACCGAGCGCTGCAACTTTCCCGCCGTTGCGCCCAGACGCGCGCTTGCTGCCCCAGCGCCGCGCGGCTGCGCGGCGCTCTCCTTTTGAAGCCAATTCACTGGATTTAGCTCACTCTAGGTCCCGGAGCCGCTTAAGGAGGCGTCCAGTGACCGGAGCCACCCCTGGGACCCACCTTATGGGTACCCATTTGGTTACCCCCCTCCTTACCCCCCTCCTTTTCCTTACTTCCAGCATTACTACCCTCCTGAGCCTTTTCATTCCCCGGATCCCTACCGGTATCCGTGGGCCCCCTCCTCTTATCCTCAGCAATCCGTGGCACCCCTCCTCCTCCTCCAGCCCCCCCAGCCCCTCCCACTCAAGCCCCTGCTCTCCTAGCTGCTCCTCCTGTCCAATCCCCCCCTCACCTCCCAGATGATGGCAATGATGCAGATCTGGAGTCTACTTCGGATGTGACTCCTGTCCCTCCCTTGCCTGAGCCTGAGGCTGACCCTCAGCAGGCAGAAGAATACAAAAAGTTTTCTGCACTGTTAATCAGGCTGGCCAGATCCCTTGGCATACAGCCTCCTCAGTCTGAGGATGTGGTCCAAGACCCATATTTCACTTCTGCTGAACAACAAACACAGCAGTCTACCATTTTGCCTACTATACCTTATTTAGTCAAACTGTTGAAAGTTTCTGGAGTTGCCCCGGCGTCTGTTCCCAGTACGTCTAAACGGGCGGAGAACCTCTATCGGATTGACCTGTCCACCACTCCCTGGTTGGCCAGACTTCCGAAAGTTAATTCGATTGTGACCGATGCTCAGCCTAAGCCAATTCAAAACAACCAAGCGGCTCCTTCTGATAAAGAAGGTAGGAAGCTTGATGCTATGGCCAGAAAATTTTATGCCTCAGCATGCCTGTCAGGCAGAATGGCTCATTATGGTGTCTATATGAGCGTCTATCAATCATACCTATGGAATAAGATAGGCCCATATCTGGACCTCCTTCCATCGTCTGACCAGCCCATGGCTAAGGCCTTTCACCAAGAAGCCCTTACTCTGGCCACCCTACAAAAGGACTTGGCCAAACATGGGGCGGATACCTCGGGCAGACTGATCGCTGGGTCAGTGGCCCTTCGGAGGCATGCTTGGTTGAGATCCGCAGCATTGTCGTCCAATCAACGCTCATTGATAGAAAATCTGCCTATGGATGAAGCTGGCCTGTTCAATCCGGAGACAGACTCTCAATTGGAGCACTCCCACAAAATGAAGCAGACACTAAACAAATATGGCCAACAGTCCAACTTCTCCTACCAACCTTATAGGCAGCGATGGCGTCCTTACTACCACCACCAGTCCTTTCGCGGATACTACAACTCCGCTCCGTTTAGAGGAGGACAGCGACCGCAGTTCCCCTCACAGGGATACAAGCGTCCAGGTGTTCCATTCAGGGGTCAGTATTGAGGTGGTAGAACCTCAAACAATAAAACACGCCGCTTCTAACTTGTTTCTCGACAGGCTGCGGCCCTTTCTCTCAGTTTGGCAGTCCATCACCACTGATAAGTGGGTTTTGGACATTGTTCACCGAGGTTATGCTATAGAATTTGATTCCCTTCCACCCCCGGGGAAACCTATCTCTACCCAAACTTCCCCTGCTTTATTAAAAGAAATTGACTTTCTCCTTCTTAAGGGAGCCGTTTCCCCTACCCCATCCCACCAGCTTCAATTTTGCTTTTTTTCCAGATATTTCCTTGTGGATAAGAGGGATGGTGGTCTCCGGCCCATTTTGGACCTCCGGGAAATTAACCAATTCATCAGACCACGCAAATTTAGGATGGTCACTCTCCCCTCCATCCTCCCTTTCATCCCGAAGGGAGCTTGGATGGCTACTGTTGACCTTAAAGACGCCTACTTCCACATCTCAATTAGACAGTCCCACAGGAAGTACCTCACCTTTATGGTGGACGATACTCCATATTCTTTTAACGTCCTTCCCTTCGGCCTCTCCACGGCCCCAAGGACTTTTACTAAGTGTATGGCGGTCGTTGCCTCCCACCTTCGCCAGCAGGGCGTCACCGTGTTCCCTTACCTGGACGATTGGCTTTTTTGCTCTGGGTCATGTGACCAGTTGTCATCTGATATCAGTTATACCTTATCTCTTTTACAGAGCCTGGGACTTGTTGTCAACCAAGAGAAATCTCACCTCTCACCTGCCCGGACGGTGCAGTTCATAGGTGCAGTAATAGACTCCGTATCCCAGAGGGCCTACCTCCCAGAGGATCGCTTCCTCAATTTATGCCACTCTATCCAGGTTATCCAAACCACCCACCGGTGCTCTGCCTGGACCGTTCAATCTATCCTTGGCCATATGGCTTCCACCACAAACGTTACCGCGTTCGCCCGCCTCCGCCTTCGCCCCCTCCAGGCATGGTTCCTCTCTGTGTTCCAGCCAGGGCTGGACAGCCAGAACATGATCCTCCCCCCCCCACGTCCTGCAGTCCCTATCATGGTGGACAGACAGGTCCAATGTGTGCTCGGGCCTTCCCTTCTCTCCTCCTCAGCCATCGCAGTCTCTGACGACAGACGCATCCTCCACAGGGTGGGGCGCTCACCTCCAAGACCTGACCATCAGCGGTCACTGGTCCCCCTGCGGGAGGAGGCTCCACATCAACGCCCTAGAACTCACAGCGGTAGAAAAGGCCCTCCGGTCGTTTGTGACCGTAGTCTCCAACCAGGTGATCCAAGTCCTCACGGACAACACCTCGGTAAAGTATTACATCAACAAGCAAGGGGGCACACGCTCCCCCACTCTCCTCTCCATATCCCTGCGGATATGGGAATGGTGCATTCATCACAACACATTCCTCCAGGCAATTCACCTTCCAGGCCTTCAGAACACTCTAGCCGACTCACTGAGCAGGACTTCGTCCACCACTCACGAGTGGCAGCTCAGCCCCCGCCACTTCCTCTCCCTGATCAGGCGCTGGGGCACTCCCCAAATAGATCTATTTGCCTCACACCTCAACACTCATTGCCTCATGTATTGCGTGAGACTCCACCCTCATGCATCCCCAGACTGCCTAGGAGACGCATTCCTCTACCATTGGTCTCCTGGCCTCCTCTACGCATTCCCCCCTCTTCCACTCCTACCCAGAGTGGTCGCAAAGCTGCTCTCCGACAACTCGGATTGCATCCTGCTAGCCCCTTGGTGGCCCCGTCAGCCGTGGTTCACACCCCTTCTCCAGGCCTCTCAGGGAGACTTCCTTCATCTTCCGTTGGATCCCGACCTCCTCTCCCTTCAGCAGGGTCTCATCCTCCATCTGGACCTTCCATCTCTCCACCTTACAGCGTGGAGGATCAGGCCCTGTCCCACCTCTCCGACCCTGTCCGCCTGATAATCCAGGCAGCCCAAAAGATCTCCACCAGAAAGGCATACACTTACAAATGGAACAAGTTTCGTGCATTTGTTCAACCACTGGGCCATTTGCCACAGTCGGCTCCCACGTCAGTTGTCTTAGATTTCCTTATTCACCTCTCCACTAAAGGATTCTCCCTTTCTTCCATCAAATGCTATTTGGCATCCCTTTCCTGGTACAGGAAGAAATTCGGCCTCCCGTCCCTCTTTCAAGATCCCCTAGTGGGCATGTTTCTACAGGGATACAAGAAGTATTTTCCCCCTGCTTCTCCTCCTCCTGCATCTTGGAGTTTGGAGCTTGTCCTCTCCCAACTTTCTAAACCTCCCTTCGAACCTATGGCAACATGCCATAGTTCCCATCTGTCCTGGAAAATGGCCTTCCTTGTGGCCATTACTTCGGCCAGGAGGGCTAGTGAACTCACAGCACTCCGGTCCGACCCTCCGTTCATTCGTTTCCATGAAGACAAAGTGGTCCTCCGGACGGATGTCACTTTTCTTCCTAAAGTTGTTTCCCATTTCCATATGACCCAGGACATTGTCCTCCCAGCCTTTTTTCCCAACCCTTCATCTCCTCTGGAGATTGCCCTTCACTCCCTTGATGTTAAAAGAGCTTTGTCCTTCTACTTGCATAGGACAGCCTCCTATAGGAAGTCCCCTAAGTTGTTTCTTAAATATAGGGAAGATTCCCTGGGATTTCCCCTTCTCAATGTTTGGCTTCTTGGATAGTCCTGGCAATCCGATTGGCCTATCAGTTAGCCCATAAGGATTTACCTGTTGGTGTTAAAGCCCATTCCACAAGGGCAGTTTCAACATCCCAAGCTTTTTTGCGGGGTGTACCTGTTGATCAGATTTGCAAGGCTGCTACCTGGGTGAACCCCTCGACGTTTGCAGCCCATTACAAGCTCGACGTTCTCGCGAAGAAGGATGCATCCTTTGGCAGAGCCGTCCTGTTTTCCTGTGTGGCATGACCCACCTCCAAGGTACATGAGCTTGTTAAGTCACCCACTTGTGTGCATTTCACAGACCACACGAAGAAGGTTAGGTTGCTTACCTGTAACCGTGTTTCTTCGAGTGTAGGTCTGTGACATTCACACAGAACCCACCCGTCCTCCCCTCTGATGTCATGCCTAGGTTTCTGCTGCTGTCTGGCGGTAAGGAACTGCCTAGGTAGCTCCATTGGGGGATGCGGGGGGGGGAGTGGGAGGGGCTTATGTAAATCTTTAATTTTAGCTAGTATGTCCGAGATTCTACGCATGCGCTGGAGTAAACCCACTTGTGTGAATTTCACAGACCTACACTCGAAGAAACACGGTTACAGGTAAGCAACCTAACCTTCTCCCACAAAGGGGCTCAAAGTGGCTTCCAACATATTAAACATCATACAAAGAAGCAGCAATCAAATGCATATATAAAACGCATACTCGTAAAACAGTCAATAAACATAAATAAGCATTTTAAAAACAACATACAGTAATGTGGTTATTTTGTCAAGTTATATTGCACTTTGCGCCAGTTGATAAAATTAGCCTTCCTGACACTTAGTTTAGGTTTCTTCGCTGAAGGCTTGCCAAAACAGAAAGGTTTTCAGCTGCTTTTTGAAGGAGAAAAGAGTGGGTGCTGTCTTAATACTGTATTTATATGTATTTATTTGTATTTATATTGCAGCTTCCCTAATAAAATGGTTCTGGGAAGAACTCACATAAAGGATGTAGCAGCCAGAAGGAAGGTAGAACTAAACAGCTACATTCAAAGTTTGATGAATGCCTCAACTGATGTATCAGAGGTGATTCCCCAAAGTATCTAAATATATTTTTTCTTTAGGTCTTTTATGTTGGATACACTTAACTTACAATAACATTTTATCCTTCCAATTCCAGTGTGATCTTGTCTATACTTTCTTTCATCCCTTGCTACGTGATGAAAAAGCTGAAGGAATTGATGGAATAGCTAAGTGTACAGGTAAGGAAAACTGTTATTAAAGGAAGTAAGGTAACTTGGATCACTGTCATCTGAGTAATGGAAATATTTCCATAGTCTCATATTACTAAGGACCAAAAAAGGAAGAAAAATGTGGTGGTGGTGATGATGATATCACCATCAAACTTGTTTTTGAAGTTTTCCTCAGTTTTCATAGAGCATTAATCCCTATATGACTTCATTGTCTAAAGATGAATTGTTTGGAGGAAGAACTTTGTGACATAACAGAGATTATTTTTTTAATCACAAATCATTTAGTTTTATTATGCTGTTTTATAGATAAAAATAAATGTTTTGAACATAAATATGTAATTTGTCAACTTCTGATGGTGGCACATATGTAAGTTGCCCAAACTGGAAATTTATTTCATGTTTAATTGGGTCCCTAACTAGACCCAATGAAAAGTTGACCACAAAATTATATTATAATCAAGTGCTTTAAAAAAAACTGATGAATTTTTTGAATAGTAGTATTACTTTATTTGATTTGATAAACAGAAATATATTATTTTGAGATTTCCACCATCACACCAGAAATTTAGGAGAGAGATACTGTTAAATGGAGTCAATTGAGATATGTGAGATTGTCCATAAATTAGAGACTAAATGAACCTAAGCCATTGACTCTTCTGCCTTCTGCAGATTTCTTTTGGCATGGTAGTTTGTTTTTGTTCATTTTTTGTTAGCTACTTGGTTATTATAATATTGTACTGAGCTTCTTACATTCAGTAAAACTATTTGGGGAAAATCAAGAAAAAATACTCAGTATTTTTTTATAAAAAGTATACATTAAAAATGCAATTGTGTAAACTTGCATTTTCTTCTGTGGATTCTTTCCTTCCATTTTAATGCTTCTTGCATTTTATTTCTGTAGTTATTATATAACATATGTTCATTATAATGAAAATACAATTGAACAGTTCACGTCTGCCTTTGAGAAATCTTTCTGCTAATAAGGTCACTGTAAAAAACACACCAGCTCAAAAGGTAGTGTCCTCTTTCTAGAACACTTTGTAAATTAAGCTATTACAACATTGGGACACCACAAACAAATTGGTCTGAAATTGTAAAAGGTTTGAACGGAGAAGCAAAATAGGCCTTCTGATGAGTTAGGCATTATTTCTCAAGTGTCTTCTGTTTTCTTAAGGCCCACATTCTCTTTGGCAATTTTCTGTATTTTTTCTCTAGTAGTAACTTCACATTGATTGGTATAATTTAAAATAGGCCTCTTGGTCCCTGTAAGAGAAAATGTAATCATACCTGTTTGGGTTTTCTCACAGATGTAAGCCCTTCGAGTCCTGTGTCAGGCAAAGTAGGAGGCGAAGTTAAATTGTCCATCTCCTATAGAAACAGCACTCTGTTTATCATGGTGATGCATATTAAAGATCTGGTAAGTAAACAAATGAATTTGGAAATTGAATGTGGCAGTTGTAATACACCGTCATTGTTCTTTCTTTCTATAAAAGAGTCATTTACAAGAGAAAGGAGAATTCTTAATTAATTTAAACAGGACCTCCAATGTCTCAGTGCTTTCTCTGTTTGAACACGAGTGGTGATTGCGGGATTTGTTTAAACAAATGTTCTTATTCTCAGGTTACTGATGATGGGACAGATCCAAATCCCTATGTGAAAACTTACCTGCTCCCAGATATACATAAAACATCTAAAAGAAAGACCAAAATATCACGGAAGACAAGAAACCCAACTTTCAATGAAATGGTGAGCTGAAATATGAAATGATAGAGAATATTTCAGAATTAATTTGTATTGTATAGATGTAATACTTTGATTAAGTTTGAAGGCAGGAACAAATAAGGCATGTTTTGGCTTTGCTCTAGAATATAATTGCACTGTATTTGGACCAGGAGCAGCCATGTCTCAACCCCAGAAATATACTATGGGAAGGAAGCGCATAACTCCTTTCCCATATTGTATGGGAGGGTTACAGCTGGGGAACTAAGAAGCATTTCAGGCAGTGCTTATACTCCAATTGCTTCAAGCTTCTTCTTTTTTACCAAATCTTTCTTTCTCTTTTGTTCATAGCTTGTGTACAGTGGCTATAGCAAGGAGACATTGAAGCAAAGGGAGCTTCAGCTGAGTGTACTCAGTGCAGAATCGCTGCGTGAGAACTTTTTTTTGGGTGGTGTCACTCTTTCCTTAAAGGATTTTAACTTGAACAAGGAGACTGTCAACTGGCACCGGCTTGCTGCAGTACCATACTTGTGAACCTCTTAATTTATAGAGGTGGAAAGAACAGACGAACCTCAGCTCCATTTGTATTTGGTCACTGTTTCCTACTTGAAGATAACACAAACACTTTGGCATAAGACACTTCAGTCCAGCATTTTGCAGTTGGACCAGCCATCAACAATTTTAAACACAACTTCAGGCAAACCATCTCCACTTATGCTTTTTACTGTAATAATATTCAAGCATTGATGTAAATGAATTGTACAAATGTAATATCTGTGGATAATGAAGTTTTAAACCATGCTTAGATGTCCCAAATTAAAACTTGAGGTTTTCTAGTTTCGGTTTGATCACATTTTAATTGCTTTGTACTCCTGCTGTCATTTGAAAAAAATCCCAAGTTTAAAAAACGACTCAAACTGTCAAAAGGGAGATTTGAATAAGCAACCGAATTAGCCCTCAAACTCATTAAACCTCTTTGAGGCTGTCATCTGAATGAGTGCCAATGATGAATGTTCTAAATAATGGTGCCTTATTTTGCCATTAAACTGCTTCTTATACCTCATATCTGATATTTAAAAAACATTTATTTTTTTTGTTAACAAGCTTTTTTACCCAGCTCTTTTAAAAAAAGAAAGAATGTGGCTCTCTCTGTTTTGTTTAACATTTTCCCTTCAATATATTATATTTTCTGAGATCAAACTTAAATGAACTGACAGTTACTTGTTTTGCTTTGACCATTTTTGTACACTCTTAAATAATAATTACATTCACTGTAAATATTATATGGCTGCATACCCAAGTGATTTTATGCCACGGTTGACTACAAAGCACATACTTCTCTAGAAATTAGGTATCACTGATATTATACTGGGGATTTGTGTTCAGTTTCCAGGTCACATGTCCAATATAAATTACGGTACCCATTAGCCCTATATAGCTGAAACATCTGCTTCAAATCGTGGATGGCCAGAGCATTTGTTGTTAGTTGAGACTAAGTTGCACTCAAAACATTGGGTGGTGAAATTGAGAGTGACAGCTTGAGCTCGCCTTAAGAGGTGCTAAGTACTCTTATGATAGGGCAAGCCAATTGTCCTATCCATTTCAGTGCCAATTGGCTTGCCCTTATAGGAATGAGTGAAAGAAGCTGACTACATTTCTGGGACCCTGCACATAAATGCAATTTAGTAACTCCAGTGAAAATTAGCAGATTTAGAAAGGCATTTAACTTGCACAAAACGTTTCATGCTGAAGCCCTATCGTTTTTGTACAAAGACGACAGGGTGTGTCACCTTTATACAACTGCTTATAACAATGAACGTAAAGTAAAATAATGCAATGATAAATGAGAATAAATACTTAATAAAGTAAAATAATGCAATGATAAATGAGAGTAAATACTTAATACTTAAATAATACAATGATAATTGTGGATATGACAAGACAATGACAATCTTCCGTGCACAATGAAACTAAAATGCAATCCAATTTATTTCCTTTAAAGTATAGTGAAGTACTTACTTTCAAACCTAGTATAACAAGTAGGAGGGAGGAATGAACAGAACTTTTGGGGTGCCTGAAACTTTCATGGTCCAACTGTATGTGGATACCTTGCATTGTTTTCTCAGTGTTAAGACTGCATTATTGCTGATTATAACCTTTTGCCATTTAAGAGCCACAGAATAATGTTATTAGCTACAATAATTAAACATGTAAGTAGTGATCTATACAGAAAAAAATAGAATAAACTAACTAAAAGATTGTATTTCCTGCACACTTGATGCTTTTGAGATGCATTCCAGTCCACCAAAAGGATCACAAGTCACATACACACAGGGAAGTAAACTACTGCTTTTGTGAAAGGTTCCATTAAATTAACTGAAAGCAATATGCACTGCTTTGTAGCAGTTTGTTATTAGAGCACAGTATGTTAACAGCACAAAACTACAGATTTAGAAGACTTGTAGCAGTTGTTTGCAACTGCAGCTTTTTGCTGGATGTTGGTTGGAATATGCCCTGTACCTTACAGTAGCATTTTCTTTTGTAGCTGATGCCTGTGCCTTTTATTCAACTTCATCACTTTTCAGATTAAGTACACATTGACTAACACTTTCTAGACAGATTTTTAAAAGCTGTTCTTCCATTACCTAGTAACAAATGAAAATTGTAGTAGATACTTTGCATCTTTTCAGATTATTTACAGCGGTGTGATACTCAAACATTAAATGATTGTCCACATTTGTTGGGGGGACGGGACCATTTTGTATTACTAAAGCTGACAGGCACAAAAGGGGAGGAGGGAATACGTAGGATAAAATTTGACTCTTTAATAAACAACATTTTTAAAGTGTGGTCTCATAGCATTTTTATACTTTATTAATCAAATAAAACCTTATGTATTGTATGTGGACTGCAGCTACAAATAAATGTGTGTCTTATGTACATTTATTTTGTCACTTTGAGGAATACATGTTGCTGTAAAAAAATCACTTCCACATTTTCTGTACTATATAACTTGGCTATGACTTTGCACTGAATTTTTTAAAATATTACTGCCTTTTTATGATATACACAGATATATATATGAAAGCATGAATGATCTTTGATATTTCTCTTTTTAAAATTGCAATGGTATAGAAATCTTAGTATCTTGCCTTAAGCCTGAGTGCTTTTCTAGGAGACTGACTGTAATTGCAGCTTTCAAAGTTATTTCTGATATTTGCATAATGTGGCCACAGTCTAATACAGAATTAATATATGCGTAGGTCTGTATTGAATTGTCGCCAGTGCATGCTGTATGGAGGAAAAATAAATCAGGCAATATTGTACCATTCTCATAATCCATAGGAATTTAATTTTCCTTTTTGGCTTTATACTTTCAAACTGTGACTAAAAATCAGCAAAAGTTTATAGATAATAAAATGCATTGGGAGCAAATGTAGACATTTGCCTTTAAATGTCAATTTATCTGTAAGAACCAAATATTTCAGTTGAATTACACTGATAGCTAATAAAGATGTACAGTATTTCTATCAATATCTTAACCCATAATATATGGGTTTAACGTGACTCCATAACTGTCCTACAGTTACATTAAACACTATTCTGGAATAACAAATGTCTTGGCTCTTGTTCTTCAAATGCACAATTTTGAGCGGGAATTTTTTTTAATGATGCTTGTGCCTAAAATAAAACGTTTGTCCATTGATTTAGCAAAACATACATTCTCTGGATTTTTGTCAGTATTTTGAACATGCAGCCTCTTACTCTGGGTTCTGGGTTGATTCTTCTACAGCATAAACCAATCTATGAGGATCTGAAGAGGCCTTTGAAGTAGAAGACAAGACCTGGTGAATAAGGATCCGGAGAAATAAATGCTTATCTGTCTCCCATCCTAACAGATAAGAATCTGAACACGCCACATCCCTTGAACGTGCCAGGGCTGCCAAGTCTAGTCCTTAGTCATACACAGTATTTGTGTTAAACTCTTCTGTTTTTTTTCTTCCTGTAGCAATAGAGCTTTTGTTAAAAAGAAACATGAAGGCAAACAAAATGAAATATCCATAACGCCATATATTTAAATGCTTCTCTCACACCAACACCAGATAGGCTAAGGAATGTGTCTGACATTAATGGTATTCAGCAGTCTTGTTTCAAAGCAATTCTGGGAATGGTTTCTTGGCATCAAGTTCAACTTGCTGAGCCTTCCAACTTACTTGCGATGTCGATTTTTAAACATTTAAGTGTTGGGTTTTAAAAACCCACTTATTTTGATGGGTGTTTTTCAGAAAAGTATGACACAAAATGTATGTCTGGTTGCACAAAGTCAGGAATGAAAGTGTTGGGGATTTACCCCCCCCCTCCAAATAATAATAATGAGGTTCACGTTTTCTCCCCCTTGAACCCAAAGTGCAAGATAATTCTGAGGCCTCATTTACACTGACCATTTAATACAGTTCAAAGCTAGCTCCAAGATGCACTTCTCCAATTACTGGTCAATAGCTTAGTCCCAAAGCCTCATCTTTATTTTTTCCCCTAAAGGTCAGGAGAAAGAGTGTGATCTAATTTTGTTGGTAAGTTCCATAGATGAGGGGCCACCACTGAGAATGCCTCGTCTCTTGTCCCCACCTACCACACCTGTGAAAGGTGGGACCGAGAGCAGGGCCTCCCCCGATGATCTTAACTCTGAGGTGGATCATAGAGGGAGATACGTTTGGACAGGTAAACTAGGCCTTTTAGGGCTTTATAGGCTAAAGCCAGCACTTTGAATTATGCTCTGTAGCAGACTGGCAGCCAGTGGAGCTGGCACAGCAGTGGGGTCGTGTGTTCCCTGTATGCCAGTAAGAAATCTGGCTTCCGCCAATTGGACTACTGGAAGCTTCCGAACAATCTGTGAAAGCAACCCCACATAAAGCATGTTGCAGTAGTCTATTTGAGATGTAACAAGAGTGTGGACTACTGTGGCCCAATCTGATTTCCCAAGGTAGGGATGCAACTGGCACACAAGTTTTCATTGTGCGAATACTCTCCTAGCCACTGTCAACACCTGGGGTTCCAGGCTCAGTGATGAATCCAGGAGAACTCCCCAGCTGCGAACCTGTCTTTAGGGGAAGTGTAATCCAGCATAGTTGTAACCCTATACTCTGATTCAATTCAATCTTAAAATAGGATGCCATGGTTATGCAGCCCAACAG
Source organism: Anolis apletophallus (assembly GCA_030556195.1). NCBI lineage: Eukaryota > Metazoa > Chordata > Lepidosauria > Squamata > Anolidae > Anolis > Anolis apletophallus. The sequence goes on along the minus strand of JARBWK010000002.1, from coordinate 90,038,143 downwards.
ATTAAAGGGGTTCCTGTTGCCGTTTTAGGCCTCTGCACTTCTCTTGGAACGTATTGCATTACCAAAACCTAACGCCTTTAAAAAAAAAATTGCAGACCTGCATTTTGCAACATACTTAGGCCCTTTGGCTGAACAGCTGCCCTGGAAAAATATGTTTAAGGTTCTTTTGGGAAGGTGCCTTCAAGGGCCTTCAAAGTCCATTGCAGCCCCCAGGCTTCACTTTGCAGATCTGAAAACCTGGCCCTTCCGATGTGCCTTTGGCGAATGAATATATATCCCACTTTTAGCCTGTCCCTATTACAGCTCTATCCTCATGATGCACTTACCCCTAACTCTAATGAAGGCTTACCTGCAGTTTCTGGCCTTTTCCAGTTCCCTCTTCAATAGTACATTCTCCCTTAGAAACATATCCCACCTATTTCATCCAGGGTTTTGTTAACTTCTATTTTACTTCTAGTACATTTGGTCCCCCAACTGCTCCCATTTTTCTTTCATGTCATTCTGGAATTTTGTTGTGTTGCACATGTATGTATTTTGATGGTATTTTGCTTCTTTGTATTTTATTTTGCTATATGTGTATGCTATCTGTTGAAATTTTGGGCTTGGCCTCATGTTAGCTGCCCCAAATCCCCCTTGGGGAGATGGTGGCGGGGTATAAAGAAAGATTATTATTATTCACGTCCGAGAAGTTTGAAGAACCGTTTCCATTGCCGTTTGTAGTGAAAGCAATGAGATATGACCTACCTCAACATGATTTATGATAGTATTTCCTGCCGATCCTACTGTTTTGTCGCACTTTTCTGATGCTCCTGTAAAATGTATCGCAGTCATTGAAATTGTACCTCAGCCAATTTTCTTTCCAGCTATATTGTTCTTATGTTGTGTACAATTAGGTTGTATTGTTTTAGTGGATGTTTTTAAATGGTGTTCCCCCCCCCCCCCTGTGTTTTAATTGTCTTTTGGGCTTGTCCCTTGTAAGCCGCCCTGAGTCCCCAAAGGGAGATGGTTTGCGGGGTATAAAAATAAAGTTATTACATTATTTATTTATTTACTATGCTTCTATACCGCCCCTCTCAGCCTGAGGGTGACTTGAGGCGGTGAACAAACAGCAAGTGCCCACAGACACAACACATATGATAAAAACAGACATATAAAAACCATACAAATTAACAGTTAAAAACTACAAAATACGAATCTCAGCATCTCATTCTTAAAATCGGTTTCCGTTGCATCGTCATAATATTCCATTGGTCTAGATCAGGGGTGTTTATTAGGTAGATCACGATCTACTGGTAGATCGCGTAGGGCGTCCTGTTAGATCGCAGGCAGGGCGGGAGGAAGGCTCAGTCCCGTCCTGCAGGCTCCTGATGCCGTCCAAGTGCTGCTGGCCCTGGGTTATCTGAGATCCCACACAGTTGAATAAAATCCCATGTTATCTGCTTTGAATCAGATTATATCGCAGTGTGGACTCAGAAAACCCAGTTCAAAGCAGATATTGTGTTATATGTTTCACATTTTTGTAGTGGGTAGGTAGATCATTTTGACTTGGTTGTTTTATAAGTACCTCGCATGCTGAAAAAGTGTGAGCACCCCTGGCCTAGATTAATTAAAGTTCATCTGCGAATGCCTGCTCGAACAGCCAAGTCTTGACTTTCTTACGAAATGTCAGGAGGGAGGGGGCTGATCTGATGTCACTAGGAAGGGCGTTCTAAAGCCGAGGAGCCACCACTGAGAAGGCCCTGTCTCTCGTCCCCGCCAGTCGCACCTGCGAAGCAGGCAGGACCGAAAGCAGGGCCTCTCCGGATGATCTTCAACACCTCGATGGTTCATAGGGAGAGATGCAATTGGGCAGGTAAGTTGGACCAGAACCGTTTATTATTATTATAAACAAAACCCATACAGCTCGCCAGAGAATGAGAAAAACAAGGTGAGATCTGAAGCCATAACATTTTCAGCACTGATCTTGCAAACACTGGCATTTCAGGTGTTTTGGACTTCAGAACCCCAGAACCATTGGCCTTGGCAGCTAAAGCTTCTGGAAGTTGGAAGTCCACAAAACCTAGCGTTTGGGGATCATAGTTGTAGGTCAGGCCTGGGCAAACTTGGGCCTTCCCTCCAGGTGTTTTGGACTTCAACTCCCACAATTCCTAACAGCCGGTTGAAGGGAGTTGAAGTCCAAAACACCTGGAGGGAAGGCCCAAGTTTGCCCAGGCATAGCTCCTTAAAAATATCCCTCTCCACCTTCATCAATTCAACACAGCTCAAGGAAAAGAGCTTTCCAGTCCTCCACCCTCTCTGTGGTTTAGGCCTAAGGAGGGACCTAGGCTTCTCTCCCCCCCCCTCACCGGAAATAGGAAGAGGTGGATTAGAGACCTGTGCGCGTTGTCGTCACTTCCGCCGAGGGAAAGGCTTGATCTGCGCAGCCGCCTCGCGGAGCTCTTTCTTTCCGCCGCCATCATGGGTCGCATGCACGCTCCTGGGTGAGGGCCCCGGCCGGCGGGAAGCGGGGACTGAGGGAGGGAGGGAGGGAGGGGGTCTCCTAGGGGTCTCAGCGAGCGGCTTCCGACGCCTGGGAAGGCCCTGGGGGGTGGGGGCCGAACGGGAAAAGAAGGGAAGGGAAGGCGGCCTTCTGGCTAGGCCGCGTTTCCCCTCGGCTGAGCCGTGGGTGCAGCTACACCAGGCCTGGGCAAACTTGGGCCCTCCCTCCAGGTGTCTTGGACTCTTTAGCTCCCACTATTCCTAACAAGCCTACCGACTGTGAGGAATTGTGGGAGTTGTGGTCCAAAACACCTGGAGGGAGGGCCCAAGCCATGTGGCCGGCATGACTGCATGAAGCGTTGTTACTTTCCGTTGGAGCAGCACCTATTGATCTACCCACACCCGCATGTTCTTGAGAACTGCTAGGTTGCTAGGGCTAACATTAGGAACTCACCCTGCCTTTCGGATTCAAACCCTAGAACTGCTAGGTCGGAACTCACCTTGCCTTTTGGATTCAAACCTTAGAACTGCCAGGTTGGCAGTTGCTAGTTAGAACTGCTAGGTCGGCAGGTGCTAGGGTGAACAATGGGAGCTGAAATCGCTCCCTGGATTCAGCCTTGTAACGCCAAAAGAGGAGCCAGTCCCTCGAATGCGAGGGGGAAGGCCTTCAGGAGTAGCAATAGCGGGTGCAAGGCTCGCCGATACGGAATGAGGAAGATGTCAGGAGGGAGGGTCAAGCTCCCGAGGCAGCGCTTTCAGGCCAGCCTCCACCGGGTACCTAGCCAATAGAGGTCCCCTCCTTCTCTTCAACAGCGAAGGAGGACGAGAGAGCGAGCGTGCGCTCTCCCTCCCGGGGTCAAGTCCCGCATCAGGGGACGAGAAGGGCTGGTTCCTTACTGCGATACCGGGACCTACGTGGTAGACTCAACGCAGTGGCATCCTGGGATTTGGAGTTTTACCAGGACTTTTCTTCTTCTTCTCTGCCAAAGAGTTGCTGCTGCTCCTCGTGGGCCTCGTATAGTTTTTTTGCTCCGCATACAGTGTGATTCCATACAGCATTGATTTATTTATTTCTTGGGTTTATGCACCGCCACTCGGAGCGGTTTACAGAATAAGCCATGTATAAAACAATAAAACTGGACTAGATAAAACAACCAATTTAAAAACAGAATTAAATTCAAGACTCAAAGGCCGGCCTAAATAGATAGGTTTTGCATGCTTTGCGGAAAGTGGTCAAACTTCGCAAGGCCCGAGTCTGAGGTGGCAAGGCGTTCCATAAGACCAAGGCGATGATGGAAAACGTTTTTTGTCAGGCGGAAGGATCTCACACTGGGGATATCTAAGAGGTTCTGATCCTCTGGCTTTAGAGATCTTGGGGGTTATATGGCAGGGCTAGCTGCCGGTTAACTGGAAATCTAACAGCTGGTAAGCTGGCTAGGATTTCTGGGAGTTGAAGTCCAAAACACCTGCAGGGCCGGCAGTTGGACAGCCCTGTTATATGGGAACAGACAATTCCTTAGGTATACTGGCCCCAGACCATATAAGGCCTTAAAAGTCAAGACTAATACCTTGAAAGTGATCCGGTATTCAACAGGTAACCAGTGCAGACCCTGGAGGACCGGTGTAATACGACAACTCGCAGGTTCCCCTGCGAGCAGTCGGGCCACAGCGTTCTGCACTAGTTTAAGTTTCCGGATCACTGTCAGGGGTATGCCAATGTAAAGAGCTTCTTTGTATTTTATGGTCTTCCCATTTTTCTTTCACATGGTTATTAGCTGTAAGCGTTTACAGGTATATTTTTCTTAAATTTCCACTTAGAATCATAGAGTTGGAAGAGACCTCATGGGCCATCCAGTCCAACCCCCTGCCAAGAAGCAGGAAAATCGCATCCAAAGCACCCCCGACAGATGGCCTTCCCGCCTCTGTTTAAAAGCTTCCAAAGAAGGAGCCTCCACCACACTCGGGCAGAGAGTTCCACTGCTGAACAGCTCGCACAGTCAGGAAGTTCTTCCTAATTTTCAGATGGAATCTCCTTTCTTGTAGTTTGAAGCTGTTTGAAAAAGAAGCATGATACTTAAGAGGGGACAAGGGACCTGATTTCATCTGATTGATTAATAGCAATAGTAGGAAGAGTAGATTTGATTAAATAAATAACCTTTGTCTTTACAATTAGAAAGAAAACAGCATTAGTGTTGGAAGGAAATCTGTCTTAGTGTTAGCCATGAGAGAAACACAGATCTTTGAAAACATGCAACACAAATAGCAGTTGAAAGAAGAGAAGCAGGCAATAAACAAGCCACGACTTCCTTAGAGGTGTAAAAAGGGATCAATTTGAGGATCTCAGAATGCCTTAGATGTAGGGGTTGGAAATAGTATTTATTTATTTACTTATTTACATCATTTATATTCTGCCCTTCTCACCCCGCAGGAGTCTTGGGGCGGATTACAATGCACATATACAGGGAAGCATTCTATGCCATACACATACAACATATATAGACAGACAACGAGCTACACAATTGGTCGAGAGCTCACCCTGACCCAGGCAGGCCTCGAACTCATGACCTTCTGGTCAGTAGAGATCTTCTGCAGCTGACTCCCAGCCCGCTGTGCCACATTCCCGGTTTTGATATAGTTGATTTTGATTGATTGGGCCAAATTGAGTCTTCAAAAGTCCCAGAGGGTATATTAATATATTGAATGGTTATAACCAGGACATTTGCTTTCCTGGACTGTTTTGATAAGCATCTGATCAAAAGTGCCATGTGCAGGATGAAAGTAAGAAAAGACAAGATGAAAGACAGTGGGGGGCATGGGAACGGAAGTATTTGGAAGGTGTGAAATGTCCTTGGAAATCCTATAAAGTCCAACCAAGCTGTGTCTTGGGGTAGCACTTCCTTCTTTTTCATGTTGCCCACAGTTCTTTGTATCACAAAAGCAAAAATAGACACTCACCAAGGTAAACGTTATTCTGGCAACAACCCAGCACAAAATGCTAACTGAAACTCTGCTTGAATTGCCACTGCTTTGTCATCATCACAATGGTGGCAGTTTTGAAAGAGATGTGTGTTAAGTATCACATAATGAATAGCATGTTTTGGTTGCTGTGAGTTTTCCGGGCTGTATGGCCATGTTCCAGAAGCATTAACGTCTGACATTTCGCCCACATCTATGGCAGGCATCCTCAGAGGTCTTTAGCATTAGAAGTATTCCAGCCATGAAATCCTTCGACAATAGCATTTTTGTTACAAATCTTTGAAATAATTGACTTCTGGGTTGTTTTTTTTAACAGGAAGGGTCTGTCCCAGTCGGCTTTACCCTACAGGCGAAGTGTGCCCACAGTAAGTACTGTGTTCTGTTTATAATCCCATTTTGGTTTAGGGGCAGAATTTTATTATTAGTTTTTAAAAATGGGTGTCAGGAGCAACTTGAGAAACTGCAAGTCACTTCTGGTGTGAGAGAATTGGCCGTCTGCAAGGATGTTGCCCAGGGAGTGTCCAGGTGTTGGACGTTTGTATTGACATTGTATCGGTGCCCAATGTAAGGCATTGAATTTTGCCATTTTATGTGTAAACCGCTTTGAGTCCCCCCAGGGGTGAGAAAGGCAGTATATAAATACTGTAAATAAATAAATAAATCCTTGTGGGGCGCTTTTCTCATGTCCCCGCATGGGAAGCTGGAGCTGACAGATGGAGCTCAACCCGCCGTCACTAGAGTCAAACTACTGATCTGTCAGTCAGCTTTCCTACCGGCACAAGTGCCACTGGGGGCTCCACTGCAGAATTATAAAACTGTGATTCCATGTTAATTGCAATATCTGGTATCATTAGTCTGATGAGGCATTAGAGAAGCTCTCTGAAAGAGAATTAAGTGCTTCTCTATAAACTAAATTGCAGGATTCAATGGGATGGAATCATGACTCTTAAAGTGGAATCATAGTGCCAAAACTGTGTTGTGTTAGTGAGTCCTGCATATGGGAATGATCTATTGGTGCATGAATGCTGCTAATGTAGATTAATTGTGAATGAAAGTATATCACTTTGTAACATGTGAACTAACTTGTTAAATAGCATCCTGTATTTGATTAAGTATCCTTTTACAGTAGACTTTCAGCTAACTGGAACTTAAACCAGCGTTTTCAACCTTTTTTGAGCCACGGCACATTTTTTACATTTACAAAATCCTGGGGCACACCACCAACCAAAATGACACAAAATGACACTCTAACACAGTAATACATATAGTTAATATGTTTTTAAATGTATTTATACACTCAGTGTGAAACCTGGGCCTGAACAGGAGAGTTGATACACAGTCACTAGAAAGGCTATCATGTCCAGCCAATGCCAAATGTAGTAATAGTTGGTAAACATAAACACGAAAATGTACCTGGTCCTCAGGGAAGCCGGCTGGAAAGAGAGCAGCCAGATGGAAGCACACTCTGAGGCAGAGAGTTCCACTGCTGAACAGCTCTCACAGTCGGGAAGTTCTTCCTAATGTTCACCCTCCTACACAGACATGCTTCCCTGTGATGTTTGCTTTTCTGCCTGCGCTGTTGTGCTCTGTGTGTGTGTGTGTGTGTGTGTGTATATATAATGTTCATTTGTGGGATTAACGTAACTCAAAAACCACTGGACAAATTGCTGCCAAATTTGGCTACAAAACATACTAATACTAACCCAAGGAGGGACCATCAGTCAAAAAATTGATTTTGTCATTTGGGAGTTGTAGTTGCTGGGAGTTGTAGTTCACCCGCAATCAAAGAGCATTCTGAACTCCACCAATGATGGAATGGAATCAAACTTCCCACACAGAACCAAGAGAAAATACTATAAGAGTTTGGTGGACATTGACCTTGAGTTTTGGAGTTGTAGTTCACCTATATCCAGGGGAGGCCCAGGCCTTGGAGCAGCAGCAGCTGCTGCCTCAGAGCAACATGCTGGTGGACTGTCTATTGGGGGTGCCTTGATTGTTCCTATTTCCCACGGCACACCTGATGATCGCTCACGGCATACTGGTTGGGAAACACTGACTTAAACAACCGGTTGGAGAATTCAAAGAAAGACTTCTTTAAATAAAAAGCTGTTTTAATAATACAATAAAGCAGTAAAACTGTTGCATTGACTTACGTTTGTCTTTATTTGCTTTTAATTACTGTATTTCAATATTCATATGAAGTCAGCGCAAAGATTATAGTATAATTTGGCGTACAGTATTATGCCTATCTTTATTAGTAACTCTCAATCAACCAGAAACTACATTTATCTGGCATCTACCAATCCCCATGGGCTCCAGTTAACTGATAGTCTACTGTATTAGGTTTATTATTGGTATACAAGCTTGTATTACAGCAAACTACATTAACCTGTGTTTGGGGTCCAACTTTCTCAACTGTGTGGCATATTAATATTTGTCACCTTTCTTAGGTTGCTTGGATTTGCAAATAGAACTTTACATGAGATAAGAAACAGCTGACAAAAGAGTTTTGCTACTTATGCTACATCCAGTGTGTGCATGCGTGTGTGTGTGTTTAGAGAAGATGGGATATAAACTAGGTAAATAAATATATATAGGTGCAGCTAAAAAGGAACACACAACACTTCATTGTTTGGTTTAAATACCACTTATATGGGTCAGTAGTTTGTGTTTTTGCCTTTCAAGCTTTGTGAACTAATCTGGCTCAAAACTGATCTCTTACAGTGGTTGAAACTTACTTCTGATGATGTTAAAGAACAGATCTACAAGTTGGCAAAGAAGGGTCTGACTCCCTCACAAATTGGTATGTACAATTAAAATCCTAAATTATCTTGATGCTGCTAAATTTAGCCAGATATAGTAGATCAGTAGAACATACAGTATTATTGTATTACTTGGAAGCAAATAGTAATAATAATAATGTATTTTATTTATATTCCACTCTATCTCCTCAAGGGGACTCAGAGCGGATTACAGTATACACATAGGCAAACATTCAATGCCTATATATACAATACACAAACAAACAAACAATACATATACAATACACAAACAAAGGCTAAGGTTTCCCTTTTCTTTCTCCGGCGTCTGGAGGTAATGCTCAACTCTGGCCATGGGGGGGTGCTCTTGTTCTATTTTTCCATGCCAATGAGCCTGATGTCTGTAGACTCTTCTGGTCGTGTTTTGCCGGCATAGCTGAATGGGCGCCTTTTACCTTCCCTTTGAGGCTGTACTTATTTATCTATTCACATTACATGTTTTCAAACTGCTAATAACAGAGATCTTAAGGATTTACTTGTATAACTGCTAGTCTTTCAAGATTTAAGCACAGCAGTCTTGTTTAACTCCTATAATGTGTAAAATTAGAGCCTTGGATTTTAGTTAACAGGTAACTGAATTGCTGACACAGATCTCTATTTAAAGATATTATATAGAAAGACAATTTATCAAATAAGTCAGTGGCATCTTTGGCAGTCCTTGGTGTCTCTTACTACTGTTAAAATTGCAATGCAAGGGCTAACATTAGCCTAATTCATTAAATGGCTATACTTGACAAACTAATTGTATTCCTAAAACAACAGAATCGCTGTCTTGCTCAGGTTGCTCACTGTGATGATTGTTGGTAACCATTCGCAGTTTCCACCAGAAAGGTTTTCCTTTGTGTTGGCTAATCCTTCCTTGGATGTCTGAGTGAGCACCTTCAATACTATGGCTGAGCTGTCTGGCATTTCTAATGCACAATTTCCCTTTACTGTTTTAGGTGTAATACTGAGAGACTCCCATGGTGTTGCCCAGGTTCGCTTTGTGACTGGCAACAAGATTCTTCGGATTCTTAAATCCAAGGGACTTGCTCCTGATCTTCCAGAGGATCTTTACCACTTAATCAAGAAGGCTGTGGCTGTCCGTAAGCATCTTGAGAGAAATCGGAAGGTAACAGGCTGATAACATATTTTGAGAAAGATTATTTTAAAAGGAGCAGATTAAAGGAGACTAAAATGTATTTTACTTTTCAATCATAAAACAAGTTATCACTAGTATAACTAAGCAGTTACATGCACTGCATAGAATGCAAACTGTTCCCAATATAATGAAACTATATCCATGGTTATCATGGTTTCCTCTTTATAGAAATAGGGATCCATGATCTTATTGAAAAGACTGAGAAGTATTATAATGTTTTAGGATGAGACTGTCACTTAGCGTCTGAACTGAGAAAATCTCACACAAATGCCATTCTCCAAATAAACCATGTTTTATGACTTTTCATCAAAACCAGGATATGTTCTTTTCCCCCCTGTTATAAGGATAAAGATGCCAAGTTTCGCCTCATTTTGATTGAGAGCAGAATCCACAGGCTGGCTCGTTATTACAAGACCAAGAGAGTACTTCCTCCTAATTGGAAGTAGTAAGTATAAGTTACTTGTAGATTTTTTTGCTTCAGATAGAAAGAACTTGTGTTTTCCAGAATGTAATGGAAAAATATTCTGCACTACACTAACTTTACATAATTGTTTATCAATTGATCGTAGTATACTAGAGTAAGAACTACGTATTACACTGGCCAACATATTTTGGTGCCTCCAAATGTTAGACCTGGTTTTGGGTATATTTGAAGAGCTTATTCAAAAATGGCACCAGTTTTCCCCTATCAGCTCTAGTTTTTGAGATACAAAACATAGGCCATCTACCAGTTGCCACCTGCTCACTCATAGAAAACCATGATAGTCATATCTGAGGAACTAGAACTGATGCTTGTCTCTCCGGTGCCGTTTTCTGAATCAGTGGCCCAAACAACCCCAGGAATAGTCTTAAAAACTGAGACACCAAGTGGGTGGAGACAAAAGTTCCCTGGGACAGCATTCTGTTCTCAGAGTGGCAAAGCCATTTGTTTGGAAAGTTCACAAACAAGACATGAATGCAAAAGCATCTTTTATCTCTTCCACTTAAAAAGGCCGTGACATACAACATCTATTTAAAGCAGTAGTTCTCAACCTTTGGTTATGGAAGTGTTTTGGACTTCGACTCCCACAATTCCTACCACCTGGTAAGATGGTTTGGATTTCTGGAGTTTAAGTCCAAAACACCTGGAGGACCAAAGGTTGGGAGCCACTGGTTTAAAGGAACACAGTGGATATACAGATCATAAGGCTCAAGAATATATTTATATTGGAAGATGTTGCAGTTAACATTATTCCTGTTAACATCTTATCTGGGTCAGTTCTTTGGTGGGTAAAATCTCCCATTGAGAGTCACTGTGATGATGGTATTCCAAACATTTGCAGTTTCCACCAGAAATGATTTTCTTTATGTTGGCCAGTCCTTCCTTGGATGTTTGAGTGACCTCCTGCAGTGGACATTAAATAACTAAATGTATTATTAACACTGTCTCATTTCTCCCCTTTAGTGAATCATCCACAGCATCTGCTCTGGTTGCATAAGAGTTCTTGTGTTCACCGTTGGAATTAAATCATTTGCATTTTTCTTCGTCATGTCTACTTCAGTGAAAGCTGGTAGAATCAGATGTCATCTTGACCAAACCAATAAAAGCTTATGAATTTTCCCACTCTTACTTGTAAATGGAGTTATTTATGAAAATTACTTGCATGTACTGTAATGGGTAAGCCACTGGATGCGAGTTTATAAAAAGTTTATAAAGTTGGAATGCAACTTTAACTACATGAGTGTTAAAACTCAGTTGAAACGATAGTAAATTACTTTATGTTGAGTAGTGATACCAGACCAGTCTTGGTTGTTGATGAGGGAGTGTTTAGCACAGATAGACATATTTGTTGAGCCTGGGATCAATGAACCCCTCAAGACCCAACTGTTCATGCACTACCCCTTATTCCTACAACCAAAAGCAGCTGGACATATGTTTGTTAGTTTTTTTAATAAATAAATCTTGCCAATGATGCAGGCATAAACCATGGTTTAAAAGAACCATGGTTCTTCAAACATATGGTCCTTGTTTAAACCAGCTATTTATCCCCAAGGGCTCCAGGTGCTATTAAAATGGCGTTCCAAAGGAAGCAGTTTCTACTTTATAAAAATATATCCATAAATTATTATGTTTATGTTTATTATGTTTATTTATACCCTGCTTTTCCTCTCCCTAAGGAGATTCTATTTTATTCCCTGATAAATTTGAAATAATGTTTTGGTAATTTTTCAACAGAAGGTAAGTTAAAATGTAAAAAAAAAACCAACCCCACATAAACTTTGAAAAACTTGCATACCAATGATTGGGAAATTGAGAATAATTAGGACATTTTAGGAAAAAATACATTTTTAGAGAAAAACGTCTTTTAGTGATTGCAAAAACAAATGTTGCCCTTAGAAGTACTGCAATGCTAGCTAAATGGGTAGTTGGGCAAATGTGATGGAATTTATTTTTAATAATAATGATTTAAAAAACTTAATTTTGATCTCGCCATATCTTCGCAAGGGAACTCGGTGCAGTTTACAACAAAAATGGGCAAACATTCAATGCCACCAGAAACACAACAAAACACGTCAAATCATGAACAGTCAAATAACATCAAGATATATTAATAAAACAACTCAAGAATAACTAGAAATTTAGATATACAAATAAAACAATTGGGACACGTTTCACTAATAAATTTAATAATAAGCAGTTAATAATTGGGAGAATTTGGTTTTCCTTTGATTTGAATATAGTCATAAACTTTGAAATCAGTGAAGGGTTATGATACTGCATTTCAGGCAACTTGTTTCCAGACATGCTTCTGGTGACCATCGTTTGTTGCTCTTAGGAAGTTGTACAAAGCAAGCTGGACAGTAGAAAGTTTGTTGCAGTGCATGCCTGATACCATACTATTCCTGCTGTGTTGTGATGGCTATTGAGTACTCTGCCCTTGACATTGCAATGCTTTTAAAGTTGGCAGCAGGATGGATTGATTTAAATCACCAAAAGAAAACAAACCATTGTTTTAAAAAGTTTTCCCAAATGCTTCCTTTAGTTCTTGGACAACAATGCAAAGTTAATTTAAAAACCATTTTCAATCCATCAGGGCAGTTTACAACTTCTAGGAGGATATAGTTTAATTTCTTAAGATAATGATCTTTTCATGTTTATGTTTGTTTATACCCTGCAAATGTTAAATAATTTATTCATTACTTACGTTGAATTGTGAATGCTATGTTAGGAATAGTAAGGAATAAACTTCCCATATAGCACAACACTATAAGGCCTAGATTGAATTGTTATATTTAGCATAGACCTACTGAATCAATGGGAATTCAGTAAGTCCGCCTAAATACCATTTATTCAGCAGATACACTATGAGCTCTTAGGGCTTTTGCTGAGACTGTCTACTGGCTTTCCATTTTTATCTGCTTGTTTTAAATATATTCCAAATTTCATTTTTTTAATAAAAAAACCTTTCAAAGCTTATCTTAATTGTATATTCCTCAAAATTTCTCCAAATAAGATTATCCACTTTCCTGTTAATTATGTTCATTTTTTATTCATAGACTGAAGCAAATAAGGATACTGTTTTTTGATGTTTGATGTAGATTATGTGTGAGGGATTCCTTTTTATAAAGTAAATATAAGCTCAGAGTGTTTTAATGACAGTTTGTTTTAATCATTATAGTCAAACAAGAAATTAGCTGTTCATGAGAAAGTAATTAAAATTAAAATTAATTGTTTTTTATCCACTTGTTTCTAAGAACCTAAAGGTGGTACCTGAGAGATAATGCTGAAGGCACCAACTGCTTATGCCCAGCAGAGTGCAGATTGTGACTCCTAGTAGTCTCTCTGATAAATCTCCGATTCTCATCCATAATGTTCTCACATTAAGCTAATACTTCATTCATCTGAGTGAATGTTGCAGATTTACTTCTCAAGTCCTTCCTTAGCTTAGGAGGTCGGAACCCCTGGGGAGGGGTCACAAGGGGGTGTCAGACGGTCACCAAAGACCACCAGAAAACAGTATTTTCTGGTGGTCATGGGGGTTCTGTGTAGGAAATTTGGCCCAATTCTACAACTCCCAAATGTCAAGCCCTATTTCCCCCAAACTTCACCAGTGTTCACATTTGGGCATATTGAGTATTTGTGCCAAGTTTGGTCCAGATCTAGCATTGTCTGAGTCCACAGTACACTCCGGATATAGGTGAACTACAACTCCAAAACTCAAGGTCAATGCTCAGCAAACCCTTCCAGTATTTTCTGTTTATTTATTGTTCATACTTGTATGCCACCACTCCCCAGGGGCTCGGAGCGGCTGTTGGTCATGCGAGTTCTGTGTGCCCAAGAATGGTTCACTTCCATTGTTGGTGGAGTTCAGAATGCTCTTTGATGGTAGGTGAATTATAAATCCCAGCAACTACAACTCCTAAATGACAACACCAATCCTCTCTTACCCCACCAGTATTCAAATTTGAGCATATCGGATATTTGTACCAAATTTGGTCCACTGAATGAAAATACATCTTGCATATCCTATATTTACATTACTATTCATAACAGTAGCAAAATTGCAATTGTAAAGTAGCAAAAAAATAATTTTATGTTTGGGGTTACCACAACATGGGGAACTGTATTAAGGGGTTGTGGCATTAGGAAGGTTGAGAACCACTGATTTAAACAAATGTGAACACTCTTGTTTAGCAAATAAACCAAGAAGCTTTGAAAAGCCTGCTTTCTAAACTCTAAACTTCTGTATTAAGGGATCGCAGAATTAGGAAGGTTAGGAATCACTGCCTTAGGCGATCCCTCATCTGCATATGATTGACTTCCAAGTGTAGTGTCTTGTCAGTGGATACATAGGTGACTGTGGAGCCCTACCACATGTTCTCCCACAGTGAGGACATCGGTTTCCAGGTGGAAGGCGGTCCTGGTCAGGGTTGGCTTGACACGCCTTCCTCTTGATACGTTTCTCCCTTTTGCCCTCAATTGTGCCTCTTCAAATTCTGCAGCACTTCTAGTCACAGCTGACCTCAAGTTAGAGTTCCCAAGAGCCAGGACTTCCCAGTCCTTGGTGTCTATGCCACAGATTTTAAGGTTGGCTTTAAGCCCATCTTTAAATCTCTTTTCCAGTACGGTTCTTCTCAGGTAATGCAGGCTTGTTTAGTATAGCTAAGCAACATGCAACAACTGTTTCGGAAGTCTTATATCCTATAGTCTTGCAAATCCTAAAATCAGGCAACTGAGAATCCTGGCCATCCTCATGCTCTATAAATGTAACATTATTACTGCCAAATTTTATTATAAAAAGCCATTTTAAACCACAGAAAGATCTCACCAATGCCTGAGAGTGGCCAGGACCTATATTAACAGGATGCTCATTGGTCTGACTGAGACTTCTATGCTCACATTGTTTTATAACTTCCTGATTGAATTCTACATGTTTTACTTCAGCCACTTAAAATACCTTTATGAAGTTGGCCTCATATAGCATAAAATATGTAAACTTTAAAATTGTCCAGAACTCTTCATCAAGACATGTATTAAAGTTAGAGAATGAGGGAGGAAAATTAATTTGAACTGCATGCTATCTTCATGCAGTTAAACCAGGTCCTGTGGAGAAGGCTGCCATCTGAATACTGTATATACTAGTGTAAAAGTCGATCTCCTGTATAAAGTGAGGGCATGTCTGGGGGCTAAAATTGTGGATTTTGATATTCCCAATTGATAAGTTGAGGGTCATAAAGGCTAGAAGCAGTGTTATCATGCACAATAATAATAATAATAATACTTTAATATTTGTGAGTCGCCCTCCACCGGCGGTGCTCCGGGCGACTTACAATAGTTAAAAACCCTAGGGTGAACAATGAACAACAGTTTTAAAAACAAGGAATGTAAGCAGGGGGATGGCTCGAGTGGTTCAGGGTGCCGGGCCAGTCCCGAACGCTAGGCGAAAGAGCCAGGTCTTCAGTGCTGTGCGGAAACCAGATAGAGACGGAGAGGCTCTGAGGGCGGGTGGCAGTGAGTTCCAGGTTGAAGGGGCCGCGACGGAAAAAGCTCTCCGCCGGGTCTCCGCCAGTCTAGCCTCCCGCACTCCAGGAGTAGTCAGGCGGTCACCGTTGATGGAGCGTACTGGCCTCTCACTGCATTGGGCCGCCAACCGGTCACTCAGATAGGAAGGCCCAATGTTGTGCCGGGCTTTAAAGGTGAGCACCAGGAGTTTGTAGAGGGATCTGGCCTCCAGGGGCAGCCAGTGGAGTTCTTTGAGAATGGGGGAGATGTGATCCCTCACTGATGACCCAGTGATGAGTCTGGCTGCGGCGTTATGGATACGTTTCAGCCTCCTAGTTGTTGTCTGGGGGAGGCCTACGTATAGGGCGTTGCAGTAGTCGAGGCGTGAGACAACGGTGGCATGGACCACTGTTCTCAAGGCCTCTGGTGGGAGGTAGGGGGCCAGCCGACGGGCCCTACAAAGGTGGAAAAAAGCGCCCTTAGCTGCAGCCTGGATCTGGGCCTCCATCGTGAGATTTTCATCTAGGATCACTCCCAGGCTTTTCACCGCCGGGGCTGGAGCCAGGGACTCGCCCTCGAAGAGTGGAAGTGGTGGGCGGGGGACGGGACAGCCAGGCCAGAGGATCTCCGTTTTGGCCGGGTTGATCTTGAGTCTATACGCTCTGAGCCAGCTCGTCACCGCCCTCAATCCTAGGCTGAAGCAGTCCGGCACCGATGATGACCCAGGGTCAAGCTTCAAGAGCAGCTGCGTGTCGTCTGCGTATTGGAAGCAGGAGAACCCGTGGCTCCTGGCGATATTGGCCAGGGGCTGGATGTAGATATTAAAGAGGGTGGGAGATAGAATGGCACCCTGAGGGACTCCACCTCCAATTCGATTTTCGAGAGACTTGACCCTGCCACTCGACCCGCTGCGAGCGGCCCCGCAAGAACGACTCCAGCCAGGCCAGAGCTCTGTCTTGGATCCCGGAGGCCGCCAAGCGATGGAGAAGCAGGTCGTGGTCGACGGTATCAAAGGCCGCCGTAAGGTCCAGAAGAACTAGGATTGCCGAGCCTCCCCGATCTAGTTGCCGGCGAATGTCATCAGTGATTGCCACGAGAACGGACTCCACCCCGTGGCCCGCACGGAAGCCCGACTGGGACGGGTCCAGGCCCCCGGATTGGTCTAAGAAGGCCCGGACTTGGCTTTCTACAGCTCGTTCAAGGAGCTTGCCCAGGAAGGGTAAGTTGGCTACCGGGCGGTAGTTGCAGGAACCTCAGGGTCGGTGATGGCTTTTTCAAGGGGGTGACTCTTGCCTCTTTCAGGAGTCCGGAAGGCACTTGTTTCAGAGAGAGGTTCACCAGATCCCTCAGAGCGCCGGACAAAATGTCAGTATTAGACTTGATTAGATGTGAAGGGCAGGGATCCATTGGGCAGGTCGTCGCTCTCGCCCCGGTCACCAGCTTTCTCACCTCCTCCGTAGTTAAGGGGGTGAACTCTGCGAGGCGCTGTCCGGTTGCCCGGACGGGGGGCTGGGACCTCGGGCCGTCTGTCTCGGGGGTCGGTGGTAAGTCCTGCCGAAGGGCCACAAGAGAAGTGGTCGATGGTTCTTTGTTTCTCTGCAGGAAATTGCCCATAGAATTGTGCTGGGAGATTAAAGAGAACAGTTCTCTTGACATTGCTATGTTCTCCTGTGTGATTACATCAGGCATGGGCAAACTTTTCCATCTTAGGGCCACATTGTGGGCTCGTTTGAGAGGGCGGGGCAAAGAAGGATGGAGAGCAGACAGGCACATGTTGGGTGGGACGGGCCCAGGAGAGGAAGGGGCTGGGAGGATCTAGGAGTTATCCTCACATAAGGATGAGGCTGCTCACCCCATCCTTATGCTGGAAGGAAATGAGATAGGCGGTGACTGCCCCAATCCTCATCCCTCAATCTTCTGGCTGTCCTCTCTGCATTATGCTGGGAGGAGGGCGAGACGGACCGGCCAAGAGCAGTTTGGAGGGCTCTTAGCCACTGTGTGGCAACTTTTTGGCATAAGGATGGGGCCGCTTGCCCCATCCTTATGCCGGGAGGAGGACAAGACATTGGTGGCTGAGAGCACTTCCTCCTGTCCTGTTTTGCCCCAGAAACAGCCTTACAACAAGGCTGTTTCTGGGGCAAAGCTTTACTTCAGCAACATGATGATAATGTAACAAACACCAGCAAAGGAACAACAGGTAAATTCCAAAAACAAAGCAACAGTTTAATATCAGACATAATACAAGAGTCTTTGGCAAAAAGTCTTTGTGAGGCACTTTGTAGACGCTGGAGCTGCAAGCAAGCAAACAGAGCATAGAAGCACTAAATCGGTGAACCTCAACCTGTGAGTCCCCAGATGTTTTGGCCTTCAACTCCCAGAAATCCCAAAAGCTGGTAAACTAACTGGGATTTTTGGGAGTTGTAGGCCAAAACACCTGGGGACCCACAAGTTGAGAACCACTGCATGAAGTAGAAGTGTTGCTGCCAGCATTGACCACTTTCCTTACTGCTATTTTACTGCTGTTTACAGCCCCAGCTCCCAGCACAGCCGTTCCTAGGACAAGGTCTGATTGCTCAGCATCCTTGCAGCAATTCTAGCTGACCTCCTTTGATCACGTTGAATGCGATTTTTCTGCTACTTGGCAGAGGGTTGGAATGGATGGCCCATGAGGTTTCTTCCAAATCTATGATTCTTTTGCCCTTTGACATTCCTGAAACGTAGGAATCGGCATTATGTTTTCCTCGCCCTCTTCCTCCTCCTCAACATTTGGCCCCAAATCCCTAACTCATACATTTTCAGCCTCCTGTTCTACCTCAGAAGGAGGAGTACACAATACCTCCCCATCCTTTCTGCATAAGGATGTGGTGGGCCACCATGTCCTTATGCCAAGAGGAGAGGGAAAATGAGGAGGACCCAGGGGGCCACATCCAACCCCCATGCTTTAGTTTGCTCATATCTGGATTACATGGTTTGCTGTGGCTAGATGCTCAATACATTGTTCATTTCAGTCAAAATAATATTCTAGTTATATACCAAGATTGCCCTGGAGTGGACCCCTCCCATATGACAGGGACCTAATGTAATCTCATATAACTGAATTAATGGAGTGGAAGATTGCATATGAGGTGAGTTATAGGTTATTTCCGATTAATTAGTGGTTAAGAATATGATGCAGAGAGGGTTGGAATACATATTTGTCATAATGGAAGAAAATATGCAGTTGTGTTCTCCAAACCATGTATGTTTATTCGTTAACGTGGAGTCAGGTAAATGCTGACTTCATCACATTTGTAGAGGGTGCCAACAACACTACAAATTAAATGAGAATAATGTAGAAATATGAAATGGTGCATATGGAAGTATAAAGGTTATGCAAATGGCAAATAATTCACCCTGCGTATATAGCCTAACTTTATGCCATTAACAGGATGCCAGCAATTGTGTGCCCTGTGCACTGCTGATCTGTATTTTCATACATTAATTTACACATAACGGCATTCTCAACTGGATGTATGTTCGTTCCGGCAATTGTAAAAGATAACATTGATAGCCAGCAGGCTAAGGATAATGAATATTAATCCTCACATAATGTAATTAACTTGAAGCATTTGTTGCTCAAAGATACGGCAATTGCTTTCAAGGGAAATAAGATCAATTTCAAGAGTATGGCTCCATCATGGCCCCCTCAGGAACCATGGCAGATAAACAGAAGTTTGAGTTTGGAAGCAAGAGTATGAGTGGTTGTGGACCATACAATAGAAAATGACATTTAATACGGTCAAGTTGAGCAAAAATCTTAATTTCTTATATTAGCTCAGATTTGAATCTCTTTCCCTTAACTGGCAATGCACCTTCAGTATTACACCAGAATTATATGCTGTCAAGCTGGTAAGAGCTGCCCTCAATACAATAGCAGCCAAATCTTTTAAACTACTACACTACCTCTTCCTGTTAAATCTCCTTGATGTTAAACTTTGATTACAAAGAAGTTGTGGATCTGCCTGTCTTTCAGCAGTGCCTTAGATTGTCCATGAAAGCACTGATTGGGTTTCTAGTTTCCTTTTCAAAGTAAACACTTAAAGTAATATCAAATAAAATTGTAAACAAAATGCCAGTGATTAGCTACAATTAAGGATACAATACTTTTATTTATTTATTTATTTACTTTATTTCTACCCCGTCCTTCTCCCACAGGGGGACTCAGGGCGGCTTCACAAAGCAAGAAATAAGCAAGAAGTGCCTTACTCAGCAAACAATTGTTATGTGAATAAAAAGTATTACCTGTCCAAACGTATCTCTCCCTATGAACCATCTAGGCATTTCAGATCATCCCGGGAGGCCCTGATCTCTGTCCCACTTTCTTCAAGTGCAACTGGCGAGGATGAGAGACAGGACATTCTCAGTGGTGGCCCTGCGGCTGTGGAATGTTGTACTGTGTTTGATTAATTAGGAGATTTAATAGTGTGTGTTTTAAAGCTAGCTATGTGTTTGCAAAGCTATCCTGCATGTGTAGAGTTCTCAGTGGTGGCCCCTCAGCTATGGAACGCCTTCCCTAGGGATATTAGATCGGCCCCCTCCCTCCTAACATTTCGAAAGAAAGTTAAGATCTAGCTGTTCGAGCAGGCATTTGAAGATGCAGTATAATTGTTTAATTGAGATCTATGGAATGATATGATGCGACGGAAAACTATTTTAACAATGAGATGCTGAGATCTGTATTTTATGGTTTTAACTGCTAATTTATATTGTTTTTATATGCTTATATTAATCGTTCTTGATTGTGTTTTAATTCATGGGCATTGATTGCCATATGTAAACTGCCTCAAGTCGCCTCCGGGCTGAGAGGGGCAGTATAGAAATATAGTAAATAAATAAATAAGTAGAGTTAAAGGATCATAGAAGTTCAAGTATTCCTAGAAGAGACCGAAAAGAATGTTTCCTGCTTCCTCTACTGGAACAGACTTTGATCATCACAATGGAATTTTGGAGGCATGCCTTGCACTGATAAGAGAGACTGCAATTCGCCATTAAGAAGATGTTCCTGAATGAGTACGGTCGTGTTACTTTAAGCTATGTGCTGCGTTGCTTCTTGTGTATATAGTGTAAATAAACTAGTTAATGACTGCAATAAAACCTTTATTGCAAGACATGGAACACCCTCCCCAGTGATATTAGATCAGCCTCCTCCGCATCTTGGGGGCAGCCAGTGAGAAAGGCTTTTTCTCAGGGCCTTTCCAAACAGGCCCTATATCCCAGGATCTGATCCCAGGTTTCATGTTTATTTATTATATCAGTTATTTAAAACCCACCGTTCTTTACCCCCGAACGGGGACTTAGGGCGGCTAACAGCAGGCAGCGATTCGATGCCAAATCAGTAAAACACAATTATATCATCATAATACATTAAACAGATTAAAACCAATTAAAAATGCAAATAGTTAAAATACACATAGTCCGAGTTCTGTAATCATAAGTTTGTCCAAAGCCAGTGCACAGTCTGTTTTCATAATACTGTCATCATTTTGTTGACCGCCTGCCGCCCAAAATCTAACCAAATGCTTGGTTCCAGATTATCTGGTAGCGCGGACTCATAATCCAGTTTAAAGCAGAAAACCTGGGATCAGACCCCTGAATATAAGGTCTGTCTGAAG
Organism: Anolis apletophallus; assembly: GCA_030556195.1. Taxonomy (NCBI): domain Eukaryota; kingdom Metazoa; phylum Chordata; class Lepidosauria; order Squamata; family Anolidae; genus Anolis; species Anolis apletophallus. The sequence continues at coordinate 90,017,095 of JARBWK010000002.1, read as the reverse complement.
GGGCCCCTAGAATATCAAGGAAGAGAATCCCACAATATCAGCTTTGAACTGGATTATCTGAGTCCACACTGCCATATGTTTCGGTTCAAAGCAGAAATTGTGGGATTTTATTCAGCTGTGTGGAAAGGGGCCTCATATAATACAGTTTAAAGCAATAAACCTGGGATCAGATCCTGGGATATAGGACCTGTTGGAAGCGCCCTCAGCCCTTCCCAAATATGCCTCTGGGGATGGAGGAAAGGCCTCCCAAGAAGATCTCAAAACCAAAGCTAGCTTCTATGGGGCAATATAATCCTTCAGTTAGACTGGGCACAAGGCTATCTCCATCTTTTCTGCACATCAGAAACGTCTTAATTTTGGTGCAAAGATCTTTGCATAAATAGAGCATAAATACTTCAGCAACTGTGAAGCTTTTAAAACACAAAGTTTAAGGAGGCAAACAACATATTTGGCACAGATACGTCACTTTTTGATTGATTGAATTTAAATGTCACTCCTACTTACTAAGTTCATTCACATTGATTAGCACCAGCGCATGTGCTATATTGCTTACAGTTGAAGAAATTAAGGTAAAAAACAGTACAGTACAATCCTCCTATCCTTGGGAGGTACATTCACAGGCTTACTGTGGATAATAGCAAACCTTACTGAAATGGATAGCTTATGGTGGAAGAATACCATAAAACCATGCCGAAGGACAAAGAAAATGCCTTGAAAGGACATACGTTTTTCAGATATGGGTAAGTGAAACTGCAGGTACTGGTCTTGTGGATAAAGGGGTGATATTGTAGTAGTAACTCCTGCTTCTTTAGATCTTTCCTCCAAGTTTAAGAGCTACATAATAGTAGAAGGAGGAGATGAGAAGAACAACTTATCTTTCTTCACAGGAAGCTGAATCTGGAAAGGATTAGGAAAGAATCTCAGTGGGTCAAGAGAGCATAAGAGAGTAATACACTAATCTGGCCCCAAGGCAGGGATTTGGTTTTTACATTTTCTTTCCTCTGAAAGCTTTCTGTTGGCAGTTGTAGGATTTACAGTGGCGGAGTCTGTATAGTAGAGGCATGGTGTGAGGTGGGGCAAGATAGATTCTGTATAAAACTGGTCTCTATGTTAACACAAACTCGGGGGCTCTGGGGTTACATTGTTCTATGTATACAAATATGTGGGAGATCAGTTCAACAGAGCCTGTAGTTCAAGTGATACTCTCTGGCGATGGCTTAAAGTGCTCTCAGAATTGCTGTTAATTTTATATCCGTTGTCACCCCAAATTCTTAAAAGGTGCAGTTTAGGAAAAAAGCTTGAAAGAAATGCACTTAATAACAGGGCTTTAAGCAGCTAAACTACCTGCTAACCAGCTGCTAGCAACATGCAGAGTAATAGCGTCTCATGTGACTCCAAGCACACAAATAAAGTGCCATACTGGATAAAAGAATTAGCATTGACAAAACCCTGCCTACAGGCTTACAGTCCAAGTAGACTTACGAGAAGGACAAAAGAATGATAATGGAAGAAGAGCGCCAGAATAAAAATATCCGTAGATGAGAAAAGGCCAAAGAAAATAGGAAATGTCCCGAGGCACTTCTCAGAGTGTAGGAGGGACTGAATCATACAAATATCTGGAGACAAGAAGAAGCCATCTAGATTTTTGTTAAAGGAAGTCACTGAATGAAATTCTGCACAAAATATCCCCAACAGCAGAAAGCGGCAGGGAAAGGCAATCTCTGCTTATTCCCTGCCGTCTGCAGCCCCCAATGCTATTTTCCTCACTTCCCATTTAGACAAGTTAAAAGAGAAGTATTAAAACCAGAGGAGTCCCCGATGGTGCAATGGATTAAACCGCTGAGCTGCTGAATTTGCTGACCAAAAGGTCACAGGTTCAAATCTGGGGAGCGGCATGAGCTCCCACTGTTAGCACCAGCTTTTGCCAACCTAGCAGTTCGAAAACATGCAAATATGAGTAGATCAATAGGTACTGCTCCAGCAGGAAGGTAATGGTGCTCCAAGCAGTCATGCTGGCCACATGACCTTGGAGAGGTCTATAGACAACACTGGCTCTTCAGCTTAAAAATGGAGATAAGCACCAACCCCCAGAGTCAGACCCGACTAGACTTAATGTCAAGGGGAAACCATTACCTTTACTTTTACCATTGGGGGAGATGGTGGTGGGGTATAAATAAAGATTCTTGTTATTATTCCATTTAGTAAACTTTCTGTTGTACAGTGCAGAGCCATTATATGAGGTGTAATGTCTGCTCTTTAATGTACAGGGCTTCTTGCATCTGTAATAATAGGGAAATAGCCGCAGTAGTCCAAGATTTCTGGCTGCCTAAGGTCACAGTCAATGCCCACAGCCTCACACAATATCCATGGCTACCTAACCCATAATGCCTTTCTTTGAAGAAGGAACCACTCAGAGAGATACATTAACACCACAATTTTCATTTCAGCCTGGAATCTCACCTAGCATTCCCTGAGAATTTAGGTACTGAATCTGAGACCTTTCAAACAAGATGTGCCGTACTATTAAACTCTGGCCTTCAGTCACTCCTGAAACCTCCTATGCTACCGCTTCTGTTCATAGCATGTATCTTCTAGCACAGTGTTTTTCAACCTTTGTTGAGCCGTGGCACATTTTTTACATTTACAAAATCCTGGGGCACACCACCAACCAAAATGACACAAAATGACACTCTAACGCAGTAATACATATAGTTAATATGTTTTTAAATGTATTTATACACTCAGTGTGAAACCTGGGCCTGTTTCGATGAACACAACATAGATATGACTTCCTCTCACATACTTATACATGGCTATCATGTCTTCTCTCAGCCTTCTCTTCTTCAGGCTAAACATGCCCAGCTCTTCAAGCCGCTCCTCATAGGGCTTTTTCTCCAGACCCTTGTGAAATTTCACCCTGAGTGAAACTTGCTTCCAGATAACTATGGATGTCATGAAGCTGTTATAAACAGTTCCTGGGGGAAGGAGGCAACTCTTGAAAAATCCAGTAAAATAGTACAAAAAATAAACATTTCCAAGCGGAGAGGCTCAATTTGTTTCTTGGAAACCTGTGAATGCTTCAGCCTCCCAATGCTCCCAGGTTTGCTCACTGCCCAATTCACTGATGTGGAGCTTCCGGCATTCGGCGGAGCCCTTCCTTTGCCTCGGGGAGGATCTTTGGGGAGGGAAAGAGGGAGAAAGAGCTGCTAGGAGGGGGAAGAGTGCCAATTTCCCACGGCACACCTGCTGATTGCTCACGGCACACTAGTGTGCCCCGGCACACTGGTTGGGAAACACTGTTCTAGCAAACCAAGTATTAGGCAATATCCCTCACACAAGAGAACTAAAGGAAAACTTTCACATTTGACAGGGTTAGGGGCATAGGACCCCTGCTAAAGTGCGGGGAAAGCAAATTAAAATGCTGAGGTTTTTTTACATCTGAGATAACACCTCACTATGAATCTTCTAGGTTCTCTAGTGTGGCTCTATGGTCAACTTCTGCTGGAAGTTGAGCATAGAGTTATATTGGAGGACTTAGATAGTAAAGGTAAAGGTTTTCCCCTGACATTAAGTCCAGTCATGTTCAACTCTGGGGGTTGGTACTCATTTCCATTTCTAACCCGAAGAACCAGCATTGCCCATAGACACCTCCAAGGTCATGTGGCCAGCATGACTCAATGGAGTGCAATTACCTTCCTGCCAGAGCAGTATCTATTGATCTATTCACATTTGCATGTTTTCGAACTGCTAGGTTGGTAGAAGCTGGGGTGACAGCGGGAACTCATGATGTTCCCCAGATTCGAACTTGCAACTTTTTGGTCAACAAGTTCAGCAGCTCAGCGGTTTAACCCATCATATTAATCAAATCCACGAATAATCAAATCTGCAAAAGTTAAACCTGAAAATCTGGAGGGCTGACTGAAGCTGTAATCTTAACAGAGCTTTCTAACTATTCGGAGAGAGAGCCCACGTGATGTAATTGTTTGCATGTTAGATACAGACCCAGGAACACCAAGGATTTAAATTCCTGCTTAGCCATGGAAACTCATTGGGAGACAAGCCCTAAGAGAAAGACATGGACAAATGCCCTCTGAACAAATCTTGCCAATATACTCGTGTTATAGGGTTACTATGAGTTGGAAACAACTTGAAGGCACAAAGACCAATTCAGAATAGGCCAGCTTCTAAAATCCATATTGGTGGTGAGGCCAAGAAACATCTGCTCAGGCTTTGAAGATCTGCAAGTCCTTTCATTTGACAAAGATTTCGGTATAAAGGAGGCAAGAAAACTGGACTGGAAAACTAATCTTAAAGTCATGAATGGTGTAGTAATGGGTAATCTTATCTTTCAAAACAATTTATGAGAGTTACGTAAAGCAGTGTTTCCCAACCAGTGTGCCGGGGCACCCTAGTGTGCCATGAACTATCATCAGGTGTGCCGTGGGAAATTGGAACCTCCAGGAGGGGAGGGGGGAGAGGTGTTCAAGTATAAAAGCCCTAAGAAACCTACCTCGATAAAGGCACTCCATGTGTGTTCATAGTTGGGCATATTGAGTATTCATTTCAAGTGTGGTCCAGATCCATCATTATTTGAGTCCACAGTGCTCCCTGGACGTAGGTGAACTACTACTTCCAAACTCAAGGTCAATTCCCAAGCAAGCCCTTTCAGTACTTTCTGCTGGTAATGAGAGTTCAATATGCCAAGTTTGGTTCAATTCCATTGTTGCAAGAGTTCAGGGTGCTCTTTGATTGTGTGTTACCTATAAATCTCAGAAACTGTAACTCCCAAATGTCAAGGTCTATTTTCCCCAAACTCCATCTGTGTTCACATTTGGGCATATTGAATATTAATGCAATGTTTGATCCTGATCCAACATTGTTTGAGTTCACAGTGCTCTCTGGATATAGGTGAACTACAACTCCGAAACTCAAGGTCAATGCCCACCAAACTCTTATAGCATTTTCTCTTGGTTATGGGAGTTCAGTGTGGGAAGTTTGTGTCTTTCTGCCATTCCTGCCAGGATATCTATGTTGTGTTCATCGAAACAAGCCCAGGTTTCACACTGAGTGTATAAATATATTTAAAAACATATTAACTATATGTATTACTGTGTTAGAGTGTCATTTTGTGTCATTTTGGTTGGTGGTGTGCCCCAAGATTTTGTAAATGTAAAAAGTGTGCTCAAAAAAGGTTGGGAAACACTGACGTAAAGGAAACTGGTAATTTCAATCCTGACTCTTCTGAAACTTTTCCAGTTTGATTAAATGAACAAGATCCAAGAAACTGTAAAAGAATCCTGTTGACCCCAGGAAAATAATAATAACAACAACTTTATTTTTGCATCCCGGCTTTCATGGGGACCAAGCCCGGTCAACACAGTTAAAAAATAGTACAATAAAATACATATAAAACATCACAAACCATAAAGCATCAATAATCAACAGTAGTCTTCAGTTTTCACCCACTGACCTCATAGAGACTTGCCTTGGGCTGGATTGTGATCTGTAAGTTTTATACATTTTAGACAATTTTAGTAAAATACGTATATTCACATCATACAGAATGTTTTGTGTTTTCTCAATAGCTTTTACAGGAGGAAAACTTAGGATGCTTGGCAATGTGAAGAACAGAGGCTGGAATTAATGATGTGTTAATAATGCTGTAGCATTCTTAAATATATGCATGCACACAGTACCCAGAATTGTCACCTTGATCCCGGAGGAAGGCAAACAAAACCTACTGGCTGGATAAGCAGAGACCTTCTACAGACGTTGCTGGGAAATATCAGCAGAGGTCCTTCTGCTCCCAGCAGTGTGAAATTTGGGCCGTGGCCCAGCCGCATTTCAGGATGTGAGCCATGTGATTCGTTTTTCTTTTCTTTTCTGTAGCCAGTGCGACCTCCATGTGCTGCCAAGAACGGTATTTAGAAAGCAACTCAGAAATTTATTTCACCAGATCAAAGTACTTGCACTTGTTCTAAATGGCAAAACACCCAGTTTCATTAGCAAACTTACGGGCCAAATTTTTTGCATTTCTGCACATCACAGCTACTACTGCTGTGGTTTTATAGTTAAGGCAACATTCACCGCCCTTCAAAAGACAGCAGGGAAACAGGAATGTTTCTTGTTGCTGGGCAAGGCCATGGAATTTCTCTGATTTGCATTATAGTAACTCTCCCACTGCAGGGCTTGCGCAAGTTAGTTATCTGGAGTTGTAGCACAAAATAGTATCTTTCTTGAGCATTTTGTAGTAAGAGCTAGTTACAGCAAATGCACTTCTAGTAAATTAGGGACAAAGGTTTTTAGAAAAGGCACTGATTTGAAGAGCCTGAGTCCAAACCAAATTAGTCACCAGTTCCACTGAGATCAATGAGTCAAGGCAGTCTTGAGAAGAGAGATTTTAAGTTCTATACATTTCACTAGGGTTCAAATGTTATTGAACCTAAAAACAGACACACACTCCCTTTTATTTGATACAATAATGCAACCGGGGCCTGGAGCAGGGAGTTCCGCAGGTCCCAGCTGATTACCGTTGCCGAGGGCAGTTGCCCTCCACTAGAGCCAAGCCAGCAGCAGCCAGCAACCTCAAGGAGAACCGCACCATCCATTCTCAGCCTGTACTAATAAAATTAAACGAAGAAACCAAGCTTTTCTGTCCCTTTTCTATGTCTGGGCACCAGAGCCTCTTGTCGCCTAATGGGTCTGGCTCCTGGTCCCGGGTTCTGGCTATCCGCAGCACAGATCTCACTATCCGTGGCCACACCAAATTGCTCTATTTCAAAAGCATGAGGTTTTTTTTTACAGATCAATCCTCAAGAATTATGAGGCAGGTAAAGAGAGAGATTTACAGCAGGAGATGTTGCCATTTTCTGAGCTCATGTAGCTTGCTGAAGCGAGGTTGTTCAAGGTTAAGAGGTTAGGGCTCTCTTGCCATCTTCCTTTGCGTGGGTGTGGCAATGAGCCTTCAAGTCATCTGTTGATGTAGGGCAACCCCCTGAGGTTCATAGAGTCTTCTTAGGAAATGATACTTTGAAGTGGCTCTGCAATGTTCCTCCGTTTCTCTCCTTTGACAACACTGGGAGCAGGCTGAAGGCTGGCATTTGCAGACTGTACTTTGGACTCATGGGCATATGGGGAGGGAGGGGAAGGAGGATCAAGTGGTTTCTGGGTTCAGTAGAGCCATGGTGGACCCCAACTAGAGATGTAATTATGAGAGAGGAAAAACTAAAACCTTGCCCCCTCCCCCATAGCTATACCTCTAGCTGGGAAATTTTCCTTCTGTCCCCAAGTTTCCAGTATTGCAGTAACCTGCATTTGAACATTTGGAAATGCTATAGGCCTTCTGTATCAACTGAAGTTTGATTCCAGGACTTCTCCCTGGATACCAAAATGCATGGATATTCAAATCGTGTTATATATACAATAACATAGTAAGTTGGTGCCCCTTATACAGAATGGCAAAATCAAAGTTTGCACTTGGGCATTTCTTTAAAATATGTTTTGAAGCCATGAATGTTTGGACCCATGTGTGCGGTGGGCCAACTCTATGCTTTAGACCAGTGTTTCCCAACTCAGAAGTTGGGACCCCAGGAGGTGGGGTCGCAAGGGGGTGTCAGCGGGGTTGCCAAAGACCATCAGAAAACACAGTATTTTCTTTTGGTCATGGGGATTCTGTGTGGGAGGTTTGGCCCAATTCTATCATTAGTGAGGTTCAGAATGCTCTTTGATTGTAGGTGAACAATCAAGCAACCACAAATATCAAGGTCTATTTTCCCCAAACTACACCAGTGTTCCCATTTGGGCATATTGAGTATTCATGCTAAGTTTGGTCCAGATCCATCATTGTTTGAGTCCATATCAGGTATTTGTGCTAATTTGTGCTAAATTTGGTCCTGTGAATTAAATACATCCTGCATATCAGGTATTGCATTACAATTCATAATAGTAGCAACATTACAGTTATGAAGTTGCACCGAAAATAATTTTATGGTTGGAGGGTCAGCACAACATTAGGAACTTGATTAATAGGTCGTGGCATTAGGAAGGTTGAGAAACACTGCTTTAGACCTTAAAAGTAAAAGAGCCAAAGTTACCAAAGGACTCCAAATACAGCAAAAGTTAGAGTAAAATATTTCACTCTGCAATTTTTTTACTAGTGGAAAATTTTATCAGAGAGAGGCTTATTTTGGCCCTTCCTCGTGCTATAGCCCTGATCCAAATTTGCCCACAGAAGGCCCTATGGCTGACAGACAATTGCTAGCGACACATTTATCCCTGCAAATATTTTAGGCCATCTGGGGAGGAGCCTACCAGTGAGCCAGCATTTTTGCTGTGTCTGTGTACTGGTGCCCTTGACCAGACTTTGTCCCTGTTATCATGGATCCAGTTCAGTCTTTGTTTCCTGGGGATTCTGCAAGCTGTGGTCCAAAACTGCCATTCTCCCAAGCGTTTGTAGTATTGTCTGGCTAGAGCAGGTATTCCAGGTTTCTTTAAAAACTAGATCTAGCCAAGATCTGTTCATCCTCTATATTGTGCTGTAATAATATTATTAATCACAAGCCAAGTGGGAAAGCTTTCCCATCAATAGCAGATTGATTTGCTCTATTATTTTTCCTCCGTAGAGGTTACCATAAAAATGTTCCTTAGATATCACTGATTGTAGATCCATGAATATGATGAGCTTAACAGTAATTGAACTGAAAGCCATACTTCACTTCCTTCAGCAGTAAAAGCTGGGCAGCCTTGATGTATCATTCTTTCTCTCTAGGGCAGTGGTTCTCAACCTTCCTAATGCCGTGACCCCTTAATACAGTTCCTCATGTTGTGGTGACCCCCAAACATAAAATTATTTTCATTGGGCATTGAACTTAAGTTTTAGAGTTGTAGTTCACCTGCATACAGACAGCACTGTAGACTCAAATAATGGTGGATCTGGAGCAAACTTGGCATAGATACTCAATATGCCCAAATGTGATCACTGGTGAAGTTTGGTGAAAATAGACCTTGACATCTGGGAGTTGTAGTTGCTGGGATGTATAGTTCACCTACAACCAAAGAGCATTCTGAACTCCACCAACGATGGAATTGAACCAAACTTCCCACACAGAACCCCCATGAACAACAAAAATACTGTGTTTTCTGGTGGTCTTTGGGGACCCCTCTGACATCCCCTCGTGACCCCCCAAGGGGTCCCGACCCCCAGGTTGAGAAACGCTGCTCTAGGGCAATCTATCTTCAAGGTCATTGCTTCTTTTCTGTAGTGAAAATGTAAGTGCTGCCTTGCTGAAATTAAACTAGGAACCAGACTAGTTATCTTCCAAGATCCACAAAATGACCCCAAGGAAGTTGCAAGAGGAACAACATAGTAATAATAGCAAGGGTCTATTTCTCTCTCTCTCCACTATCTGGTAGTGAAGAATTTATTGACTGAACATGGTTGGTCTGTGTGGAAGATGAAATGTCTGAGCAATTAGACTTACGTAAGAAGTCCCACAGTTATCTCCTGAGAACTAACCATAAAACAAAACCAAACGAATATATGACACGCAGAAAGGTATAAGCTCGTGCTATGATATCTAGTGGTATTTTAGCTCCTAGCACAACCCTGCTTCTAATAACGTGCTAACTGTCTGGGTCTAGGTTCACAAAATTGTTGCAAACCACTTTTGATAGAACAAAGGAAGTAGACAGGGAGGAAGGTCTTAGGAAACATCTTAGCCAAGGGCCTAAGTACACAAAAGGCTGCCCAATTCCTGCCTACAGATGGAATGCTCCTATAATTTCCAAACAAACAAAGTAGATGTAGTGGGTGGACATAAAGACACCTGATCACATATGATCGGTTAGGACTTCACCAGTAAACCACCAAGGAATACTGGGTGCTGAAGGCTATATTTCAGAAGAAGGAACTGTCAAAACCATCCCTGAATATCCTTTGCCTAAGAAAACCCTATGAAATTAATGGGATCCCCACCAGTTGACAAGCATTTTGAAAGGATGCATTTTAGGTTACTACCTGGGGAAAAATCTGTAACTGCTGTCAGTGAGATAGCACTAGATACAATTCTTGGAGCTACAGACTAAACTGACAATGTCATATAGGGATGAGTCTCCATGTAGACTTGAAGATGGAACAATTAAGACCATGAGCCAGACTTCATCTGCTGGTCAAATCTACCCAACCAACCTATTGTGACAACTAAAGGGAGAAAGGAATCAAAGGAAGAAAGGTGGGAATGCTGTCCACAGGTGTGGAATCCCTTAAATTGCTTACAAGTCAACACTGTTAAACAAATGCCAAGGAACTACTACTGATCAATTATGCCCATAAAATTCTTCTTGCCATCGGCTCAGCAATTGCCAGGGGTTGAAAGGTAAAACAGAGCACCCATATACTCCATTAATTTTTGTGTGGGCTGTCCAAACCTATTTCTCAAAGGCTTGAAAGAGATGAGTAATATGTTTCCTGGAGCAAGGTATCAAACTCTTTCACCCTTTCCTACAAGCAGAAGAGTCAAAACATGTACAACAATTCTTCTATCAAACCCAGTGGCCATTTCAATGTCCAATTTTCCATATTTCTCTGCAGCTTCCCTAGAAGGGGCATCATCACTCTATAGGTGCTGATAACCTCATATATCTTTTCCTTTTTATTCCAGGAGCTCTTTGGGGCTTTTTTTAGGACATAGGAAGGCAAGGCAGGCAAAATTGCAAAGACAGGTGCTTCACCTTCACAAAGTATTCAGGACACAGTCTGTGACAGCCTTGAATTATTCTCACATTCTCACCACTTCATCACACTAGAGAAAAAATCTACTTAGAATCCGCTTTCTGCCTCCTGCAGAATTCTGGGGTTTGTAGTTTAGGGAGGCTGTTAAAGGCTCCTCCCTAAACTACAAACCTCAGAATTCTGCAGGAGGCAGAAACTGGATTTTAAGTGGTTTCTAGCTTTCTTTAGATGTGAAGTTTCATGCTAAGCTATTAGTTTTTGGAATTTAGTGGAAATTGCTGCAATTCACAATTAAGATTTTTGCATTCTGGGTAAAGGTTTTCTCTCTTCCTTCTTGTTTCTTCTGTTTTTCTTTCCCCTGCCCACTGGGTTTGCCACTTACCAGCACAACCTCCACACACATGCAGGAAAAAGACTTCTGAGGATGGCAGGGGGCAATGAGGTGAGTGGGGGCAACACAACAAATTTAAACACAAAAAATCCTGTATTGTTCCATGAGAAATGTTAACATAATGCTTAGTTTTGAGCTCCAAGCTCGATAAACTCACATTCTTGCTCAGAGATAACTATTCCAAACAATTGAACTCAACTTGGGCTCCCTTTGTAAATTACATGAGAGAGAGAGAAAAAATGTAAATCTTAAAGGACTATATATATAATGGTATATCTCTCTCCAGCATATGTTAAACTCCAATGTTTTAACTGAGATGTGAAGTCAACATCTCTTTTTAATCGTTGTTTGTTATTGCTCGTTTTGTCTCTTTACATTTGTTTGTCTAATGTATGTTCTGTGAAGCTCTATATGTACCTTTGTTAATTGTCTCTTTTCACAATAAAGTTCAATTAAAAATAATGCTTAGTTTTGAGAGAAAGGCACTTTATATTCTGGAAAACTTTTTAAAAAAGTAATTTATCATAATATTATCAAATTAGTTGAGATCTGTGTCTATCTTCTCAGAAACTTTAACATCTACGACCTCATCAGATGGGGGTGAACTTGGCGGCACGCTCTGGCTTGCCTTCTCTTTAACCACGGAGCCTGCTGGCTCCAATTTCATGATGCACAGCTACTTCCAGTGGGGCTCCATGGGTAAAGGGAAGGGGAATTGGAGCATGCCACCATCGTGGCAGCAGAGGAGGGCATCCCATGTTGATCCAGGAACAATGGAGGGGGGGGATGGGTGATCAATCATTCGGGATGAGGACTCGGGTGAGTCAGGAAATGCGGGGCATGGGGGCGACGATTCCGGTAGCACATTTGATGAGGTCATTAGGGAGGCCAAGCCATAGATCTGTCTCTTCGTCTCTGATTTTTTCTCTTGTCCTGGTAAATTTTTAGTCTCACACCAATCCTATAATGTAAATTAGTCTGAGAGATAAAGTCAAAGTAACCCGATGAGGTTCATGTCTGAGTAGGCATTTGAATCAGGTCCTCTCTAGTTCTAGCCAGCCATAGAAAAAGAATTAGCAATCCTGCACTGACTGAAGCAATGAGCTGTTCACCTTGGGATTTGTGAATCAATTAAACATTTCTTTATAGACCAAAAAGGTGAAGTAGTGCTTTACTTTGTTCTGATTAGGCATTCACCCTAACAGAGCAATTCAGGATGATAGATGCTTCTCTTCCTTGCAGTCAGCACCGAATGCTCTCATGAAAAATGATACTTTTCAAGCAACACAGTTGCAGCTGGCTCAAGCTACTGTTTTAGGCATAAAAAAAGAGCAATTTGATTATCTTTCCCTTTCTCCTTTACCCCAATATATTTCATGATAACCAGTGACTTTAATCAATCGTACCTGGCCATGATGATAGGCAATCTTTAGGCAAATGGCCAAGTACTCCAGTTCTTGAACATGGGTGTGTTGAGTAGACTCTCTTCCAAAGGGATGGAGCCTTCCCAATGTTTTCAACTGTTAGACTAGCAACTTCCAAATGGCCAGCAATCATGGAAATTGTTTCCTAAAATATTTGAAAGATACTTGGCTTACCAGTCCAACTATCTACAGAGATCAAGAATAACAGTTCTGCTAAGACAGCAGTAACTAATTAGAGATGATTATTCAAGGGCTAAGATTGCTGTTTCAGGAAAGAAAGATACACAACCACGAAGCCCCTTCTGGTCTGTGAATGTTTTGTATATAATCACAAATACTTCTCAAGGTCCCTGCAAATGGCTTCAAATAACTTCATCAGGTGAATCCTAAGTATGCATACTAGGAAGTCAAACACAGTTTGACCTATGTTTGTGTAAGCATGCATAGATTTATGTTGTTAATGATATCTGCATGTATTACTACCGTATGTTCTGGTTGATCTACAATGGTAGCTCAATTTGTTTATCAAAAGTCCTATGTGATAGTGGAGAACAGTACTATTTCTTTCTGTCAGGAGCAAAAGCCAAACTAGGGCTAAAACCACTGGTGTTTGAGATTTATGCCTGTCTCATCCTGTCAGGCTAGTTGTGTGAATTTGTCTCCATAGAACAGCGCTTTGAAAACTCTGCTCCTGTTTTTGGACTTTAGCTTCCAGAATAGCAAGCCATTGGCCAAAGTGGCTGAGGCTGCTGGAAGCTGAAGTCCAAAACACCCAAAAGACAAGAGCAAAATGCTAGCACTCTTATGGGACCCCTGTTCTCTCATTTGAGTGTAACTACAGCATATCTCTAGTTCCATTTCTCTGCAATCCTAGCCCACAATTTAAAAAGCCTTCCATCTTTTGCTAAAAGTATAGCTTTCACACTAATTTCTTCAATTCAGATGGCAAAATCCAAGTGGTAGCAGAAATAAATCATTGGCAAAAGGAGGAGTTTGGAAAAAGCAGACCAATAAAACACGTGGATGGCAAGAGTCCTCTGGTGTGTTGGTCTCTAAGCACAGCTCTTGACAGGTAGCGAGTGGGTAATAGATGGGCCTGAGGTGGCCAGGATTGCACATGGGCAATCAAGGATGACACACGCCCCAGTCGGCCAAGCGCCTACACACAGTTTCAGAGCCGTTGCCACTTTGTAAGGAAAACAGGAGGCGCCTGCAGCTCCTGTTGGTTTCAGTGAGATTTGTAGTTGCTCTAAAAGTCAGGCAAACTGGGCATGTGATAGTATATGGTGGTTAAAAAGCTTTCTTGCTGGCTAGATTAATGAGTCTCGAAAAAAGCTTTTCAAAGAGTGCAAATTAAAATTGAACTGAAAGAAACCATGGGAGCAACACAAAAGCCAGGCATTTACAAACACAGCAATCTCCTCCCACAGATTTCCTGAGGCTGGAACTGCATTCAATGCGCCAGTGTCCTGGGGACCATTTTCCTCCAGCCCTCTGGCAAATCACAGCCGAGTTGTTCACACTGAGTAATGCAGAGATTTTTATGGTTGGGGCACAAAACATTTTCACTATGGTTTCCCTCCCTTCCCTTTTCAATCTTTCAGGTTCTTGGAGGCTGGGTTATTATTAATAGCTGAAATAAGCAGTGAGCTAAGAAAAGCCATAATGTAGCAGCAAAGATTTTTCACCAACTAGCAATTTTGCTTTGGTTTGATTCTCTACCTCTTACAAACTCCTTCCATCACTATCTATGAAGGACAGTTTTGCTGTAGGAAAATTTCCGTTGAAACTAATGTATAAATGGGTGACTTTGAAAAATAATTACTCTTTCTCCACAGGATACCATGCTTTTATTTCTTTATACTTTCTAAGAAATACACCTAAAACTGCATTGTTACCTTCAAGGATCTTTGTTTTCTTAACTGTTACAAAGCAGGTACAGCTCCTTTTTGCTGGTAAAAAGCGGGTTTGTACTCTTCTTCTCAGATTGCTTCAACATTTCATAGATTAACACATGTGTGGCCAAACAACATACATGTGTGGTTAGATGGCAAATGTTTTTAATGAGGAAGCACACACAACCTAGGAAAAGCCAGAGCTCTCCTCTTTCACCTGAATCTACTGGGAAGGGTATGATTTCGCCCTTCCCTCTCCATTCCTTCCTGCTGACTTGAGGAAAAATGCCTTTCCCCATTTGAATTCAGTTTGTAGTAAGTGACACAAACTGAGGACAAGGATGGAAAGCAGAAGGAGGAGAGAGAAACAGACATTTGAAAAGCAGCTGGGAATGAATTGGGACTACCCCTGCCAAATCAGCGTAGTTTGAGGGTATGGGACCGTATGGAGAAATAAAGTCTAATACAGCAGTTCTCAACCTGGGGGTCGTGACCCCCAAAGGGGTCACCGGGCCATTTTCCAGGGATTGCAAAATTGCCTCAGTTGGCCCTGCCCCCTCTGCTACTCCAAAATGGCTCATGGCTCCTGTGCGAGCCAAACAGCCAGGTACTCCTGCTTGGCTTCTCCTCTTCTTCCCACAGGGCTGCGGGGAGTCAGGAGGAGAAGATTGGAAGCAAAGGCACGCAAGAGAAAAGCACGCTGCTTGGCCCTCACCAGAACGAGGGGTGAGCGCAAGGCCCCCCGTATAGCCAAGGCCATCCAGGGAGCCTTCACCTCTTGCCTCTCACCCCTGCCAGGCTCAGAAGGGGAGAGAGGCGAGCGCAAGGCCCCCCATATAGCCAAGGCCATCCAGGGAGCCTTCGCCTCTCACCTCTCACCCCCCGCTGGGCTCGGAAGGGATGAGGGGTGAGCACAAGGCCCCCACATGACCAAGGTCGGGGTGAGAGGCGAGTGGTGGAGCACGGTCCCTGGATGCACGCTCCTTGCCCTCTTTCCTGCGCACTTGCTAGTGGCGGGAGAGGGATGCACCCCACCATTGGCAAATGCACAGGGAACAGGTGCTGCGAGCGCACATCCAGGGGCTGTCCTCCACTGGCCCCTGGGCATGTGCTCCCAGCCCTCTTTCCCCCACGCGCTTGCCAACGCCAGGGTGCATGCACCCAGAGGCTCTTCTCCTGTGATAAGAGAGACAGAATTGGCAAGTGCCTCTCTAGGCAGCTGTGCCTGCACCACTCTCAGGGCAGCAAGGAGGCCTCTTCAGGAACTGAAGCGATTGAAGGTATTGCAAATCTAATCTATTGTACATGCCTCCCCCAAACCCCTCCAGTATGTTCTGTTGGCCATTTTATTCCTATATGCCAAGTTTGGTTCAATTCTATTATTGGTGGAGCTCAGAGTGCACTTTGATGCCTGGTGAATTATAAATCCACACAACTGGAGTTCCAAAGGTCAGGGTCGATTTTCCCCAAACTCCACCATGTTCAAATTTGGGCATATTGAGTATTTGTTCCAAGTTTGGTCCAGATCCATAGTCGTTTGGGTTCACAGTGCTCTCCGGATGTAGGTGAACTACATCTCCCCTAAATTATTGTCAATTCCTCCCAACCCCCTCCAGTATTTTCTCTTTGTCATGGGGGTTCTGTGTGCCAAGTTTGGTGCAGGTCTGTAATTTGTAGCGGTCTCAATGAGCTGTGGAAGTCAGAACTGAATTGGTTGAAGGTACTTCAAATCCCTTCACCCGTTATCCATACTCCCTCAAACATATTGTTTTCATCATTAATCACTATACTTTAATTATGTTCAATTTGTAACAATGAAAATGCATCCTGCATATCAGATATTTACATCCTGCATATCAGAATTCATAACAGTAGCAGTTATGACGTAGCAACAAAAATATGGTTGGGGGTCATCACAACATGAGGAACTGTATTTAGGGGTCACGGCATTAGAAAGGTTGAGAACCACTGGTCTAATAGTTTCTGGCTTAAGATAATATTTCCTGGTGGTCAAGAACTATGGGAAAATTTCTTCACCTAGACATTAGCTGAGATGCTACTTCATAAGATATGGAGATGTAGGTACATCTCTCAAAATAAATTTCAATAATATTTTCAATAGCTCAGTCTCTCCCCCCACCCCCTCCCCCATCCCCGGGGTCATTTCCATATTGTTGGAGAATAGAGGGATTAATAGCGACCTATTTGGGAAATAGTCATGAAGGCGGGGTGGCTGGGTGGGAGGGAAGGAAGGCTGTGCTGTATTGTTGAAGGCTTCCTTGGCTGGAATCACTGGGTTGTTGTAGGTTTTTCGGGCTATATGGCCATGTTCTAGAAGTATTATCTCCTGACATTTTGCCTGCATCTATGGCAGGCATCCTCAGAGGTTGTGAGGTCTGAGAATGCCTTAAAAGACCGAGTAACTGAAAGTATATATATATATATATCAGATATACAAAACTCACAAATGTTGACCAGAGATTCCTACTGAGTCCGGCAAGAACACACAGAGTCCCAAATAGTCCATAAGAATTATATTGGTAATCCACAGGGTGAGGGGTTGCAATGCGATTTATGAACTATATAACAATATAGTTCATAAATCAAAGTTCACAATGCATTACCTCAAAATATTCAATTAAAGAGTTCTTAGTGTTCACAGTTGACTCGAAATAAGTAGGAGTGTGCGGTGGTAGAACAAATAAACAGGATCCACAGTAGGCCAATGAGGAAAACAATAGTATAAGGTCCCTCTCTCGTTTCGACCCCCGGGGGGGGGGGTCTTTTTCAAGGCCTCCCGTCACACATCAATTTGCAGAGTACGGAGTCTCTTTCGTGGTAATAATTAGAACATCCATGCTCAAAATAGAGCTGCCGTGAAATACGGTTCTGTGATACAAACATAAACAATACATCAGAATCACAATACTGCTAATAAAGTATGTACATTTACATAGGGCATGCAGATATGCCACGTAAAGCAACTTAGACCAAATAGTATTAAATACATACCAATTCAAATTATAGAGGTAAGTATCCTAAACGGAGATCAAGCGGCAAATGCAACTGAAACAGCGCTAGACGGGCTCAAATACAGTCAGAGCGGTGGATAGGCAAAGGACAGAAACCGGTGTGGAAATTCACTCTAATTAAATTAAAAGATCGTTTAAACCCAGTTTCTCATTACGTCCATTAGGAATTTCGGTTTTGAACTCGTCTGAGGATGCCTGCCATAGATGCAGGTGAATCATCAGGAGAGAATACTTCTAGAACATGGCTATATAGCCCGAAAAAGCTACAACAAACCAGAAGGCTGTGCTGCCTAAAGGTAAGAGGTGCTGCATGCAGTGTCCATAAAACTGAATTGCAATATATGATATAGCTAGTCCTCCCGTAGTACATGTTTTTTATGATGTGAATTGGCAAAATGTGATTTATTAACAAAGGAACACAAACTTTCAATAGGTTATACTGTAATTCCCATTTCAAGCATTCAAGAGTGGTTAACTGGTTTCTCTCCCAATTTCAGCTGTTTAGCAGCAATCCTGCCTCCCCTCCTCTTAGTTGTTCAGTTCCAAGAAAGAAGAGCTTTGTCTGTGTGAAGCATCCTAAGCCAGCTCTTCCACAAAGCAATTTATTGGGCCTGGTTAATGCTCATTGCTTCCCCATGCTGCTTTGCCCTCTCTATTCTATCCCTGTCCTGTCACAATCCTGCTTTTCTTATACCACTTTAGTCACCAGCACACACTATATGTTAACATTATCCAGCCTGCACTATCACTGGTGCACAGACTACAGAACACTTGCCTAATGTATGTTCTGAAGAGCCATTGTAGTAAAACTACACATCCCCACATTGCAGGACTCTATGTTTTGCTGAGTCTACTACCTTATAATCTAGTGGAGTCTCCTTCTTTGGATGTTTTTAAATAGATGTTGGATGATCATCTGACAGGAGTGCTTTGATTGTGTGTTCCTGCACAGCAGGAGGATAGACTTTTTGGAAGTCAACCACATCTTTCACAAGCTCCATTGGTGCCCCCTTGTCGTGGGGGAGAGGCTTGCATACCCTAATGAAGTTGTGAGCTATGCTGGCGGTGGCATAACAGTCACCGGTAGGGCCTCCCATGCCAGACAGGTCACAACCGAAGGGTCTGACTAAGAGCGTCAATGGGCATGATGGGCTCTCTAGCCTTTCGGCAACCATCCTAGGAGAAGGAAAACTCTACTTTCAAACCCGGGCAGATGGTGCTCGTTTAACCCTGTAAGGTCAACCATCTAACAGAAGGAAACTCAAACCAAACCTACATCCTGAGGATCTCGCTGCCACCGTCCCAACTTGCTAGGCCCCGGCAGATGAACCTTTGGTTTAAAGGGTGATGCCAGTTCTGTGCACACTGCGCTGCACCAGAAAAAGCCATTGCACAGGCTCGAAGGACACACCCAACCTCCGAATCATCAACGCGCTTGGAGAAAGCATGGGATGAGTCCTTCCTGAATCTTCCTTCGTGAAGAAAAGCCAAGAAGGAGTTCTCATTAAGGACTTAGATCAGGCATGGGCAAACTAAGGCCCGGGGGCCAGATCCAGTTCCCAGGACCGGGGCAGTTGCCCTGTCCTTATGCCAGGACAGCTCAAGGAAGGCACATGGCAGCTGAAAGTCCTCTGGAGCACTCTCAGCTGCCACCTGCCTTGCTCTTCTCCTGGCATAATGCCAAGAGGACAGCCTGAGGATTGAGGGAGGAGGATCGGGAAGAGGATTGGGCCAGCCACTGCATGTCTCACCTTTCTCCCGGCATAAAGATGGGGTGAGCACCCTGTCCTTATGCTGGGAGGACAACCTGAGGATGACCTGGGCCCTGCTCTGCACCCTCCTTGCCCTGCCCTCCACTTCCCGGGCCTACTCAACCCAGCGTGTGGCCTTCTGGCAAGGGTCACAATGTGACCTCAAAGCAAAAAAGTTTGCCCATGCCTGACTTAGATTGACAGATGAGTTAGTTGGGAGGTAAAAGCTCTTCCCTCTTTGTCTACCTTTCTCTCCTCATATTTCCTTGCTTGTTAGACTGATAGTTCTCAAGGACATGCCTCATGGCAAGTCCCATTTGTTTCTCCCCCATTTTGTTTTTCTCCTGTGGACATGGAGAGACAAGACGTCTGCTGTGTGTTAGTTTAGTTAGCTAGCTAGGCTTTGTTTACAATATGTCTCTCTCTCTCGGCATTACTTCACGAACGAAGATTCAGGAAGGACTCATCCCACGCTTTTTACAAGCGCGTTGATGACTAAAAGGCCAATCTGAGATAGGCAAGTTCGGTTGCAGAAAGCGCAGCAGAAAGTCTCCTTGGGTGATGTTTTTCCAAGTTGCGGTTCTTTCTGCGTTGTCGTTTCTCTTCGAGACCCATTCGGCGTGTCTTCTCGAAAGAGGCCGCAGCATTGTGGATAGTGCTTCTCCATGCCTCCCGATGTGAGGCCAGGGTGGACCATTGTTGGTGATCAATCTGGCCAAGCCTGAGATGTTGTTTCAGGGAGTCCTTATATCTCTTTGGGGGGCGCCTCTCTTGCGCTGACCCGTGGCGAGTTCACCGTAGAGTAGTATCTTTGGGAGGCGGTGGTCCTCCATCCTAGAGACGTGTCCTGCCCAGCGCAGCTGTGTTCTCAATAGCATGGCCTCAATGCTGGTGATCCCTGCTTGCTCAAGGACAGCAACATTCGTCACATAGTCGGTCCAGTGTATATTTAGGATTGTGCGAAGACAGCGCTGATGAAAGCGCTCGAGGAGTCGTAGGTGTTGGCGATAGGTGACCCATGTTTCAGACCCATAGAGGAGAATGGACAGTATGATAGCTCTCTGTACACACTGATTTTGGTGCTTTGTCTCAGGTGCTTGTTGCTCCAGACTCTTTTGTGAAGCCTTCCGAATGCACTATATGCCTTTGATAATCTATGATCTATCTCTTTGTCAATCTTGGCGTCTGAAGAGATGATGCTTCCCAGGTAGGTGAACTGCTGAACGGACTTAAGCACAGATGTGCCTATGCTGACGTGAGGATGGTGGTGTTCTTCCTGTGGTGCGGGCTGGTAGAGGACTTCTGTTTTCTTCAGGCTGACTTCCAGCCCAAACAGCTCTGCAGCTGTTGCAAAGCAGGATGTGAGGCGCTGCAGGGCTGCTTCTGAATGGGCGACAAGGGCAGCATCGTCAGCAAAAAGTAGCTCACGGACTAGATAGTTTAGAGTCTTAGTGCGAGCCCTCAGACGGCTTAAGTTGAACAAGCTACCATCAGTACGATAGCGTATATATATGCCGTCTTCTTCTTGTAGGTCTGCCATAGCCCTTTGGAGCATCATGCTGAAGAAGATTGTAAATAGGGTTGGTGCAAGAACACAACCTTGTTTCACTCCATTAGTTATGAGAAAGGGCTCCGAGAGATCATCCATATCTGACTTGACCGTGCTGGCCCTCATGTAACAGGACAATCATTTTGAGGAACTTGGGGGACATCCTAGACGTTCCAGGATCTGCCACAGACCTTTCCTGCTCACAGTGTCGAAGGCTTTGGTGAGGTCGACAAATGTTACATAGAGTCCTTTGTTCTGCTCTCTACATTTCTCTTGCAGTTGTCTAAGGGCAAAAACCATATCTGTGGTGCTCCTATTTGCTCTGAAGCCGCATTGGCTTTCAGGGAGAAGTTCTTCTGCAATAGCCGAACTAATCTGTTCAGGAGTATCCTTGCAAGGATTTTTCCAGCAATGGAGAGCAGTGTTATACCTCGATAGTTTGAGCAATCGGATTTTGTTCCCTTTTTCTTATACAGGGTGATGATAACTGCATCTCGGAGATCTGATGGCAGTTCACCTTTTTCCCAGCAACTCACAAGGAGCTCGTGGAATTTAGCATGCAGTACATGACCTCCCTGTTTCCAAGCTTCAGGTGGGATTCCATCGATCCCGGCTGCCTTGCCATTTTCAACTGCTGTATGGCCTCAATGGTCTCTTCCAGAGTGGGAGCTGTGTCCAGTTCATTTTTCATTGGTTGTTGTATCATGTGTTGGATAGCTGAACCTTGGACTACTCGGCTGGCATTAAAGAGACCCTGAAAATGTTCAGCCCATCGGTTCAGGATGGAGGTTTTATCAGTAATTAGTGTTTGACCATCTGTACTGTATAAGGGGCTTTGGACCTGATAAGTAGGTCCAAACACTGCTTTGAGAGCTTCATAAAAACCTCTGTGATCACCGAGATCTGCACAGCGTTGAGTCTTTTCTGATAAACCAATCCACCACTTGTTCTGGATGTCTCTGAGTTTTTGTTGGAGTTTACTACATGCGAGACGAAAGGCTGCTTTTCTTACATGGCAAGATGGCTGGGCGAGGAATGCCTGGTGAGTGGTTCTCTTCTTTGCCAACAGCTCCTGGATCTCTTGGTTGTTTTCATCAAACCAGTCTTGGTTTTTCTTAAGGGAGAATCCCTAGGATTCTCTACATCTTACAAGGCGATGGTCTGTTTGACATTCTGCACTGGGCATCACTCGAGTATGACGGACATCACGAATGTTTCTCTGGCGCACTAAAACATAGTCAATGAGGTGCCACTGCTTGGATCGGGGATGCATCCAGGTGGTCTTCAAGCTATCTTTCTGCTGAAAGATGGTGTTTGTAATAGTCAGCTGCTGTTCTGCACAAAACTCTAGCAGAAGGCGCCCATTATCATTACAGTTTCCAACACCGTGCTTGCCTAATACACCTTTCCAGGCTTCAAAGTTTTTTCCTACTCTGGCATTGAAATCACCAAGGATAATGATTTTATCTTCTGCAGGGACCTTTTGTATGAGGTGGCGTAGGTCTGAGTAGAATTTGTCTTTCTCCACAGGGTCAGCTTGCATCGTTGGGGCATATATACTGAAGAGAACAGCATGTGGGAGGCGTAAGGAGATTATGCGATCAGAGTGACCTGTCGGCAACGTCTCGAGTTTAGAGGCGATGGAGTTTTTAATCATAAAGCCTACTCCTGAAAGATGTTTCTCAGTTTTGGGTTTGCCAGACCAGTAGAGTGTGTAGCCGGCACCGTGTTCTTTAAGGCTGCCTTCCTCATGGAGACGAACTTCACTAAGAGCAGCGATGTCAATGTTAAGCCGTGTTAGTTCATGGGCTATTAGAGCAGAACGACGCTCAGGACGTCCACTATCTGCAGAATCTTGATGGTTCTGATGTTCCAGCATGCAAGTGTCAGTCTATTTGCACCTTTGCAGGCAGGTGTTGGCCTTTGTTTCTTTGTCTTTGTTTGACCGCATCGGAAGATGCCCGTTGGCCGCGGCTAGCCAACCAGGTAGACGGGGATGAGCTTTAGGGCCACCTTTTCTAGGCCCCTCTCCATATGGAGCAAGCAGTGCTCTCCTTAAAAAAGGCTGCTTGGTCGCTCAGGATGCTGCCGAACAAGACTGTCATCTCCCGGGTCAGTCTCGAGCGACCAAAGTCCTGAACCGCCTGCATGCAGGGTTGGGTCTGCGGCTTCCAGTGCATCTTTACACCTACCGTTTCGTCCCTCGCCTATCGCTACAGGGCTTTTTCGGAAGTTGGATGTGTCCTTCGAGCCTGTGCAATGGATTTTTCTGGTGGAGCGCAGCGTGCACAGAACTGGCCTCACCCTTTAAACCAAAGGTTCATCTGCCAGGCCTAGCAAGCTTGGACGGTGGCAGCGAGGTCCTCAGGTCGTAGGTTTGGTTCGAGTTTCCTTCTCTTAGATGGTTGACCTTACAGGGTTAGACGAGCACAGGGTTAGACGAGCACCATCTGCCCGGGTTTGAAATCAGAGTTTTCCTTCTCTTAGGATGGTTGCCAAAAGGCTAGAGAGCCCATCCTGCCCATTGACACTCTTTGTCAGACCCTTCGGTTGTGACCTGTCTGGTATGGGAGGCCCTACCGCCGGCTATTATGCCACCGCCAGCATAGCTCACAACTTCACTAGGGCACGCAGCCTCTCCCCCACTGCAAGGGGGCGCCAATATGTAGTTATTTGAATAAAGACTGTTATGGTTTTTTGAACTTGACTCTGCTCCTGAATTGCTTAAGCTCAATCGCTCTACTACTGGCACTAGAAGCTTCTGATCTGCGATACTGCCACAATTGCTGTTGTTGCTGCTTTAGCATTTTTAAGTGCTTTTTCTTCTTTTTGGAAATTACCTCCCTCCCCCACTCGCCCCATACAGGACTTAATGGCCCTTGCGGTCTCTTTCACCTCCATTATGTTATAAGTGTTGTGTATCTGTGTAGGGGCATAGATAGCAACAGAGAAGGAGGTAGTAGCATGCATGCAGGCAGAGACACTCCTGAAACCTAGCCAATTTTATCTTATTTTCAACAGATTAAAATGTGTGAAAATTTAAATAGCTTAGATATGATCAAGTTTTTTGGGGATCTGTACATACTCCTGTTTTGCTCCACAAGACCTGCTGTTCTTAAAGTAAAAAATTACTCTAACATAGATTATTTTTAAAGAAACATAATAATCATGTTATAACATAGCTTGATGTATTGTAATTTCTGAACAGTGTGCCAGCCTAAGTTTAGACGGATAGACATAGTTAATTGAAATAAACCAGCTTTATTAACTATGGCTTAAACCTGGCGTGTTCTCCAATATCAGATGTGGATGTCTGCAAAGAAAATCCAATGCATTAAAAAAGCAAGCCCTTTCAGATAAGTCAAGTATGTATTGTCTGGATAAGCTCTTGTAAGGTAAACGAGTGGTGTTCAGTGACATATTCAGATAGGACATCAAAAGAGGGTTTGTGTGTTGCAGAATTTGAAAAAGCAAGCAAAGTCACAACGTAATCTCATAACTTTCATTGCATCTACTCACTGACTCCTTTTCTATTGCGAGTGACGTTTCTGCACTTGCTTTAGAACAAGAAGATAATAAATGGCAATTTACAATGTAAGTCCCATCAGACCAATCTCACCCAATTTTGTATAACTTCGTATTGATTTGCAGCCTAATTGTTAATATATGAGTGCCTCATTTGGGCAGTTCTTTTGGCTATTGTTAGGTTATATTTGGCAGTATTTTAGGAGAGTGTGTCACAGATATAGAGAGAGTGAGAGTGTATTGTGCCAGCACTGTAGCATTTGCTGGTCACTGTATTTAATTCAAAACAACCTTCAGCTTAGTAACTTGGTTAAGCATTGGTCTGGACCTGTATCAACAATTTCAGTGTTCCATAGTATGTTCCTTCACTGTGCCATTAATACTTGCATGGATCCTACTGTCAACCTTTGTAATGCATCCCTGGAGCAAATTCTTGACAGTCTGGTAGTTGCTGACAGTATGAGGTAAATCTTTTTTTTTCTAGTCTGGTATATAAGCTCTCTATAAATCACTGTTTAAATTTATCCTTATATTGGTGGGTTATGCTACATCTCTAATGTAGAGTGGTAACTGGTGCTTGCAGGGTGGGATGGGGCAGGCCAAAGTCATTATAAGTGGAGCCAAGCAATAAACGCAGATTGTGCTAACTGGATAAAGTATCTTGGTTAGTTCCACCTGGCATAGAATCATTGAATAAGTTGTTGAGTGATGACTCCATACATTGATTCCTTTAATCTCAATACAATTTGAGTTCAGACCCCTGTGTCCCCACCACTCACCAATGTTCCTCTCCTATGAAGGTTTAAGCAATGTATTACAATGAACTCAAATGAAGAATAATTCCTAACTTTGGTTCAAAAGGGTTGGGCACTATTATAACTGTTCTGTGTTTGAAGAGGAGCAGTTTTATAGCTTCTACCATAGAGATCCTTCTGTAATAGATTCATTTGTTGAATGGTGAGCTTGGCCTCAGCCCTTAAAAAAGGTGTTTTGACTTCAGTAGGAAGATTGGGTGAAAATTGAGATGTTTTGAGCAACAATAACAACACAATGGTTTGTATCTTCTTTTTTTTCCATGTCAGGAAAGATTTGAGAGACTACAAGTCACTTCTGGTGTGACATCCATAGGGATAGGTTGTGCTACACATACAGAATGGTTTGTATAGACAACACATGATAGTGATATCCATCTGATACCACCATAAGTAGAGTTGTACATGTTGACCAACGCATCTGTGGTAGCACATTAAGACAAACAGATGAACAGAGTTGGTTATGAATGCACACTGCTTTTATAAACTGCAGTAACAAATAGGTTTATTAGCCTGTGTTAACAAATAGGTTTATTAGCCTGCGTTAACTTTATTCCTAATTTGCGACTATATTTCATTGAACACCCCCCTCCCAAATGTTGCACAAGCATCGTACACACCTCAGGGTATCCCCTCACAATACCCTGGGAAGACACGTGAAATATACAATGAACTCTAGAAGGAGCCACTGTGTCTTTTCCTGTTTTATTTTATTTTACTTTATTTGTGAGTGGGGATTTACACCCTGGGAACGTTTCTTCACCTCTGTTGCCAAATTGAACCCCTTACTTGAGGTCTCCATTGAGATCATCAACATCCTGAGCACCCTTTTGTTTACCTTTTGTTTACCCATTGTATTGGCTGGAACAGAAATATCAAGACCCATTTCAGCCCATTATCTCTTGCCCCACCACATTCCTTGCTGCTCACACCCTCTCCTGGATGGATCAATAAACGAACACAAGCTTTTAAAATATGACATTTCTACTCTCTCCTACCATTAAACAAGGACTTGCGATCATATCCTACTGATGATTTTCACAATTTCATTTGCTTGCGACGAGGGTGGAAATGTCATCCTTTTTCAACTCAAATCAGAAGCTGAATTCATTTTCTTCATCCAACCTAGTGGCTGGCCCTGAAGGTGTGCTAGAGTGGCATTTACATTGGTTAAAAGTAAGCCTACATGTAATTGATCACTGATCAATGTTGTATGTGCTCTCTTGTCATTTCTGATTTCTGATGACCCTAAGATAAACCTATCACAGGCTATTTTTGGCAAAGTGTGCTCAGAGGGGTTTTTGCTAGTGCCTTCCATTGAGGTTGCAAAAGTATGATCTGCCCCAGTTCACCCAGAGTCTTTCCACAGCTGAGTGGGGATTTGAACCCTGGTCTCCAGAGCTCTAGTTCAACAATCAAAACCACTTCACCATACTGGTTCTCACAGATCAGTTACAGAATCCAGAACTCTAGTTTATAAATCAGCAATTACAATCCTGAATGCTAGCTGTCAGTTCATGTGCGTAAGCAAAAACATATGAAGCTTGTGTCTTTTGCCCTTGTGCTAGACCAGTGTTCACTTCTGCTGCATTACTGCTGCCATTGTTCTTGAGTAATGGGATAATCTACTTAGACTCATTTAAGTTTCACAGGCCATTGGGTACAGCACACTTAATAAGGCATTTGTGAGCTTTTCATGTCAACTCAGCTGTTTGCAGGCCTCCTTTGGTCGAATACGATAAAGAATCAAGGGGACCTACTAATGCATTTTACAACACAGTTGTTTCTAGCATTCAATTTTTGTCAGCAAGTATTATTTAAAAATAGTATTTTTTTCTGGGTTAATCAAAGGAATAAGCAAGTTACACATCTTGGCTGACAAAACCTTCTAATCTGACAATGATCCTGAGAAGGATGGAGACTATTATCACTTGTCAAGAAGGTCACCTTGCCCTGAAGAGGTACAGGACAATTAGTCAAGGCTGTACATAAAAATAATGCAATGAGCTCATAGACGAGAACTGACTAGCAGTGAAAGCATGTCAATACATCAGGCTAACGGGTGGGCAGGAAGCCATTCTCAGCACTTCATCTCCCCAATGCAGCGTGTGGTTCTGAGGCTGAAACCAACACGACATACATATTGCTGAACATTTGTGGATCACTGCATTCCTTTTTCTTATAATGTACTCCTGTACTTCCCGCTAGGATTTTTCATGTACCTACCATGTCTCTTCTTATACCTGTCAAATCTTATTAAATCCAAGCTGTAGTCCTTTGCATTTGGATTTTGTTAACAGTTCTAGGACAGCTTTTCAGATACAATAGAAAAAACAAGAGGCAAGTGAGAACTCCAAACTATGCTACTACAGTAAACCCAGCCACGTTAGTACACTATGTCAACCAGTCATTGTCAACTTGAAAATGTATTTTTAAAACCCCAAAAGGCAAACCTTGATGATGCCCTTTTATACAAGGGACACCATTTTACTACACCATGATAATATATGGTACTTGAATATCCACAGATGTTGGTATCCACCGGAGGTCCAGGAACCAAATCCCACCAGATATCAAGGGCCGACTGTAGTAGTCACTCCATTTTTTGTTGGCTGTTCCCATTGTGATGGGCCTCAACAGGATGGTGGTTGAGTCAAGCAGTAAGGTTGAAAAAAATGGTTTATTGTAATATAGAGTTGAGATGTTAATACACATAAAGTACAACACCCATATCTACAGAACCATTACCCGCTATTTCATTTATCTGACAAAAAAATGGCCTCTCCAGCCATTTTCTAGGTTCTCCAGTGTGACTCTATGGTATTTTTGAGCCAGAAATCCTTCATTTCAACAGGGTACACTGTTGACACAAAAGGTCTGAGAAAATATCCCCTGAAGATACAGAAAATTAGACTGTGATTCTTAACATTCTGATATTGAAGCAGAACCGGGAGTTCTAGAACTCCAAGTACCAAATAAATCTTACCAACGCTGCCCGAACGTGCGGATACTTAGAAGAGGGAAACACGTGACAACTGTGAAGTAGGGTGAAAAACAAAAAGGTTTATTATCTTTCACCAGCTGGTGGGTATTTGCCAACAGAACACGGCTGTAGATAGGGGCAAAGACCCGTCGTCACATTTCATGCAAAGACATTTATACTCGTAATGGAGTCCATCCAGTTAAACCCACCCTTCTTCATGGTTAAAACAATCATAA